>WEIU01019442.1:4131-24065 GCA_013389925.1 Aegithalos caudatus
CGTGAGGACAGACCTGTCCCAAAAACCTGTCTGTCCTTCAGAGCACATTCAGCCTTCTGAGGGAGCTGGTTTTTAGGGGGTGGTCAGGACTGTCTGCAGGGCTCTCTCCTCTCAAAAGGCTTTGCTGCACCATGGGGACAGTGACAGCCCAGCCTGGGCACTGCTGTTACTGGTAATTCCCTTTGTCCATTAAAACATCTCCCAGACCCAAGCAGTCGGCTTTTAAGCTCAGCCTTATGAAGTTTAAGCCAAAAGGGTAAAAAACAGGCTCTATAATTTGAGGGGTTTGTAGTCCTAATTTTAATATGCTTGGAAGTACCTCAGAAAACCCTGTTATTCCAAAGGCAATTCCAAGGACTGACGTGTCACTAAACCTCCCTGATCCCACACAAGGCACCACAGCCCTGCTGCATCATCCCTCATCTTGCATCAGGTCCCAGCCCCCTCATTGTCACCTGTGGGATCAGGATCAATCTGTCCCCACTGGGGGATGACAGCTGGAGCTGGACACAATCTCCAGCAAGGACACACAGGACAGAAGCTGAAGGACAGCAGGGTAAGGCGGGAGATTGGGCAGGAATTGTTCCCTGGGAGGGTGGGCAGGGCTGGCCCAGGGTGCCCAGAGCAGCTGTGGCTGCCCCTGGATCCCTGGCAGTGCCCAAGGCCAGGCTGGACAGGGCTTGGAGCAGCCTGGGACAGTGGAAGGTCCCTGCCGTGGCAGGGGTGGCTCTGGGTGGACTTGGAGGTCCCTTCCAACCCAAGGAAGGATCTTCTCTCAGGATTATGTGACTCCTCCCCCATCCATCTCCACCCCAGCCCCTGCCCTGCCTGTCCCTGCTCCATGCATGAATCTCCTTTCATTCACCCACGGTTAGCCCCCAATTCAGCAAATCCCATCCAAATGAAAATGGGATGGGGAAAATGCCACTTCAGGGGCATCACAATGACCTGGACAGAGATGCTTAGGGAAGTATCTCAGGAATTATAGTTTTTAAAAAACCAACTATTAAAACTAGAAATGCACTTTGCTGCTGCCTGAGTTTTAAGTACAGAGTGAAACCCTTCACATTTTCCTGCATTACCTGGTATCCCAGGAGTTTCAGATATGAAAATTCAAGATATTGTATCAATGACACTCCTCCCCAGCCTTTCAAGGAATCTGGGACTGGTCTTACGGAGTGAGAGACTCCAACACGGCCTAAGGGCATGATCAGGAAAGGCTGGAGGGATTGAGAGGTCACATTAAATCCATTTTTACCATAATAATAGTGCTAATAATAATAATTATTATATATTCAGCAGCACTAGAACTTGTTGTGCCAGGAATACATCATGATCCATAAATCTTTGGTGATGCTGCCCCAAACATTCACAGCTGGTGTCTCCAAAATATCATCCCCAAGGGTGCTTTGGTGAGGGGATGATCCCACCCTTCCTTAAGGAAAGGGAGAGCTGCACCCAGCCCAGGATCTGCCATCATGGCTGAAGACAAGAGACAGAGGTTTTTGAAAAAAAAATTCTTTATTGGAACTCATCTGAACATCAGATATACCTGGTGTTGGTTAGCAAGAACCGTTTGTACATTTGATATTGATGGTGCCAAAAACCCAAACAGCGACTGACTGGAGGAGATGGAAATTAAAAATAATAAAATAAAAGGTCAGAGAGGTCAAAATGTGAACAGAAAGGGGAAAAATCAGCCAGTCTAAAAGTCAGCGTGAAGGCAAAGTATCTCCTGATAAAACAGAATCCTTTTACAAAATATAAATTTTGTAAGAAAAACGTGGAGAGGGAAATAGAGACAGAGGGAAAAGGAAAAAAATAAAGATGAGCAGGACAGAGATGCAGAAGCTTACACTGCCCAAATGGCGTTAAAACTTACTGGAAACCTCACCAGAAAATGGAGCATGCTGGAAAACACCGTGCTCCCGCCCCAGGACTTTGGGAGCGAGGAGGAAGCTCCCACTGGGCTGTTCCAGAGGGCCAGGCTGCCCCAGCTGGCGTGGGGAACCAGAGCTCAGCGCTGCCGCAGCACAGGCACAGCTGGAGTCGGCTCCGCCGGTCACCCGCTCCTCCTACCAGCGCAGGTGGGGAGGGAGGAAACATTGAAAATCTAAGTCTATCTGCAAACAAGAGCATGCAAGTCAGGCTCCGGGGAAACCTGCGCCGTTCCCTTCGCCGAGAGCGGCCGGACGGGGCCGGGGCTGCGCCGACAGCTCCGGCCCGCAGGAAAATCATCGCGGAGCTGCTTTCCAGGGGGTCGGAGGCCTTGAGGATGGAAAAGAAACCAGCAGTCTGTACATTTTGGGTTTGTTTGGTTCAGTACAAATGGAATCGAGTTGGCTGCTCGGGCGCCGCCAGCACGTCTCCGATTTCAGGGCGGAGGAGATGAAACAAACTGGTTTTGGGCACCTACTGGTAACAAAACGCTGTCCCTGCTGAACTCTGCCGTCCCTCAGGAAGTGGAAAGCACATGTTTAGGTAGTGTAAGCCTTTTTCCTTTTATTTAGAATACCCTCTTTGTTTAAACAATATTCCCCCCCCAGATACAAAGTTCGGCCAGTAAAGATTACATGGAAACTGGAACACGCATCGTCTGGAATACAAGATGCACCGGATGAGGAAGTTTAAAAACTTTCCGAGCGAAAAGTAGAACAAAGAAGAAAAAAAAAAAGTCTCCTAACATTTTCCCAAAGGTTTCACTCTCCTGTCACACACACTCTCCAAATGACAGCTAGCAAATTCAGCTCTGCAAAGAGAAAACAGAGACAGGTCACTCGAGAGGAGAGGCTCGGGGACAGGGAGCACGGCGGGGCCCGGCAGCGGCTCCGGAGCTCTGCAGCCCCAGGGAGGCCCCACTCACCTATGTCAACTTCTTGGCTTTGTTGTAGAGCGAATCCACTACTTTGCTCATGTTCTGAATCGTCTCGAGGGCAGCCTCGTAAGTTTTGTCTACGGGGGGTTCATCGAAGATGATCAGGACACCCTCGCCCTGGTCAAGGATTCCTGTGGGCACAAGCTGCTGTCAGCACTGGGACGCTCGAGGGATCACAGCTCCCAGACAGCAGCAATTTGGGGATCTACCCCAGGAACACCCAATGAGTTGTGCAGGGTTTGGGATGGGTTCATGTGTTGGGCTGGACTGGCTGATTTTAGTCAGGACTGCTTTAGCATTCCCAGAAGAAAAATACACCCCAGAGAACAGCCTGAGAAGCCATCCAGGAGATGAGCATTCCTGCCCATCCCCTACCATCCCCCTGCCTCCTCAGGCCCTGTGCCCAGCAGGATGGCTCAGCACAGCTGCTTTATCCTGCAGCTGTGCCCAGGTGGGCTCTGTCCCCCCACAGTGCCCTGTCCCCAACTGCTGCCCCCAGGCATTCCCTGGCTCAGCCACATCCAAGGACAACAGAACCAAGAGCACAGCTGGTTCCTTCAGCAGCTGTTGGGGCAGCAGCAGCTGTTGTGGGCCCACTGGGCCATGGGGTGCCCCCAGGGAATGCTCTGGACACAAACAGCTGGGAATGGTGACCACACCTCTGGTCAGCTCCAAGAGGGAGCCCAGCCTGGCCAGGCAGCCCAGCCGGGGGTCCCACACTGTCCCTGGATAATGTCACAGCAAGAGGGACCCAACAGCACTTCTGAAACTAACCCTCAAGAGTTAAGGAAGGTGGATGGAGCAGCAGGAACAGCATTCCTGTCCCTCCTGACTGTCCCTCCTGACTGTCACCTGCACATCTGCTGCCTGAGCAGGACTGCCAGGTTGAGAGGAAGAAGGGGAGCCCAGCCACAGCTCGTGCAAACACAGGGCAGAGCTGAGGGATGCAGAGACTCACCATGAAACTTCTTGTCCAAGATCATCTGTGACAGTTTCCTTTCTACCTCAGCCTGAAAATGAAGCAGAAAAATTAGAAGTCTCTCAGAACACCAAAACAGGTGAATTTTACTGCTGCATGCCCGACAGCCCTGGTGGGACATGAGCTCTGCTCGACAGCAGCTCCTCCTCCCTGAACGTGGCTTGGACACCACCACCTGCTTGAGATGCCTCAGGAAATTAGGGAGCACAAGCATGTCCCTTGTCCCACAGGTGACACTGTATCTGTCACTTCACACAGGCTTTACTTGTGGAGGCTCTGGAACTTTCTAACTCAATTCAGCAAGGATTTAGACAAGAGCTGGCCAAGTTTTATTTAATCCATGCAGGACCCAGCTGAGCTCCTGCCCAGCACCAGGAAGGCCCACAGGAGGCAGCTCCTCTCTGGGCACAGAGCAGCTTTTACTCTGAATATTAAGGATGTGTTAAATACCACAAGCTAGTCTGGGAACAGACTGTGGCAGGGGGGGTTTAGGTTGGATATTAGGGAAAATTTTTTCATGGAAAGGGTTGTCCAGCCCAGGGCAGAGGTGAAATCACCAGATTTAACACGTGTGGATGTGGCACTTGGGGACATGGGAGGTTTTGGCAGTGCTGGGAGAATATTTGGATTCAATGATCTCAGAAGCCTTTTCCAACCTGAATGATTCAGTGATTCTGTGACCACAAAGGCTGAGCTCAGCTCACTTCCCAACCCCTGGCCTTAATGCCAGTACAAGACAACAGCACTCTGGGGTGCAACTGGCTGGGATTACAGCGGATTTTCCTAAAACTGAATCTGTCTGGGATTATCTGTAAAGCAGTTACTGCATAGTCAGTGTGACAGACACATCCTTAATGACACTGCAGGGTGATTAGCTGGATCCTGGATCTTAAGGGTCTAAGTAAGGTTCCCCTGGGAACACTCAGGGGATTAAACACAGGGCTCGGGGGAAGACTGAGCTGGTCACGACAGAGCAAAATCTGCCTCCAATAAAAAGTAAGAGCCAAGAGAGGGAGCAAAACCCATGGGAGGGAAGGGGACAGCACAGCAAAGTCTGGAGCACAGGAAGCTTCAATGCCTCCCAGGAGCTGCCTGTGTCAGAGTTTAGTTCCCAAAGGTGGGATTCACCTGGAAATGCTACAGATCTCATCTGTCACCCTTCATGTTCAGTTCCCAGTGACAAATGCCATGTATCCCCAACTCCCCTGCCCTCTGAACACATGGCACTGATTTCTGCTGAGGTTCTTACCTTTGAGAGCTTGATGAGGCTGGATATGTGTTCAATCTGTAAGAAAGACCAACATTTAGGTATATCTTTAGCTGCACTTTGGACACACAACACAGAGATTAGGGGCTCTTCCGTGGAACTGCTCAAGGGCCTGGAAATGCTCTGGCATAAAAAACTCCAGTGGCTTTATCCACTCTGCAGCTTCAGGTCCTTCAGTTTCACATCTGATTGACATCCTAAAATGGACTGGACCCCTAAAGCCTCACCTCTGAAAGGTGAAATGTTTCTTCTCCAGGACTATGGCACAGCCTTGCCCTGTCAGAGGCCTTCAAAGCCAAATGCTGTCACCTTCAGGGGTAAAAGCCAGAGTCACCTTGCAGGGAGCATGAGAGAAACAGGTGGAAAGGGCAGTGACTCTGGAATGTGATTTTCCAAAGGTCTTCTCAGCCTCCTCCTTATAATTTTAACCCTGAGCTCTCAAAGTGCTGAACAGCTCAGAGTAAGAAGTGTTCCATATGGGAACAATCCCCTGATCCCCAGCAGCAGGGACAGAGGGACCAGCCTGTCCAAGAAACATTTACCAGCTGCTGGAAACATTTACCTGTACTCTGGAGAAGGGTTCAATGACTCTGATCAGGTTCTGTTCCAATAAATTATCATAGAGCTTGGCCAGGTGAGTGTTTATGATGGGGTCGTCCCTGAGCTCCACCTTGTAGTCTGTCAGAGCCTGTGGGGACACAGCAGGAGGAAATAATTCCAGTAGCAACAGCTCCTCAAGGTCCTCTGAGGATGAGATCCCCTCCCTGCCCAGCCCTCCCTGTACCATGGCTAAAAAAGGAAAAAACTTAGCTAAAAGCCAGCAGGTCATGACACAGCCCAGCAGCCTTTCCTGGGATGAAGATCTTTTATCTTCACCCTGCTGGAGCTGTCTCTGTTCACAGGCAGCAGAGCACGACAGGATTGGATCCTGACATGGGAATCCTCTCCCTGAGCTCTGCAGCATTCCTGCTGAAACCAGGAAAAGTTTTAAGAGAAGATACACATCCCAGTACACAGCACCTAAAGGAAAACTGCTTCTGAGCTGGTTCTCAATTATTTTTTTTTTTATGGAAAAAAAAAAAAAGGAAAAAAACTGGGTTCAAACAAGTTTACCCCCCACGCACTGAAAACGCAACCGGTTTTGGGGGGTATTTCTTGATGCTTTCTATCAATGTTTCCATGGTTTCCTGCTGTGGGATGTAACAGCTCCTACAACTTTCCAAACCTGGTACTTCTGACTGGTTTTTGCCCAGCCAGGCCCTGTCCTTTGTGTCCCTGACTCACCTTTTCAAAATCTGCCAGCGACCGGTTCTTGCTGGCCTGTGCCACGCATTTTAGTGCTTCTGTCTGTGGGGAAAGAGAACCAAAGGAGGTTATTTTTTTTCTGGATTCTCCTCTGAGGGTGAATATGCCAACTGTGCAGTACCCTGGGAACGTGCTTAAACAGCAAACCAGGAATGTTCCTTGTCACTGCCACAGGCAGAGGGAGAGCAGCTGCTGAGGGGAGAACAAGCCGAGCAGCTGCAGGACATGACCTGAAACATCTCCAGAGGGACAAAGCACCCAGGTCTGACAGCACCAGCTGCAGGCTGGGAGGGACTTTGATGCTGTTTTTAAGGGATGTGCACATTTTGGCACTTGTTTAATGAAGGTGGCCATTTTGGGCTCTCTGGTTGAGTCTCTCCCCTTCAGCACAGCCACTTCTCTGCTGAATGACAGGGCAGGGCAGCAGCTCCTATGGACAGCAACAGGGATGAGGCTTCTCTACCCCATAACTGCTGAAATGAAGCAAAAGCCACATATCCCCAAACAAGCACATTTACACCCAAGTGGTAATTCCAGCAGGGAGCAGCAGAACAGAGCCCAAGCAGGGGGACAGGACAAGGACAGCCCAGTGCCTCTGGTGCACAAGGCCCAGGCTTCTGCTGCCCCCTCTTCTGGGACTGTCCTGTGCAGACAGAGGAGCTGGACTTGATCCTTGTGGTCCTTTCCAACTCAGGATATTCCGGGATTGCCCCAGTGGCTGTGGGAATTGCTGCTCAGAGGCACAGTGTGGGAAGAGCCAGCATCCCCTGCTCTGGAGAGGAGCCTCCAGCTGTCACTCAGGGCAGAGAGATGAGGCAGGATTGGGGCTGCCCTCCCTGATCCAGCAGGGATATCCCCACGTCAGCCCTTTGCTCACTGAGCTCTGCTAATTCCCAATCCCCCGTGGGCAGGGGAGCAGCAGCTCCTGCGTCACAGCAAAGCCCAGGCTGAGCCTCTGAGGGCAGCAGGATCCCAGCCTGGCCCAGCCCCTGGCACACCTGGAGCGTGGCCCTGCACCTTCCACAGGCAACCCTGGATTGAATTTGGGGCTGGCATTGCCAGCCTGGCACGGTCACATGTCAGAATAAGCAGTGGATTTAACACCTCCCTGACTGCCTGGCTCCCACCTCGCAGCCATCCAGGTCTGCACCTGCTCCCTGCACTGCCAGGAATGGACCCTCAGGACTGGTTACAATGAAGTAAAAACAGTAACTCAGATTTAAACACTGCAGCAGCTGGTGAGAGCAGGGACACAAGGACCTGATGCTATCAGGGAGTTTATAGCTGAAGAAAAGCAGGAAGGAGAAAAACAGGGAAAATGCAGCGAGCAGCCCATATTCTCTGGTTGTGAAAATCACTGTAAACCCCTTTAAAGGCAACTGATTTCTGGCAATGACTCATGGTAATTTAATCAGTTCTGGATCTCGTTCAGGACACTCAGGAGTGATGGGTATTTTGGTATGAAAACAGCCAGGTGTTTGACAAAAAGATTAAGCCAGCATTGAGAAAAGTAAGAGGAAGATAGAAAGGTTTAAGTTTCTATACCTGTCTTCCTGCATACCGCAGAGCAAGCTTCCCACTCACTAATGCTTGCACATCTTCTGGGCTGCAGACAGAGGGAAGGGAGCAGAGCATTTATACAGGAACATGGTCAACTTAAACCCCAGAGCACCTCAAAAATCCCCAACTGACAGCAAAGTACTACAACCCAAATACCACCACATCAGCAGCACTGATCAGCTGATAAAGACACTGCTTGAGCCCATTAATTCAGAGTCCCATAAACAAAAAGCCCTTCCCCTGGAAAGGCAGGAAGTGTTCTTCCCAGAACCATCTGCCACCTACCTGTTGAGCATGATTTTGCACAGCAACATGTATTTCAGAGCAGTGATGGCTTTGGGGTTGTCAATTGAATCATTGCCCTCAAATGCCTCGTAAAAATATGAATAGGCTGTTTTCCAGTCCTTCTCTTCTGCTGCGTGGATAATACCTGGGAGAGGCCAAACAGGTTAATTCTGAGCATGACTGGGACAGGACAGAATAATTTGGTTGTTCAGTGTTTTATCTGTAACTTCAGTGAAGGGAATCCTTTCCTCCTGTGCCCCCCTTGCCTCATCTCCATCAGAAGAAAATCCATACCCTCTCTTACGAGGACATTTTTAGACAGACAAGTTTGGGGCACTTCAGGTAAAGTGCCTGCAAACTGGGTCAGGAACAACGTGTAATGGGTCAGGAACACAGCGTGAGGCTGGAACCGCAGAGCCTGGGGAGCTTATGGACCCTCCACCAGTGGCAGCTTTCAAAAATGGGCTGAAAACACCAATGTCAGGAACAATGTCACTGCAGCTGATACCACCTGAGGCAGAACTGGCATCTTGAGGCCCCCCCCAGCACCACATTCCCTCAGAAAAAATAAGTATCAGCCAAGTGACGTGTCAGGACGAGTCCTGGGCATTGTCCTTGTCCCCAGGGCCTCACCTGACTGCATGTCCAGCGCTGCCTGCAGCTTGGGGGGACAGTAGATGGCATTGGCCGTGGTGCGTGCCGAGGTTAAGGCTGCTCTTGCTTTTGGCAGATTGCTCAGGGCATGGTAAGTCTTGCTTTCTAAGAGCTGCACTTCCACCAGCAGTGCCTTGTCATCCATCTTCTTCAACTCCCGAAGCAGCTGGGAGCCTGGCAGAGGGCAGGGACAGAACTGAGACCTGCAGCAGCAGCACCCCCACAAACCCAGCCCTGCAGGGGCCAGCCGTGCTCCCCCAGCAGTCAGGGCCTTGAGGGAGGGACACACAGCCTGTTCTTACAAGAAAAAGCCCAGGAGGGGGAATAATGGTGGGACACTGCTAGTCCACAGCAGGAGGATGAAGCACTTTTGTGTCAGAGGTGGTGTGTGGGCAGCAGAGTGTCCTGGAGGGGCTGGGCACTCGGGATGGTCACTCTGGCACCTGTTCCCAGGTGATTTCCCTTTCCCACAGTGAGCTCCTGCAGAACTGCCCCCTCTGCATCACAAAGGATCCTCGAGAAACTCCTGAGAACGTGGCATGAGGAAGGAATGATTTTAACACAGGACATCCACAGGTCAGATTTAGCAGGAAGGAAGAGACAGCCTAAGAAATGCCAAGACAAACTGCCACAGGCCTTGTGAGGACAGAATGAGCCAGTCCTAGAGCAAACTTGTCCCCTTCTTTCCCCACTGAAGAGGTAATTTATGGTGAGGAGATATAAAAACCTCCTCATCCCCTGGGGAGCTCAGGAGCTGATAACCAGAGCTGAAACTGCAGAACTGGGCAGAAACAAATGGATTCTCCCTGGAAACAGCCCTGAGAGACTCTGCTTGCACCCACTCCCCACAGCCATGGGCACAACCACCTCCTCAGCCACACAGGAATGCTGTGCTCAACACTGACATCCTGACAGAGCATCAGAGCCTGCCCTGGAGGCACAGACCTTCCCAGCTCCTCAGGCTGAACCACCACCAGCCAAGGGATTAAATTAATTAAGCACAGCTTTGGAGTGTGGCCTCTGATCAATTTAAACCTGAGTTCATTGCCTATCCCTGTGCAAACTAGTTCTAATTCCATACTGAATTCCATGAACCATGACCTCAACATTCTGATGAGATACATGTCACCAGGTGACTCTGGACATGGCACAGGCTGGTGCTACCACACAGGTTGAGGAGTTCTGGCTCCCAGGTGAGCAGTTCAGGCTGTGTCCATGCAATTGCCCCTCAGCCCTGGCAGAGCAGGCTGTGCAAACATCCCTCAGACAGCTTCAGCTTCACAGCTTAAACTCACTGACAGCTTAAACCTCACTTAAAGCTTAAATCTCAATTACAGCACTGCAGTCATCTGCAAAATGAGCATTTTAAAAGCACCAGGGGAGCTGTAAGAGGTCCTACTTTACTCTGCTTTGGGGTTAGAGCAGGAGTTCACTGGTTCATTGCCATCCCTCAGGTGGTGCAGGGGAAATTCTTAAAGCCTCCATAAGACCTTGGCTAATGACACCCACTGAGGTTTTATCATTTCCTGGTTTTATTGGGGCTGTGTTTGAGCAAACTGGAAAAAAGTTGCTTTCTCCCTTCAGCCTCTGTGGCCACAGCAGAGTATTCCAGCAGGTTCCAGCAGGAGGAAGGGGCCTGGCCTTCAGCTGGATACAGCTCTCAAAATTATCTGCACTGAACAAATCACAGAATCCCAGAGTGGCTTGGGTTGGAAGGGGCCTTAAAGTTCACCTCATTTCACTCTCAAATGGGCAGGGACACTTCCCAGGTTAATCCAAGCCCCATCCAAACTGGCCTTAGGCCCAGGTGAGATGGGTAAGGATGGTGAAACAGCAAGAACTGACAGCTCTAAGAGCTGTTAGCACCCAGCTACAGCAAAAAGTGGCAGAACTGGACCAGCACTGAGAAATTAAGACCCAAATCCTGCAAAACTTCTCAAGGAACTGGCTTCTCCTGGCTTTCCTTGTCAGGAGTAAAAGAAAAGCAAAGATTTATCACCACCTAGTGGGAGCCTCACCTAGCTGCAGAGCTTCTTGGTACCTCTCGGTGTCGAAGTAGAGAGAGACCAGCCTCGCCTGGAGAACAGAAAAGGAATTGCTGTGAGGAAAGCCAGAACAGATTTGTTTTGTAAAATGAAGCTTTGTTTTCTTCTCTGCACAGACTTCACTACATTAATCTGTATTTGTCACATTGTGTGGTCCAGTTGTGCAAGGCCTACTGCACAAGGAGTAAACCCCCTGCATTTTTAAGGAGAATTTTGGTGTAATTCATGCCCTCCCCTGACACACTGAAAGATCTGAACAGCACACAAGTGCTCTACTTTTACAGGTATTAAATGTGACAAGGGGATGGTGCTGCTCCACATGTTTGGGATCTGAGACCTACCTCCAGAGCCTGGCGTAGGAAAGTCCTCTTCTCTGATTTGGCCCATTCAATACATTCTAAACACAGGTCAACCTTAAAGGGAGCAGAAAGAAATCAGACAATTCTAGACATTTTGTCAGTGCCCACCCCAAATGCCCCCCAAGGACACCAGAGGTGTCAAATGGATTGGGGTAGGCACTAATGCTTTCCCAAAGTTTAAACCCACAGTCATGGTGTATTTTCAATATATAAAATATATTTCATGGCCTAGATAGATCATGTAATCTGTATAAAGCAGCAGAGGTGCTGGGCTCTGTTTTGGGGGCCTCATCCATTATTTTAAAGCACAGCAAAGAAACTCAGAATATTCCCATATTTTTCAGGCTGAGACTCCCTTGATGGATAAAGCAGAAGTGCTCCATCTTAATTGACATTATTTTATCTTATCTGGTCAATAATACACAGGAAGTCATCCTGTGCTGCCAGGCTCAGGAATGCCTCTTCCCAAAACCTCTGGATTGCAGCTCAACACTGCAGGCCTTGTCAGCTCCTTCTCACTGCTTATTAAATGTGAACATTTTATGAAAAGCCATTATGAAGATTCAATTTATTACAGGGTGATAGCTGGAGCATTAGGAGCTGGAGAAATCTCCAATTTCACTGCTTTACTGGGCTCCTGGGAGCGTTCTGGATGTGAGTTACCCTGAGGAAGCAGACAATCCTCAGAACATTTCTGAAAAGATTTGAGATTGCTGCATCAAGGACCTCATAGGTTGATGTCATCCTTCCTTAAGGTTTTGGGTTTAGCTTCAGAATATTTAGCTTAGCTCTAAAGTGACTGTTTTGACTGACTTTTTATTATTTCCATCACCGTTACTCCAACCTGTTCCTCCTTTGCAACTGCATCCAAATGCAGTTTACACTGAATTACCTTGAGAAAAGCCTGCAGCTGCTCATTTCCTCCTGACACTTTTAGGAGCTCTCCCTTCTCACCTACACATCCCACCCCTCTGACCTCATCTGTTAAAGAAAGAGGGGAAAACATTCTGTCACCATTCATCACCCACAAGCCACAAGGACTAAACAAAACAAGGGACATTGGCTGGGTTACCTGTACTAGAGGATGACAGCTCTAATTTGGCTAATTTTGTACTAATTTGGCAAATGAGAGTGTTCAGCATGGCACAACCTCTCCAGCCTGCAATGTGCCAGTCCCTGAGTGCAGGTTTCATGTGGGTTTTGTCCCTAAACTGCTGCTCAGACCCTTCCTGTGCCAGCACAACCCTCTGCAGGGCAGCACAGCCTGGAAGCACTCCCAAGCTGCTCCTGTCCTTATCCCACTCCCAAAAGACCAACAGCTGGGGGGAAATAAAGAAAAACTAAGACAAATGTATCCTTTGGAGCTGATGAGAATGGAGTGAATACAAACTGGGCACTATCTCAGACTGTCTCTGGTTTTCTGGTGGGGGAGCTCATTCACTGAAGCAGTTGACACCTAGTAGCTGCAAAACCCTTTCCACTCTTGTTTTAGGGGTAACTTTTGTGTCTCTGTGCAGTGAAACACCCACCACAGGAGTGTCCATCCTGAGCAGCCCCCAGACAGCCCCTGAGCAGTGGCTCCTCCTGTTCTGTGCCATCCCACACCACCCCCACCATTCCTGCTCCAAGCTCCCTGGGGACACATCCCCAACACTGACCACACTACAGAATACTCCCAATGCTGCGCCTACAATCACTGAGGTTGGAAAAAGCCCTCTAAGATCATGGAGTCCAACCATTCCCCCAGCACTGTACATGTCCCCAGGTGCCACATCCACACTGACTGAAATCCTTCCAGGGACGGTGACTCCACCACTGCCCTGGGCAGCTGTGCTAGGGCTGGACAAATTTAAAGGAATTTGTCCTGATATTCAATCTAAACCTCCCCTGGCACAACTTGAGGAAGACAAATGCCCATGGTGGGAGTCACTCCTAACCTGCAGCAGGGAGAGGCTTGCAGAAAAACATGGTTATGAATTCAATTATCCTATGTTTTATTTATAAAATACATCCAAATGCATTAAAACTCCGCTTCCTGACATGAATAATTCTTCAGTGAGAAGCAAACTAGGTCAGATAACGGTGCTGCAGGCTTTTGAGGAACAGCCTGGAAGTGCAGCCTCACCTCCTGTCCCGTGGCTGCCTCCATGTCCAGGAAGAGGTCGAGCAGGGAGCGCACCAGGCGCGCGGCCTTGGCTTTGCTGATGGAGTTCAGGAAGGGCCGCACGTACTTCAGGAGTCCTCCCAGCTCTGCAAAAACCCCAAAATGTCAGACACAGCCCCCCAGGCAAGAGCTGCAGCAGCCACACAGCTCCTGTAGTGGCAGGGTGTGTCACACCAGGCATTCCCCAGGTGGTTTTTCGGTGTCACCCACAGGACAGAGCAGCAGATGCCACCTGCAGGGCAGCTCGGAAGCAAAGGGGCAGCACAGGGGGCTGGGGTGCAGCCTCACCACAGCCCTGCCTCTCACTGCTGCTCCACAGTTACCACCACCTGGAACTGCCTCAGGCATGCTTTAAAATGGAAGGATCTGGTAAATGCATTGAGATTTTTCTATTAAAATGAGGGATGGAGTTTATAATTTGGGTATGTTTTTATTAACTCAGTTTCATGCTTTAATCTGCCCCACCTAGCCAAGCCCAGGATGTTGGATCCACCTTGTGCTCCACCACTGGAAAACCATATTCCTTAACATTCCAACTCCACAATCAGCACTACCAGATCAGCTCTGACCTCACTTAACTACATTTCTGCTTCTAAGACTCCTCATTAATTCCAGTTACAAAACCTGTCTTTACAAGAGGCAGAAAAAGGAAATGTCCTTTTTTTTTTTTTTAATGAAGAAACACTGAAGTGTCATTCCCAGGGAGCAGAGGAATGTGGCAGTCACAGCACAGCAGCTCCAGCACTCAGAGCCACTCAGGAATGTTGGACGTGCTGGAACTGCAGAGCACAAGTAAAAAGTCTCCTCCAACAAACACCACGTGGTTTTGGGGAGGTCCTGGCCAGGGCTGCTCCCAGTTTGGGAAGATGATCCTGCAGAGGGACAGGGTTCAGTGCTGACTCATCAGCACCAAGGCTGCACACTGAAATCACAGCTCTCTGCCCCAGATTCCCAAGTCTCACCCAAATATCAGGTGGATCTCATACTACTGTGTTTACAAGATTCCACAGAAAAGAAAAACCAAAACAAAGCTGGTAATGAGTAATTCAGAAATCTTCTACACCAAACTGGTACCGAATCAAAACTAAAATAAGAGATTAGTCTAATTTTATTTCAATTAGTATATGGAGGAGTATCAGGAGAATTTCAGTTTGGAAGGATTCCAATAAAAACAAATGTAAACAAGGGTTCTTCTGTATTTCATTTAGCAGTATTGCTAAAGAATGCAAATGCTAATTGTTATAACAACATCTTATTAATATCTAAAATTGATTCTTTCTATTTTTGACTTTTTTGAACCTATTTACTTTAAGTTGAATATAGCCTCATACACCTCATTTATCACACTCTTAACATGTGGAACACACCCTTCTCCAATCACTCGCAGTGATCATAGAATCCCAAGATGGTTTGGGTTGGGGAAGGACCACAAAGCCCATCCATTGCCTCCCCTGCCATGGCAGGGACACCTCCCACTGTCCCAGGCTGCTCCAAGCCCTGTCCAGCCTGGCCTTGGGCACTGCCAGGGATCCAGGGGCAGCCACAGCTGCTCTGGGCACCCTGTGCCAGCCCTGCCCACCCTCACAGGGAACAATTCCTGCCCCAGATCCCATCCAGCCCTGCCCTGGGCAGTGGAAGCCATTCCCTGTGTCCTGTCTCTCCAGGCCCTTCTCCAAGTCCCTCTCCAGCTCCTGGAGGCCCTCAAGGCCCTGGAAGGTTTCCAAACATCTCCAAGTGCAGATTTAGAACAAACAGAACTTATCTCAAGTGTGATCCTCAGCTTTACTTCCCAAACTGCAGTGCAGGGGATCCCAACCCCAGCAAACCACAGATCCTGACCCCAGCAAAACACCTGGACTCAGTACCAGAACACCACAGGATGCTCTGACTGCCACACCTGCTCCCATAAAAGTTTGATTTTCTCTCTGCCAGAGCATAAACAAGCAGCTTTTTTCTACATTTAAGGTGCAGCTACTTTAACATCTCAAATTGCAACCTGCAGGCTAACAGTCTTTACTCCACAAGGAACCTGCTGCTCCATGACTTTTCCTACGCCATCCTGTTCTGGGGTTCATTTAATCTCCAGTACAATTTCTGGATGCAAATCCCAATCATTTTAATGCAAAGCAAAGACTTTGGTCTCACACACAGCAAACAGACAACCACAGACAATCCAAACATCAGCTGTGCACAGAGCTCCTCTCCAGCAGCTCGGTGGGAGCTGGGAAGGTGGGCTCTGCATCTGTCTCACTGAGGGCTCTCCAAGATCCATCAGCTTCAAACACCAGCAGGAACCTTCCTCCTGTGCACCTGCACTCCACCAGCTCCTCAGGACCAACAGGATCAGTGCCCAACACACTTCCACAGGAACTTCAGAACCAGAAGGAAAACTCCAGTGGAACTCACTGCACTGTTCATCATCCCACTGATGTGCTCCAGAGCTGCCCCAGAACTCCCCAGAAAGCAGATCCCAAGCCAACAGCTGGAATGCAGCTGTGCATTCTGCAGACTCCACATTCAGCCATGCAGCCTCAAAGTTCCCACAGAAACTTCTCTCTCCTACCAACGTAACCATCAACTATTTTTAGCGTTTTATTTTTCTAAAGAAAATGCAATGCCTGGAAAAGAGGTGGGATTGACAGCTCTGCAAGAGTGATGAGCAGCAGCACTGGAAAATGAAGCCTGAAGCTCATCCTCAGGCAAATGCTTCCATCACCTAACAATCCATGTATCCAAATTCCTGATCCAAGTTATTCCAAACCTATAGTTCTGTGAAAAGCTATAAAAACCTGGAACTGTCATAAAGAAAACTCATCAATCTACAAGTTTAACTGCTTGGTAAAGATTAAGGGTTTGAGGGGGTCACTTGTATTACTGTTATTTTTATAAACAAAGACTGCAGTTCAGCAGAGTCACAGAATCACAGGATAGTTTGGTTGGAAAGAACCTTAAAGTCCATCCAGTGCCACACCTCCCACTGTCCCAGGTGCTCCAAGCCCTGTCCAACCTGGTCTTTGAGACTTCCAGGGATCCAGGGGCAGCCACAGCTGCTCTGGGCACCCTGTGCCAGCCCTGCCCACCCTCCCAGGGAACAATTCCTGCCCAATCTCCACTCCCAGAGACAGTGCAGCCACCACCTCCTTGGGCACTGGAACCCCTCAGACCTGTCCAAGAAGTTCCACTGGCTAAAGTCACACCCTGTGCAGTGAAAGCCAGAGGATGAAACCCCAGTGTCTGCCCAGCACTGGGATCTCTGAGAGCAGCTGGACCTGGTGATGGTGCTGCTGCTCCTGACTTGTCACTCCTGCCCAGAAAGATGAGAGCACCACCCTAAACCAGGCTACCCTTTCCCTCATCCCCCAGTTCCACAACTCCAGAAAACACCTCCAGATCCTGTTGATCTCCCTCTGAGCTGCACACACACCCCTGGCTTCTGAGTGGCTCTAAGTCCATTTTCTTCCCTCCAGAACACACTCACTCTGCAGTTTAGTGGTACCTTTAATAGACCACAAACACATTCCATGTTTGCCCCCTCACAACCCTGAGTTTAATGACTTAACAGTGTTAATTTCAATTCCCCTTGAAAGAAAATAAATCTATCAATTATCAGCCTCTGGGAAAGCCCTGGAGCTCTTTATCCTTGTGCCAAATTTCACCTTAAACTCAACACTGCCCCAAGCTCTGCAGAGATGAGGAGGACACAAGAATTCTGCCCTCAGTTCTGCTCACAGCAGCACATCCACACTGACCTGAAGAGACTCAGATTTCCCCTTTTACCCAAACCCAAACATCTCCCCTGCTGCAGGGCCCAGCCACGTTTGGTGATCTCTGGAGAGCAAACACCAGGGTGCAAAGGGCACTGCACAGCAGAGACAGCCACACTGAGCTCCCTGACTTCAGCCAGGAAAGGGGCACCTGCACAGCAGCTTCCCCTGTCCTGCAGGAGCAGCTGGATCCTGTGCTGGAAGGCTTTGTTTTTCCCCAGGGAGCCTAAAAGCAGCCCCCAGCAGGAATCAGAGATGGACACCTGAGTGAGGTGACAGCAACAGCACCTTTGTTTCCAGCAGGCTCTCAGGGCCACTCAGCCACTGTCCCAGCCTGTCCCACTGCAATCCAGTGGGATCAGGGGCTGGGATGCTCATTCCAGCAGGTGTGATGTGGGCAGAGCAGTGGAATGGCCCAGCCCAACAGGAGTTTCCCAAGCCCAGTGGGACACCAAGGGACATTTCACAACAGACACAAACTGGGACCTGTGGCTGAGCCCTCACACAGCTTTTCATGAGCTACTCCAAAGTCAGTCCTGGTGTCCCGATGCCCCCAGAGGGGTTGAACCTTCTGCTGGGTGCTTTCCCCACCCCGTGCCAGACTTGCAAGCAAACATTTTCCACTGCCCAGGGCTGCAGCCCAACCACAGAACACTCTGGGTACAGACACAGTGTGTCCTGAAATGCTCCAGGGGAAAGGCACAGCACAGCCCCAAACTGCTGACTGCAAAACAACCAACTGCTGCCTGGAGCTCTCCAGGAAACAGGAACAGACTCAAAATCATCACTGAACAGAGAACTCAGCTCCATCCCTGTCCCCTCACACTCTCACAATAAAGGGACTGTCCCATGCAGAGCTGGGTAGGGGCTGCTGATGTCATGGTTCAGCAGATAAATCAATGGATTGTGAGAGGAGCTGCTGGTGAGAAAGTATTTCATGGGACAAACTTTCCCATTTGAAACCAACCAGAGACACCTCCCATGTCAAACATAACAACTTAGCAAAACTTTAGTCCCTCATACTGAAACAGCCCCATGTCCAAGGGCCACAGACTGAACTGTGCATTGTCTGGAACACCAGATTAATATTTATGTTCTTTCTTTGGTTTTTAGTTTCTGTATTGACTCTGAGAGTACATTTCCTGCCAAAAGCTGTTTTTCCAGCTGTCCCACTAAGTAAGGAGACTAAATCCATTGGCTGCAGGATCTCCTGCCTGTTACCTCAATTCCTGATTTCAGGCTCACCTTCTGCCTGCCCAGTCTTGGCCAGCAGTGACCCCAGCTCCAGGATGCTCTGCTCTTTGACTTGCACTGCTTCCTCATCGTTTTCCTGGACATCACGTTTCACTGGGAAGAAAAAGAGCAGGAAAGTGTCCTTCAGTGGTGTTTCAGGTGGAAGATCATCACTGCTGGTCAGCTCCCAGAGAGGCGCCCAAAGCAGGACCTGCTCCAACAGGCGCCAGGGAGTTCAGCCTGGCCCAAGGGGTCTGGGAAGTTTAAATCCAGTGCAGGGAAGTTTGCAGTCCTTTGTCTGTGCTCCACAGGGGCTTTACCAGCCCACAGACCCTCCTGCTCACTCCAGCTCCAGGTTTGAACAATCTCAGCTTGTCCAGCTGTGCCACTGCCACTTACAAACAACACCACACACCAGAGCACAACTGGAGCCACAGAACCAAGTAAGAGACATTGAATGGCATTTCTGGGGTTGGATACTCCACTCTGGGATTGCTGATGTTGCTGCTTTGTGTATTAAGCTGACATCCCATGGACAAAATGCAGCACAAATCAGCAAAGTGAGGTGGGTGCCTCCCTCCCCACTCTGGTGTCACACCCACTGCCAGGGCTCTCCTGGCACAGCCATCAAGGGAGTGACTCTGCCCTGAGGCAGATAAAGGGACACATGACAGCCAGCAGCACAACCCCAGTGTGCACAGCATCAACTCCATGAGAGCTATGCAGCACACAGTGCCCTTCCTTCCCTGCTGCCACCCACAGTGCAGGGAGCTCCTCCAACTTCCACAGAAACAGAGCCAGAGTCCCGGCTCTAGGGAACTGAAACTGTGCTCCCATCCCCTGCCATTCCCTATCAAAAGTGAGGGAACTCTGCTCTCAAGGAGAAAAGCATCACAGCAGCATTGTCTGGGCCACTCCTGATGCTCCCAACTCACACGAGGGCCTGTGAGTGCTGACTGAGCCTGACCCGCTGAGCTGCACCTCCTGCTGAATAACCAGCAAAACACCGAGGGACAAACAACTCTGAAAGCCCTGACAGCACCTCCGAGCTCTAACAGGGACACTCAGAAAACTTTTCCCGACACAGCAGAGTGACAGCAGGTCAGAGCGTCTCTGCAGAGGTCACCACACGGCACGAGAATCAACAACTTCTGGTTTAAACAGCAGTTTCGAGGGCCGCACGCCCCAGCCTCGACCCCCAGACCAGGCAGACTCCAAAAGCCCCCAGAGCACGGACACCAGAGCCCGAAGGGACACGGAGCAGCGAACCCCGGGGGAAGTTCTCCAGCGAGGAGCGGAGCTCGGCCTCGGCACCCGGGACACCTCCCCCGGCTCCGTGCGAGCCCGCACCGGCGGAATGTCAGCGCTACGGGAGCAAACAGCGCTGCCGGCGGAGCGGCCCCGGGCTCGGGCACGGCCGGACCGGGCCGTGACACCGCGCCCC
>WEIU01019442.1:43161-103679 GCA_013389925.1 Aegithalos caudatus
GGCTGTCAAGAGGAGCCGCGGCCCGGGTACGGTGGGCAGCGGGCGGCGTGTTGTGACGGCGCTGGCGAGGGCCCGACCCCGCGGAGGGACCAGCTAGGGAAGACGGTGAGGGGATCAACCCTCCAGCAGTGAAGGGACCGACCACCCCCGTGAGGGGTCGGGCCCCTCCCCGGTGAGGGAACCGGCGGGATCACCCGCCCTGCGGATCACACCCCCCGAGACCCGCACCGCGCCGTCCGAACATCTGCCAACCTGTTCTATGTGGAAAACGCCTCTTCCTTCTAACACCCGCCCCCCCGCCAAAACATCAGTATTTCGACGTAATTAACGCCACTGATGCTGTTTGAAAGGGGGTTTAAATAAACAATGGGAAAATTAACGTTGACTCATTAAGCTTGAACAATGACATGTTGTTCTCTGACTTCAGCCCGAGAGTCTCGGGGTTAGAAAGGAAAACAAAAGGAGCGAGGGTAATGCTGCTCGAGGAGAGCCGTGGATGAGCTGTTCTGTGGGTCCTTGTTTTGGGAGCTTGGCCTTGGAATGGTGCTGTTCATCCTCCCTCGGGCCTTTCACCCGAAGACCTAGGAGTGTTTTTATATTGTGGAGCTTGTGTAAATCTGCTTAATCTGCCATTAAGGTGCAGTCTTAGAAGCAGTCATGACATCCAGGAGTGACTAATTTATGTTGCTTCTAAGGGGTGCATGCTTCAAAAATTGTTACTTACTTAACTGTGTTAGAAACATAAGAAAGTAAATGCCAGCGTGGTTGTGTGCAATGTAGGCATCACCTGCTGTGAGGATGGAGGTTTGGCTCCTGCCACAGCCCCAAACGTGGGCTCATTTGCATCCTTCATTTCCTTCAATGAAGAAATGAGCCATAATTAACACTGAAATAGTCTGATTTGGCTTTGAAGTTTGTATTTCAGGAAGTGGAGCGAGCCAGATCTTGGACTTGAAAGCACATTTCTCGTAATCCTTTGGTAAGGGAGAGATGGGGAACCTGAACCAAGTCGGGCACTGTGGCTGTGCCCAGGGAACGGGTGAGCTCTGCAGTGGTGTCCACATTGGCCTTTGGGTGTCCTTGTTCCTGTCCCTTTGTGGGGAAACCCCATGGCAAGAAAGATAATTGTAGTGGCAAAACCAGTTACTGTGTCGTGGCTCTGGGCACGCAGGGGGAATGTGTGGTGATGTCAGGGAGGAAACTTGGCTCCATGACCTGATCCCGAGATCTTGGAAGCTGCTGAGTGTGCCTGGGGACAATAACTCAAGTCACAACCCTGTTTCCCCTTGACTTTAAAAAAGGGCACTGTTCTAAATTGGGATTTATCTGCTAAATACCAGGCTTTCCTTCTCTTTCCCAGACTAGAGTGAAAAACAAAAAGATAGGATTCGGTTTTATGGAAGTATAACTACTCTGTTCTTCCCTGTCTGAAAATATGCCAGGGAGAATTTTATTTTGTGTTAAAGCTTCCTGTGAGGGAAAAGTGGAATTGGTCCCCTGGGAAGAGCAGTTTAGAGCTGGTAGAGGCTGCAGAGGATTGAAGGTGAAAACAGTGAGCTGTGGAAGAGATCTGAGAGGGACTGGGACAAGGTCACGCTGAATTTCGGGAGGCAAGGGCCTGTGCACCTCCCCCTGACAGCTGGGCAGTCTAACAGTTTTCCAGAGTGTATTGATGGAGGAAAGCTTTTTGATGAAGAAGAAGGAAAAATAAGGTTCGAAGTCACTTTCAGAGAAGACTTCTTAATTTTCTTCTCCATATTGAGACAGAGATTGCTTGAGCTGTAACATGGGTGTGGAATACAGGAAATGCTTGCTGTGCTGGGTGTTTACAGGGCTGCTGTAAAAATACACCTGCCTGTGCCTCTGTAGAAAATCTTGGTCTGCAAATGTAGCAAAACCAGGAGTGTTTCTGTCAGTATTAGTGGTGTCCTTTTCACACAGTTACAGTTCTTTGGCAGGTGAAATTTCTGTCCTTGGAGCAGGTATGACTCCTGTTGTGATCAGGCTGGTGAGTCCCAGGGAGCATGGCCAGAGGGAGACAGGCTCTAAAATGACACAGCCTGGTCAGGGATGAATGCAGTGTGGGGAGGGAGTCTGTGGAGAGCTCTGGGATTTTGTTCTGGGATGATCTGCTTGTGATCTCGAAGTGAAAGGATGTGTAGCAGTCTGGAGAGAGAAACAAAAGGTTGGGAGTAAAGAGTGTAGGTCAAAGGAACCTTCTAGCTGTTTGGGAAGAAAGGCAGATATCTTGGGATTAGTGATGTGGCTAATGGAAAAGTCATTGGATAAAAAAAAGCATTTCAGAGTTCTCATTATTGTTATCAGCTGCCTTTTTGGAGAGAAGCTGGAAAGAGTCTGGGTTGGGAGGATCAGTTTGGCAAGAGTGCAAGTTGAGCACTGTAGTCAGGAGAGAGCTGGCAGTGCAGGGTTAGCAGAGGTGATCCTTGGGTTTCTGAGCTTCTGATGTGCTGGAGAAAAGTGGATTAAAGGTGAGGGCTGCTGGGAGCTGTTCTTCCCTCCCCTGTGCCTGACTGAGGAAAGATCAGTGCTATCAGGGGAGGCAGGAATGGAAACATACAGCACTACAGGAAAATCAGGAAGGAAGGACCTAAAACAGATGAGAACGAGGAGGTATGTATGGTCTGAAGTGCATGGAAAAGTGCTGAGGGGAGAAGGGTTATTGGGCAGAGGGATCAGCTGCAAACTGGAGAGGTAAGAGGGAGTGGGGGATCTTCCCATAACTGCAGCCACAGTGATGTGGTGGGCATGAAGAGAGGTGCAGAGGGAGTGATGTTCCTCCCAGGGAGTTACAGGGAGCCCTGTGGAAGAGTGGGGCTTGTGTAAGGATAAAAAAGTCATATATCCCTAAGGATGAAGGTGGTGCTGTGGAGGGACAGGAGGAAGCTTGTATACAGTGAAATTGTTGTGACTCCTCTCTGTGTTTTGGTGGAAGCAACCTTGAAGCTGAGGGTGAGTTGGAAGCTGAAATTGCTGAAGGAGCAGGAGCAGCACTGGAGGATATCACTGCAGTGAGCTGATTAGGCAGCCCTTAGGTTTCTCCTCACAGGATTGTTGTGCTGTTGCTGTGCTCTGTAGCTTTAGAAGCCACACTAAAAGCTTAGATCCTCTTCCCTTTATGCTTTAAGCTCTGAAACCTCAGAGAAACTTGGAAAGCCCCTGGTTTTGAGTTTGTGTTGCAGGTGCTGAACCTGAGGGCAGCTCCATAGAAAGGCCTTGAGTGTGCTCTTCCTGTCAAGGGTGATCTTTCTCTTACCAGGCCAGCACAGGGCTTCGTTTGGGAGCCTTGGACAGGGAAATGGATTAGTGGAGGAGAAGAGATATCCCTGACCTTCCTTCTCTTGCCTCTCTTCTAGGCTCTGCAATGGCAAGTGAAGTCTCGGATGTCTTTGAAGTCTCATCCAAATAAATCCCAACCTTTTTCTGTTTTCCATCCAAGAGAGGTTATTTTGGGGTTTCTGACAAGCTTAGTTCTTGGGGTGAAGGACTGAGGAGCTTGTCTGTCACAGGCTCTGTCACTTGTCTGTGCCACTGTGTATTTGCCTGACCAGATTCCCTGGCAGAGACAAATGGGAACCACCATCACTTTGAGGAATTCTGAACAATGGCTGTAGATGATGCTAACAGAATATTGTAGGAGCATTAGTGAAAGCTGTATGAACATATGAAACTGCTGCAATAAGTAAATGTATTTTTAGTGCTATTTTTTGCATTTGCAATGATTTTATTCTTCAGATCAGGTATGGAAGCCCAAAGAATAAGTTTCGTGAACGTCTCTCTTGCTGAAATCCAGTGGAACTCCCACTGACTCCCAGATGTTCAAAAAATGTTTTCTTGCTGCATTTTTCTCCTTTTCATTGTTGAAGCAGAAATATTACCAGCCATATGTGTCTATGTGTACAATAATTTCCTCTTCCTACGTACATTGCACTTACTGGCATCATTAGCCAGACGGAACACAGGCTGTTCTGTCTCTTGGTTTTTGGTGTTGTATAGTCTGTGCAGTGGAGTAACACTTCCACCCAGCAGGAAGAACCGTGCCTGCTTTTCCCTGCTGGGTGGAAGTGTGACCAGCCTGAATCTCAGCTCGGGTATTCTGTTAATTCCAGGAAGATAGGTGGTTGTTTTCTTTCCTTCCACAAAGGATTTGAAGAGCTAAGCCAGCACATCGCTGTGCTTCTGGCCCTGTCCGCTTCCAGCAGGTTGAGCTGAGTGCTGCTGGCAGGGGGATTTTATGCTTTTTAATTGGCAGAATGTCAGGGATAAGTTCTGTTCCCAAGCAGCTTAGGCAGCGCTTTGCTGGACAGCTGGGCCAGCAGCGAGGAGGTTTAGAATCCATCCTTAATGAGTGTGGCCGTGGTTACAGCTTCACTTCACTTCCCAGGTGCTGCCTAGGGGAAGTGCATTTGATTTTCATGTCCTTCAGCAGGCCCAGCTGCTCGGGGCAATGTGGCTCTGGGAGCTGATGCCTGTGCTCTGCGCTGCAGAGAGATAAAGAGGGTCATTTTCTCTGCCTGCCTTTACTAATTGGGAAAAGAAAAACTTAATGTGGGGGAACAAGGATTGGATTCTCTGCAAAATCTGTTACGCTGAGCTTTCAGCTGATCCAGGATCCTGGGGTGTGAGTTTGCCTTTGGCAGGAGTAGCTGCAAGCAGTCAGGAGGCAGCCTGTGCCTTTTCATGGAGTGTTTTCTAACTGAAGAATTAATCTGAGATTTTAGAAGATGTGTTAAAATTGTTCAGAGATCTTAATTTATCGTTTGATTTGGGTTATATTTCTGGTGTGGGCCCAGCACAGGAAGAATGTAGCTCTTCCCTCCCTTGCAGGACATTCTGACCTCTCAGTTGAGCAAAGCAGGAACAGCAGAACTGTGCCTGATTTTTTTAACCTCCCTATGTGAGCGAGGAGGGCAGGAGAAGTCTGGGGGAAAATGTGTTCTAGAGTAGATCAAGCAGTATTTGTTCCAGTTTTAGAATATCGTAGTAGGGTCTGAACTTCAGTGTGGATTTCTGGGACTCAGGTGGTGAGAATTTTGTACAGACCTTTCCTATCTTGGTTGTGCCTTCCCCCAGTCTGTGTTGTCCCTTCTCTCCTACAGCAATGTTCTCCATTGCCAAGTGGATGGGGAAGGAAACACTTTATCCTCCAGTGCCAGGAGCCATTGCTGAGCTACCTCAGCTTCTCAGTCACCCCCTGGGAGACAAAACTCACCCCTCTAACCAGGCTCCTGCCACCCCCTGTGTGGGAATGTGGGCTTCAGGAGCTCATCTGATAAAAAACATTGCTGCAATTCTAGGGCAGCACTTCCTCACTTGACAGAAGCTTTTCTCCTACCACATGGTTTTAAACCTGTAGTAATTCTTGCTGCTTTTCTCCTTTCAGGCAGCTCTGTGGGCAGTTCATTTGAGATTTTGGCCATTCACAGTTTAAAATCCAGAAGTTAGTATTAGGATGCTGGCTTTGAATATCCAGATATCACTTAGGATTCAATTCCCATTGTTTGATCCAGTTCTGAGTCCAGGAGTTTGTGTTTAGCTGCAGTATCTCTCCCTCGAAGACAACTGGTAATGAGGAACATTTTCCTTTGTAGATTGTTTTGGTAGTTTAGCCATTGAAAGCTGCATTTTCCTTAATTTTTCTTCTAGATTTTCTTTATTTTCAGCTTTTAGCTGAGCTTAATGTCCTCTGCTATGCTAAAGCACACATTACTACTCTGTGTCCTCTTACATGAAGGCATATAGAGCATTTCTGCTCAATTTTAGCTTCTTCTGAGAGCCTTAATGGCTTTGAATTCTGCTACTGTTCTCCCTTTGTGTTGTTACTGCTTTCTGCATCCTAAATTGTCCACAATTGTGATTGGAAAACTTGCTCAGAGGAGTCTAGAGCAGACTCTTACCTGGTATAACATACTGAGATAAACCTCTTTTTTACCGAGAGATAAATATCTATTTACTATTTTTTTTTTTTTTTGTATTTGCTGTTCCTTTGTTGCACACCCTTGGACTGTATTTTTCTCCTTCCTGCTACTGTGTTGCGTGAGGAGTTTTAAGTGGGATTTTGAGGCTGCTGGGTGCAGCCCTGTGCCGTGGCTGTGTTTGTACAGGGCTCTGTGAGAGCAGACGTGGTGTTAGGGGGTTGAAGCTGCTCTTACACGGGTCAGGTTGCTCTGTACAAACACGTCCTCGCTGTTGCTCCCTCTTTGTTGGGCTGCCTGATCTGCAAACTGAGCTGGCAGGTGCTCTGTTTCCTCTGATCATTGATAACAGTATTGAATGGAGTTTGAATCCTGTTAATGTGCTCCTGAGGGAGATTTTCTGGGAGATTTGGGTTTAGAAACAATTCTTTATCAAGTCATACACGGTAGTAAGAAAGAAAAGGCAGATAATATTATGGAAGCTCGGAAGTTCATAGTGGTAAGTAGATTACACCCTAAATGTTACATGATTAGCACCCTATTCCACCAGGGTGATTTCTCTTTGCCTTGTACTCTGCTGTGGTCACACATGGGAGGGAAGAGGTGGCATCCAAAGGGACCTGGCCAGGCTGCAGAGGTTGTTTGGTGTCAACCTCATGAAGTTCAGCAAGGGCAAATGCACAGTCCTGCACCTGGGTCAGGTCAGTTCCAAGCACAAATTCAGCTGGGGGAGAATGGATTGAAAGCAGCTCTGAGGAGAAGGACAGGGGGTGTTGTTTGATGAGAAGTTCAGTGTGTGTGTTCAGCTGTGTGTGCTCCCAGCAAGGAACCACCCATGGGCAGCAGCTGAGGGGGGAATTCAGCCCTGCTCAGGTGAGACCTCACCTGCAGAGCTGCCTCCAGCCCTGGGGTCCCCAACAGGAAGGACATGGAGCTGCTGGAGCCAGTCCAGAGGAGGCCATGGAGATGCTCCAGGAGCTGGAGCCAGGCTGGGAGAGCTGGGGGTGTTTGTCTGGACAAGAGAAGGCACCAGAGAGAGCTCAGAGCCTCTTCCAGGGCCTAAAGGGGCTGCTGGAGAGGGCTGGGGACAAGGGACAGGACAAGGGGAAATGGCTTCCTACAGACAAAGAGCAGGGTTAGATGGGATATTGGGAAAGAATTCCCTGTGAGGATGGTTAGGCCCTGGTACAGTTGCCCAGAGAAACTGGTGCTGCCCCTCGATCCCTGGAAGTGTCCAGGGCCAGGTGGAGCAGCCTGGGATAGTGAAGGTGTCCTGTCCATCCCCTGGGAATGGAACAACATCATCTTGTGAAGGTCCTTCCTCACCCAACCCTTTCCATGATTCTTTGGTTATTTGAAGGTCCTGGTTAGCCATGGAGATGTGGGTGCTAGAAGCTGCAGCAATTTGGGCATCAAAGCACGTTAAACATGGCAAAGAAAATTGGGTGAGCGAGGCCAGTGCTGGCTCTTGGGCAGAGCTTGGCTGAAGGAGTGCAGAGCATCCCTCGTGTGCTGGAACAGATCCACAGCTGGTGTTGGTGCTGCAGGAGGAATCTGAAAGACACAAAATTGTTCTTGTTCGGTGCCAAAGTATGCAAAGCAGAGACCTGCCTCTGGCTCCCACTCCTTGTGTGGTACAAGCTGTTTATCTCTGAACTGTAGAACATGTTTTGATTTGGACCGCTCTAAGTGGGTATTTATATGCACGTTTTCCTGGTTTAAACCTCTTGACCTGTGACTAGTCTTAAATGTGTTCTGCTGAGTGAGTTTTCAGTGTTTTTGGACTTAGCAGGAAGAGTTTTGTCAAAATTAATTTTTAGTTTGGTAAACAAAAGGTGCCATCAACTTCTCAATGTGCAATTCCAAGGTGCTTCTTTCAAACCTCGCCAATTTAAATTCATCTCCGAGTCTCAAGTGATTGCTTTTGTTGTATTGACTTGAGAGGATTTGCCTGTTAAGTACTCTCAGAATAATTGATGTGTGTGTCTGCTGAAAATGAGGTTTTGCTGCAGCTTTCACAAGATGTTGACTGTAAATATTCAGCTGTTTCTGGGGGTGTGCAGATGTGCCATGTCCGTGCTTCCCACTTGCATTGCAGGGAAAGGTCTGGGAAAACGATTCCTAACGTGTGGAGGCTGGGGAGAACGTGATGTTTGGGAATGCTTCACCTCTGTTTTGCTAGGAAAGAATCTGTGGGGTTTTTTGTGTCTTTACAGACACTACAGGGAACGACAGGAAAAAGGATGATTTTGTTCTGGGAAGCATTAACAAAGGCTTTTCAGGTGCCAATACAAAGTTGCTTTTGTGTTGCTTTTTATAGCTTTGAGAACCCATGTGTCCTTTAAAATTATCCAATAAAGTTTCCAGGATTGGGTGGAGCCATCTCCTAGGTGCATGTTGATCTTAAAAATACATTTTTTTCTGGGTGCATAATGAATATTCAAAAAACACTGTAAGCTACACTTTCCTGGAGTTGTTTTTGAATTCTTTGGGTGGATTTCTAAACATCAACATGGTTGTCTGCATCAATTACGTTTTGGAGCCCTTCCATGCTATAGAGTCATCAGGCCCTGCCGAGCTGCAAAGGGCAGCATGAATTACTGCTGTGATCTGCAGTCAGCCTGCGTAGGGAGGTGTGGATCTTGCAGAGGTATTAGAAACCCGTTACATTTTGATTGTGTGTAATAAACACAACCATCAGTCATGGGGAGCTGCGTTTGGGTTTAACACCTTCCTTCCCCCACTGGCCTTGGCTGAAACTCACGGTGAGGTCAGTGGTGATGTTGGTGACAGAGCCCCACAGATAAATCAGAGCACGGGCAGATCTTGGCTCTTGGACCTCTTGTACCTCAGCCATGCCTGGAGTGAGTTTTTACCCTGCCTGTCCCACGCGTGCCCCTGCAGCTGCAGGTGGTGGGTGTCTCACCCTCAGGCCACGGGCAGAGAAGTGAAACCAGCATGTCTGGAAGCAGCTGCCCGAGCTGGAAGGGTTTGTCAAAAGAGAACTAATTACAAAATGACATGAGTGTTGATGGTGGTTTGCTGAAATTCCTGATCTTTGGGTCAGGCCAGAGGCTGGTGCTCCATCAGGGCTTAGCAGAGCGATTCCTGAGCCCTCTTGGTGACTGTGCTGGTGCTGGACAGGCAGCGTTCACCCAGGTGTCCTGGGTAGGGGATGTTTGCAAGAGTGCTGGGAGCCAGCTTTGGGAAAAGTGGATGGATGTGAGGGTGCCTTATCTAAAGATTTTATAACTGCTCCATCTCTTTTAAATAAGAACATTTCGATTTTAACAGGATAGTCGCTTCTGGAATCAGAGGGGTTTTTTCCCTGCTCCATGGGAGTGCTGTGTGCATGCAGGGAGGGAGGATTTGGCAAGATGACATTTGCTCCCTTGTGCTCAGATGCTGCTCCACTTCCCTGTGCTCAGACCTTGCATCTGTGCTGACCCGTCCCGGGAGGGCTGCAGGAAATGTCAGCTGTGCTTCCCAGCCGCGGGAGCAAAACATTCCGGGATCTGCAGCTCACGCGGCCTGCCCTGCCTCTACCCACACGACAAAATGGCCTTTTCTGGGGGACTCGTTTCTCTTCTTGGATATTCCTGTGTCTCAGCTGCAGTTCTCAGCCTAATACCTGCAGGGCTTTTGGGAATGGGGAGTGGACTTGGTTAAATGCTTTCAAGTGATACTTGTGGGTAACAACCCTGAATTTTATGGCTTGACGTAATATTTTTGGAGCTTAAGATTTATTGATTGAATTGATGGATAAATAGAATATGAAGAGGTGGTGCCGATCTGCTTTACTGTTTTAAAATTCCATTTTCTAAGGTAAATGCAATATAAATGTGATTTTTTTGGGAATCTTTTTCTGGTACTCTCTCAGCGTAAAACTAATTTTTGAATATCTAAGGAGCACACTGCTCTCTTTTCAAGTGCAGTTAAGCAGTCATGATCATGCTGTGCTCTTTTCCAGTGCATTTAAGAAGTAATAACAGTGAGTATAGTAAGTCTTTTCTACAAAATTGCTTTCTTTAGATTGTTATTGGCGTGGTCTCACAAAGCAACGTTTCTGAGTGCCTTCCTGAGCCAGTCCTGAAATCCAGGAGGGATGTAAATAGATTTTCTGCTGTGACGTCTCAGCAGCTGCATTCTGCCCATTCCCTCTGCAGCCATCCCTGCTTTAATGCTCCCAGGCACAGCCGCAGGCTTTTACGCCAGAATCTTTTCCTATTTTGCTCCGTTCACAGCGTCGAAGGCGTTGTCCCTCTGCTTGGAGCAGGCAGCGTTTTCCAGTCCTAGGCTCTTGCTGACTTGTGTTGGGCTTATCCTCACCTTGTCCTCTGTGGTGTTATTAACACAGGCTGGTGTGACGGGGCTGGGCTGGAGCAGGAGCCCAGGGACAGCTGAGGGGAGGCATCCTGAAAGGATCCCCAGGCTCCTTTGTCCCCAGGCTCCTTTGTGTCCCCCTCCCGGCTCCATGTGAGCTCTGTGTCCCCAGCCCTGGCCCAGCTGCTGGGCTGGAGGCTGCCACGCTTTCTTTGGGAATAATACATGGATAACTTAGGGCTGTTCATCAAAGAAACCACTCATTCCCATCAGGAATGGGCACTATGTGGAATGTGTTCTGCATGCTGACATCTTAATATGCTCTGCGCTCGAGCGGATTGCACAGAGCAGTCCAGTAATTAATATCCAGGGAGGTCTGATGGGCCCAAAGCAGTTGAAGTGACTCAGCCTTATTTTGTCATTGTGTTGGTGGTGCTTTAGGTGACTTGGAAATTCGGGCAGTGCTCATGACCCAGCTCTAAAGTCATGGGTCATGACTTTATCCAAAACATTCTAGTTTTGGATACATCCTTTGGGGTGTGAGAGGGAAGCAGAGTGTATTTTCTTCTGCTTGTCATTGTGAAGGTGCTTTTATAGGGTTCACCCTCTCAGTGATTTCTGTGTGTCCTATGGGCTTTGTGGTAACCCACCTTCCTGAAGAGGGGCTTCGTGTAGAGGAGAGAGTGAATTCTGTGGTACTAAACTGTGATAAAAGGGCTTTAATCAACAATTCATTCACATAGAGGTTAGTGATCTATTGGCAACAGTTCTTGCCACTAAGGATTTTGGGATGAAAGTGTAATTAAGTTCTTAATTTTCTTTTATTATGCTGACTGGGTTTGGTTTCATTGCCACAATGTTTGGGACCTTATAAGTAGGAAAGAAGCAGCAATGCTCTTCCCCTGAGCTATGAACTTGAATTGTCCCAGGAAATGCAGTAGCTCTACTGGTGTGATCTGGGACAAAATGGCATTGTTGAGCCAGGGCTCCAAAGTATTTACATCCAAAAAAGGGAGAACAAGAGTTGAAATCCTGCATGGAGGCAGCTTTTGTTGGTTGATTTTTCAAATGGCATATTCAGTGTGTGAGAGCTCTAAGAAGGTTTGGCCAAGAGCTTCGAGCAAAGATCAAACAATGGGAAAGTGGAGGAGAGAGCAGAGAACATGTGACTGTGAGTAACCAGAGTGGGTAGAGAGCCAAAGTTCAGATGATATTACACAAAAATTACAGGGCACAAACATGTTGGCTCCTGGAGATGAATGCACAAGGAAGCCAAGTGCTGTGTGTGGTGTGTAATGAGGAGTGTTTGCATGCTGGAGGCTTGTCCTTGCCTCTCATGAGGTAGGAAAATGTATTGAATTTCAGTGTGGTTGTAGGGAAGCACCAGTGTCAGAGCACTTGACGTAGCACAAAGTGAGAGCAATAAATGCTGCTTAAGTGGAAGCCTCTCATCTTACTTGCTGTGCTGTTCCAGGGTGGGTGAAGTGTCTGTGAGAAAGGGACAGTGCAACACATCTTGCTTCCCAAAGCAGAAGTGAGAGACCCTGATACAAGCAGCTGTAAAGTGGAAGGGCAGAGGATGAGGGGGAGGAGGGTGCTGCAGTCAGCCCCAAAATCCTTGTCCACAGGAGCAGGTGGAAGCTTTGCCATTAGCTCCCAGGGCTGGGAATTTACTGCATCTCTAACAGTCATACAGGAAGAAGGTTTGGGAATAGGCTTTTGAGTAGTGCTGGGTTTAATGCAGCTGTTATTTCATGTCCTATTATCCAAGGGATTGAATCCTTTTTTTCACATAGAGGTTTCCTCTGAAGTGGGAAGCATCCCTCAAGCCTGCAGAAGACACACTTCAAAATCTGACTGAAACATGGTCAGTGCTTGGGGTTTGTGTTTGCTAGAAATGTATTCTCAACAGATCCAGCATTTAGGGTTTAATTAATTGTTGGCTTTAACTATTAAAGTATTTTGTGTTCTTCTGATTCATTGTATTAAGGTACAGCAAAACAGAAATGTTTTATGGTGCATTTGATGCACCAGGTTGTAGTATTGGAAAAGAGGGAAACGTGGAATTCCCCCAACTTGTTCCTTAGCCATTTCCAATGGTGAAGAAACAAAGGGACAGACTGTGCTGCCTCCAGCTCCAAAAGGTGGGATCACCATGAAGGCAAGCAGCATTGTTGTGGCCATAGCAATAGAGGCATTTTTCTCTTACCTGATTAAACATCACTGGCCTGAACCCCCATAAATCCAACCTCACAATAACCATTGGATTGTCTGCTTGCCTTTTTCCAGGATGAGCTGCTTTATGGTGGAAGGGAATTTTCCCTTTATCATTTATGCTAAATATTGATAAATAAAGAGCAGTCTCTATGATGAGTATTGATTTCAGCTCTGTTTGGACACTTTGTTATTTTGAAGCCTTGAATTTCCAGGCCTGGAACACCCTCCTGACCCAGGAGCAGGCTGGCAGCATTCCCATTCCCTGTATCCTGTGCTCTGTGGCCTTTTTTTGCCCAGGACTTCCAGCTGACAGGCAGCACCTGCCTCTCTGGGAAGCTCCAGTTTTCGTATTGCAGCTGTTTGGACCAGGAACAAGTGGAGATGAAGTACATAATGAATCCCAAAGAATATGAATATACAAAATAACCCCCCAAAATATATGGAGTTGGGTAGTGGTGGGATCACCAGAACTTAGAGGTAAAGCTTTGTTTGCTCTTTGATTCTCTGGCCTTGGCACAGGGAGTGCTCAGCCTGCTGCATAGTTTCAGGGAGGAGATGTTGTTTTAAGCACCGAAAAAGTGACTTGTGAAGCCTCAGAGCAGCAAGGCGTGCTGCCCTCGAACTGGGATTGACCCATACCTCGGTAAAAACAGCTTTCAGTGCCTTGGCAGGCAGCCCACCTGAGGAGCTGGCAGGAGTATTCAGCTGTTCCAGGTAATTTAGTGGTGTGTGCTGAGCTACCTGCAGGCAGCGGGTGAAAGGAGCGCAGGGACGTGTCTGGGATCGTGCTGAGAGGGTTTCAACTGGTGGTTAACTGAACATTGTGTGGGTTTAATGTTTTAATAGATGAAGTTTAGCAACGTGTTTTTGCCAATGTTGACAGCGTGTGCACTCCTGACTGCTCTGGTTCTCTTGTGCACTATATTTCGGGAGGCTGAGGCAGGTTTTTGGTGTGTTTTGGTGTGGGCTGCTGGATGCCTCGCACACAAAGCCTGTGCATCCACACTGTGCTGTCTCTGAGTGTTGTTAGCCTTCCAGAGCAGCTCAAGAGTGCTTTGCATAGTAAGTTTGCCTTCAGCTTGCTCCTTGAAGGCTGTCCAAAAAAAAAAGGAGTGGGAATGGATTGCTGCTTGCAGATCAAACCCCAAATTCGCTCTGGAGAGACCATGGGAGAGACGATGCCCGGGATCAAGAGCATGGACAGGGTGAATTTACCACCAGGGCCTGTATGTGATGGATGGGCTGGAAGTTGGGGCACCAGCATCAAAGCACCCTCTCTTGGCACCAGATTTTAGTCAAGATGTTCCCTTGCAGATTTGCATTGCTGCATAGGAACACTCCTTCCAGAGGATTTTTGGAGGCTGGTGCTTGGCTTGTAATATTCCAACCGTCAGTCTGTTACAACTGCAGTTTGCTCTTTCGCATGCTGGCTTCCATTAAAATTCTTGCAGAAAGAAAAGTTGGTATTGGTGGAAGGAGGAGGGTGACAACATGTTTCTCTTGGCAGCAGTGCTGAGTGTTCCTGCTCCAAGGCATTGTGGAGCTGGGATGCAAATAGAACCTGCCAGGGGTTTGGTGTGCACAGAGCAGCCAGAGGTTCCAGTGGGGCTGCAGGGCCTGAGGGGGCAGTGGGGGGTGACAGCCAAGGAGTGGCACCTCCTGGAGTTCCTGTGACACTGAGCAGGGCCTGGGAGTGAGGAGAGCCCACTGAAACCACCCCCTTCAGTGGTCTTCATTCTCATCCCAGCTGCAGGAATCTCACTTCTTTTGCTTCAGAGTTTGCAGATGGAAGGTCCGAGTGTTTCCTTTCCAGGTCTGTGCTAGTGACAGTGGATGTGTTGCATCATGGACCTGTTGAACAGCCAAAAATGGTTCACCATGTTTGAAATCTCAGGAATTTGAGGTTTCAGAAACCTCAAATTATGGCAGAGCTGCAGTGGAGGTGTTTGTTTTTCCTGAAATGGCCCTTCACTGGTGTGTTCCAACACCAACACTTGTTCTGAAGAACAGAGATTGCCATTGCCTTCCTAACTCACGAGCCCGCATTCTCAATATCCACCCAAAAACGTGGGAAGATGCAATTTTTCCAAGGGGGATGGTGGTCAGCTGGCAGGGTGGCTGCTTCAGGTGGGACTCAAGGCTGTGTGCTGTGTTGGGGAATCACTTCCACAGACAGATCTCTGTTCAGATTTGTGGGAAGGCTGCTCCACCATGGACCAATGCTGTGGGCACAGGGACGGGTTTCTTTTGGTGCCACTGTGGGGTTTTGTTGCCTTAAGGTGTATCCCTCAAGCAAATTCCTGGTTCAGGGAAAGCCTTCCAGTGGTGAGGACACCCATTCCTGCTGCTCCTTGTCGTGTGTGGTTTCCATGCTGGCACTAGTGTTTATGCTCAGTGTTTTCATAGACTTTCTAAGGAAAAAAAATCCTGAAGTATTGTCACTGTAAATGTTTGGTATTTTGCCAACTTTAATAGTTTATGTTTGTCATCAAATTGACTTAGTTTTTAGGGGTTTTTTTTTGTCCTTATAGCTGATACACCGAATTGAGCCTGCGTTTAGTAAGTTGTGTTGGTTTAGCACGGATGGTAAAAACTTATTAAAAAACTATTAAATTTTTTAAATTAAAAAAAAAAATTATTAAAAAAAATTAGCAATTGACTTTGAAATTGTCAATTAAATTAGCCAATTAAATATAGGTATACACCTCCGGGTATACCTATAAAAACTCATTTATTAGCAAAATTACATGAAATATAACCCTGTAACCAAACCCCGTCTGGACACTGAGCTGTGGGAAGCGTGTGCTGTGGAGCTGACGGTGTTTTTCTCTTGCAGGGCAATCACTTTGATCAGTATGAAGAGGGGCACCTGGAGATCGAGCAGGCGTCTCTGGACAAGCCCATCGAATCGGTAAGGGCCCCCGCCAGCAGCGCTCCCCGCAGCCAGGCCCTGCTCGGATGGTCCCTGATGTGAATGCAGCCAAATCTCAGAGCAGTGGGCACCTTGTTGGCAGTGAGGGCTCCTTGGTGGTAAACTGCATGCTGACCTGAAGTGGGCTTGGGATTTAATTAATTAGTCTTAAAACTACAACCTGAAATTTGAGTCCAACGTGATATATCAGGGATTATTTAAAATAATACATCCGTTCATGGGTATTTATTTTAAGTTTTTATACTTTTCTTTGAAGAATCAGTTTAATTTTAATGTGGACATGATGGAATAGTATAGTAAAATACGTTTTGATCCTTTTTAGTTTATATTTTTGGAAAAGTACCAGTGTGTTTAAAGTGCTAGAATGACACCTGGCCAGTATGGAGAGAGGGATCAGTGTTAGTCCAGCAGTCCTTCCCCATGGAGTTGAAACTGCCCTGAGCCACTCTCTAAAGTTGCTTAACCTTGAGTTAGGTGTGAAGACTCCTGCTGTAAAATGGGGAAAAAGTAGGTTTTGTTTAGTTTTAATTTTTTAAGATTTGGGAGCTTTTTAATTTCTCTCTTTGCAAAGCACCTTCTGCTAGTTTTAGGCACAACAGCTTGTTCAGCCTAAACTGGACCCACGTTTGGCATTTAGCTTTAGCTGAGCTTCATTTGCAGTTTCCTTCAGAAACAAGAAAACTTGTAGTGAATAATCAAGGGACACTTAGTGGTGTTCTGATTAAGTCTAGATTTTTGTTAAGAAAGCACTTGTCAAGTGTTTCTTTTGCCTATTAGTTGAAGTTTCTCCACCTTAGCCCCTAGAAGAAGCAGTGTTAGCCAGAGCCCACTGTATATTTTTGTTGGTGTGTAGGTTGGTGTTGTGTGTGTGTTTGTGTGCGTGTTAGATGTTTACCAAAAATTTACACAACTTGGGGTGTTCGACATTTTTCTTCCGCAGCAGTTGGCCCATATTAGCTAAGCAGCCATGATCTGGTTTGTATTGCACGGTCTGCCTTTTTTAATTTCTTCTCTAGGGTTTCCTTTCCCCTTCTTATTTCTGTTCTTCTGGTCCAGTGAACACTGCATATAGTACCTACTGTCTTAATGTGCTGGCATGATGCTAGATTTAGGCATGGCAGTAATTGATGACGCATGAGATAATGCTGCAGAGATGGGAATTGGTATTCACTGTTCTCCTGAATACTTCAGTCTTACCTTGGGACACGGGGATTTGAATTAAAATGCCAAGCTGAATGGAAATATCCTGGGAAATACGTGTTGGTAGCCTACTCTGGGCTACACTGGAAATTAGCATTTCAAAATAATTCAAATGCTGCTTACAGACTAGACTGGTTACCTGATTTCCAAAAGTGCTTTCCCAGAGAGAGGAATAGAAGAGGTCACAGATTACATCTCTGGTGTTCCAGAGGGAGCAATGCCTATGGAAGTGTGTAAAGATTGAGCAGGTACCCTGGGCCCACATGGGCTCACTGTGCAGCTCTCACTGTCCACAGGAGTAATGCTTTGTGCAGTTTGATTAATGCTGAACTGCAGCAGAAAAAATAAATTCAATTATGGCTTTAATGTTTTATTCATGTATATCTCTCACCATCCAAATGTCAGGACATTTTTAATCTTTACAACTCCTTGGTAGGTACAGCTCAACCTAATTGAAAACTGATAGATGAAGAGGACAAGAGAATGGCTTGTTTTGGGAGGAGCAAGAGTTAAAACCTCAAATTGTTCTTTAAAATCAAGTTTGTTCCACTCTTCTTTTGTCTGAAATAAGAGAATCACAGAATCACTGAGGTTGGAAAAGCCCTTTAAACTCATTGAGTCCAGCCAATCCCATAGCACTGCCAAGGCCACCCCTAACCCGTGTCCCCAAATGCCACATCCCTGTGGCCTGTGAACCTTTCTAGGGATGGTGACTCCAGCACTTCCCAGGGCAGCTGTGCCAGTGTCCATCCCAGGATTTCAAAGCTGTGGCTGCTGCACAGGGTGGGGTTTTGATCTCCTGAACAAGTGTAGTGTCAGAAACTGCAGTCAGAAACAAACTAGTCGCTTCTGAGGTTTCACATGGTCTCTGTAAAAATACATTGTTGATTCCTAAATTCCCCATCTGGGAAGAAGAAATTACTTTGTTTTGTTTCCTGACACCTGTGGAGGTGATTTGGTTTCCACACTATTAATGATAAGTGTGCTCTTTGAATTGGCAAATTACACACATTACCAGAAAGGCCAGTTTCTGTGGCAGAACTCAGTGGGGCACATCTCCTGCAAATATTTCACCAGGAAAGGAGTGTTCATTCTGCTTTTTTGGCTTTTTTCACTTCTCTTTTATGCTGTTTGCTCACCCAGAACCAAAATAGAGAGGAAAGAAGGAAAGGCAAATCTATGTTTTAGAACTACCATAATTCTAAGTATTTTCCATATTAACAAATTGGGTTTTAATCCTTAACCAGTTCTCTGTTAGCAATCCAACTGGCCTTTTCCAAGGAGTCTGCTCAGAGTCATGAGTGAGCCTGTGCTTCGTGGTATGGAAGCAGTTTGGGTGATGAACATCCTGTGTTTATAACTGTGGCAGATCAAAGTGCTTCCCAGTTCAAATGTCATTCTTCAGAACAAAGAGTGGATTAAGTACATTCTCATAAATGTGCTCCTTGCAGCTTCCCACATCTTAGTGACAGGAAGATGCTCCAGAGCCTGCAGGTGTTTGGGGATGGGGGAGGGTTTGCTGTGCCATGTCCCTGTGACAGTCCCCGCTGATGTGAGTGACATCCATCTCTGCAGCATTATCTGTTGAGAGGTGCTGACTGTACTGCTACAGCATGCAACTCAAAGGTGGCTGGAAAAATAGGTTTGGGAGTCTACAGATCATTACAATGTTGAAACGTGTCCTCAATTAGCCTACTGGTGTTGTTGTTCCTGTGGAAATCCTGCTGTGTACAGCTTGTTGAGGCCAAAGATGTCTGGACTGAAACATGCGACTCTAACCAGAGTACATTTATGGAAAACAGAGCTGCCAGGAGCTAGGGATGGACATGGCCTGAACGAGTGCCAGCTGTTTTCCATTACTAAATTGAAGAAAGTATTTCATATCAATGGACTCTTCAGAGCTACAAATACTGATATTTCCCCCCCCACAAACAACATTTTTTTCTTGTTGTGCTTTGAAAGATGCTGCACTTACACTGGCTGTTCATGTCAGTGCAATCACTGGTGTCCTTGAAAAATCAGAGCACTTCACCCTTTTTTCTAAATTCAAGAAGCTGCATGCATTTGGTTTGGGGCATTTTGAGTGCACTGAGTTCAGGTACTTGAACGGGAAGTCACAAATTATTGCAGCTTTAATAGAATCCAGATTTTCTTCACGTAAATTCCTTATCTCTGCCTGTTTATTGAGTCTCTTTGCTGTGAATTCCTGGTTTTCCTCATCCCAGCAGTGCAGATGGAGTAGGAGACAGCGATAGACCCTTAGAGCCCCAAGGAGCAGCCCTGGCCCCGCGCAGGCAGTGTCAGGGGTCGACCCACGCCGTCAGCGCTGCAGGTTGGAGGCCAGCCTGGGAATCACCCACTTATCCTGGAGCTTGTTAGTTTGTCCTTGTCCTAACTAACAAATGTCCTTTCCCCCTCTCTCTGCTGCTGCTCCTCGAGCCCCTCAGGCTGCGGTCGGTGGTGCTTTGACCCCAGGGGCTGTCGCAGCCTGGCCGAGCCGGAGCCGGGGTCGTGGCACTGGAAATCTGTACGGATCTGTGGACTCCACTAGTTCCAAAGTGTCATTTGATGAGGCTGCTGATTTGACATTTAGCAGCAGCCATATGTGGACAGCGCTATAAATAATGTGCTTCTGGAAGCTGAATGGTGTAGCATTACTATTTGGCTTTTCTCTCTGGTCTTCATTGTGTCATCTGTAGTGAGCTCTAGGTTTTGTTTTGGGAATCTTTTCAACCTCTTGTTTGCATGGGTTCACCCAGTAGCATCCGATCCTTGCTTATAGATTCCTCCATACACAGTCAGCACAGTTTACAATTCACTCAAGAGAGGAATGGTTCCTGCCCGTGCTGGGATGAGCGATGGGATCGTGGGGATCTCACGGAAAACCTGTGCTAGGCAGAACTGGTGGTGTGGGCTTTGTCCCACAGGCATCATCAAACTTTGGGCTGCTTCTGCCTATCTCTTAATTGTAACTGAATCGTTCTCTTTTTTCTATTGGCCAGGACCTTTACCAGAAATTTGGGCTGGGGCTATCCCACTCAGGAATCACTGATCCCCATGGAGAGCAAACAAGGGCATCTTGTCAGGACACAGGATGGGGAATTGGGGAGGCCACTTAGAGCTGATGGAGCCCAGTCACTTTGAATGAAGTTTTTCCAAAGCAGCTTACCCAGCTCTGTGAAGGTGTGGTGGACCCAAGGCCTTGCATTTCCTACACCTTTGGAAAAGTTCTTTGTGCTTTATCGTTAGAGCAGAGCTTTCCACCAGTCCTGCCCAGCTCCAGAGCTGGTGTTGTCCCACCCAGAGCTGCCAAGCCCCTCTCCCTGCATGGGGCATCCCACAGCCTGTGCCCACATGGTCCAGGAGAGCTTCCTTACTCACCCAAACATCTTTTGGGAGACTTACTTTGGCTGCCTCGATGATTTTTATGGTGGCTGTAACACAAGGAGCTCCCAAACAGCAGAGGAAGAAAGTGAGGAGACCCATGCCAGCCCTCTGCTGAGAAATGAGGGGTGTCCTCCTAGGGCTGTGGTGTTTCTGTGGATCACTGCAGCTTGTGTAGGAAAACTGCTGCAGGGTGAGGATAGTCTGTTCAAAAGGAATGGCAGCTCATGGGCAGGGAGCTTGCTGTGAAAAGCCCCATCTCTTCTATATGAAAGTAGCTGTACTTTTACAGAACTTTCACTTAAAAATGCACTTTAAAAAAAAGCTGTCACCTGTTACAACGTTTGTTGTCCCATGTCACGTTTTGGTCCCGATATCCCTGGCTACTCCCTAGGCTTTGCAGACAGGCTCTCACGTGGGATCAAGCAAGCCTAGCCTCCCATAATTTAATTTTTAGGACAGCATTTGCACTGGAGAGCAGTTCTGTCAGTCTGCCTCCATCAGAGGTCTGGGTTAGCCATTGGAAAAGGAGGAGGGAGGAGCTGAACATGGCCAGAAAGGAGCAAAGTTATGGCCAGGTTCCAACTCAAAAGTTAATTTTAAATTATTAGAGTTGTTCTCCTTATTCAGTGCAACAGAAGATGCTCCAATTCAATTGAGTAGGATCTCAAATTAGGGAGTAGTTCCACTGCATAAACAAACAAATTGAAAAGCTTGTGGGGAGACAACTCCTTCCTGGGAACTGAGACAGGGCAATATTCGGCATAATTCCAATTTATGTCAAACAACTCGGGACCATCCTCTTGAGTGGGTCTGTAAAAGTGGTGCTAATGTGTATAACCTTTCTAAATTTTTCTTTTTCCCTTTAACATTTGTTTCCCCCTTCACTGTCAGTCACAACACACCGCTCTTGAATCTCCCAGCTGGTCTTGACTTGTTGAATTTATTTTATGCTTTCACTCTTCTTTAATAAATACATTACTTGCAAGCAGTGAATTGAAAACAAAGCAAAAGAAAAAAACTACCATTAGTGATTGGACAGTTTCTTACTTTGTGTTACATTTAACTGTTCTTTTGACAGCCCAGTTTTTAAAGCCAGGTTCGTATGGAAATGCTTTCACTCCACTTGCACTGCTTTTGGAATAGCGTTCTGCTTCATCTGTCTTTATTTTAGTGCATTCATAACACACACAGTCAGCACAATGTCTCATCTCCACTTGGCCAAGACTGCAAAGTACTCCTTGTCCTTTGGATTTTTTTTTTTTCCTTCTTTCTTTTTTTCTTTTGGAAAACGCAGCCATTTTTGTCAGCAGCGGCTTTTAGATTCAATGATGCTTTGTCAGGGTAGGGCAATTAGTGCCTCATCCCACACACATCCCAAGCTGCAGCCCCTCTGCCAGGATGGGGCACTCTGTGGCCACTGGGATTGGTGTGCCTGCAGGTAAGTGTTCCTGTCTTCCCAACAGACAGCCTTCTCCATGCTGCTTGTGGTGGGGATCCATCCTTGGTTTTTTTGGTTTGGGTTTTTTTTTGTTTTGTTTTGTTTTGGTTTTTTTGTTTTTTTTTTTTTAACCTTTTCTCCCCAGAAGTTTCCTTATGTCTGCTGGTTTAATTTTTTTTTTCCGTGTAGCCCTAATTATGTCCTGGGGCAGAGCCGGTAAGGTGGGAAAAATGTACATTATTCCTTGGGAAATACAGGAGTACAAAATGTCTGACTTTAGTAGGATATCAGAAATAAAATCCAAAAATTGTACTTGATAACATCTTTTTGAGGAAAAATGTATCCATGCAGCCAATATCTTTGGGAAGGTTGTGCCTTTCAAGCTGATTCACCAAAGCTGTGCAAACCCCGTGGTCATTTTCTTCACTGTGGAGTGACAGAACCTACTCTGGTTGCTGTTGATGACTGTTATTTAATTAAAGAAACCTGCAGCATATAGATATAATTATTTTTTAGGATTCCATGTAGGAGTCACATCCTGTTATAATTCAGGATATTTCAGTGATACCTGGGGTTGTGGTTTGCCTGATGATAATTAATAATCAACAAGTTCATATCTGATTTTGATTTTTATTTTTTGTGATTAGAAGGTGAACGTGGTCCCAGCCAAGAGTCCTTCTCTGAGGAGCTGGTCACTGCCTGTGACTGGGTGAACTGGTCACTGAGGGCGAGCTGGCAGATTGAGATGGTTCCAGGGTGCTGTGAGTGCTCTGCTCTTTGTCTGGGGGCAGAAACCTTGCATAAAACACAACAATTTCCACACTGAGCCCTGCTCAGCCCCATTGCCAAAAGCTGACACTTAATTGCTGCGTCAGTACTTTTCCAGTTATTCCAAAATAGCTTTTTTTTAGGAAGATGAGACATTATGCTTATTGTTTCCCCTACATGCACTAATGGTTCCTTGCTGTTAACTTATTGCTAGGCCTGTTTCATTCTAACATCTTAGTATTTTTGTTAGTTTACATGTGAAATGCATCACCCAGTCTGTGCTTGAGCTCATTTTATTTAATTGATTTTACTTTTTTTTTGTTTTTACTAACCTCACTGTTTTTTCAGTTTAATATTGGCTGCATGCTAGTTTATATATATATATATATATATACATATATTAAAAAAAAAAACCAATCAAGTCTAGCCTGGATTTTGCTCTGATTGTGTTTTGGTTTCTAGTGGTGGGGCAGTCTTGCACTTACAACTTACTCAGTATTGTAAAAGCCTGACACACAAACAAAACGACTAAACACATTGTAGATTTTCTTTACAAAAAAAAAATCTTAAGTGGTGCTGTCTAGGTGATGGATATGATTGTATAAATAGCTTGATTTTATGCTTTTTACTGTCAATTTTTATTGGTACACTTATTTTCTCCCACATTGCTTTTTAGTTTTATTCTTTTTTAATTTCTTTTAAACGTGATGCACAAAAGTTGCCCAGCACACCATCAGAAAGTGGCCGTCCCCAATACCCATCCCCCTGGAAAAAATCTAGCCAGCAATTTTTGACATTTGTCTTTCCCTTTATTGGGCATATATTGCCTTTTCAGTAGCATTTTTTTGCATGCATATATATGTAGAAAAATCTCTTGCTCATCACATGTTTAAATGTCAGCGGGAAGGGAAGAATATATTATTGGAATATTTTTGGTTTGTTTTCTCTGTTCTGTCTGTCAGGATAATATTGGACACCGCTTACTCCAGAAACATGGGTGGAAGCTGGGCCAGGGATTGGGAAAGTCACTGCAGGGTAAGTCCAGTCCCTTGTGTCTGAAATCTTCAACTCCAGCCTCGGTCTTTAACAAAATTGTTTCTGCTTTTTGTTCCTAGATTAGATTTTCTTTCCATTATTAATATATCCAAACCAATGCACTGTTGAGTTTCGTGTTTGGCAGTTTGCAAGTGGAAGCTGCTGCCTCACTTGTTGGTACAGGTTAGAGCTGTGTGTGTGGTGGATGTGTGAGAGTCAGCGTGGAGGGAGGATGATTCACTTTCCACACTGACGGGGAGTGGTGCAGCTCCCAACTGTGCTGATGTTTTGGTATTAAAGGAATTAAAGATTGGAGGTAGTTCCCATGATCTTTCAGTGCTCACCGGGGTCAGGAGCCTTTAGAAGGCCAGGAAAGGCCCCACTGAAGATGGAAAGCGGTGGCAGACGTTCTCTGGATGGGAGAGGCTCACTCCTGGTTTCTCCACAGCACTGTCACAGGTTGGATTTACTCCTGTTCCCAGCAGTTTGTCAGGGATTAGCAAATCTCACTGGGACACCAGACCTTGCTGTCTTGAACCTGAATTCTTCCTGTGACACTAAATCCCATTTGTGTAGAATCCTGTGGAAGTATTTGAAGCTCAGGTGTGCCCTGAGCCCCTCAATAACTCACTCATGTTCCCATGCCCATAGTCTGAAGACCTGGGAGCTTGTGGAATCCATCTTCCATGAGTGAGCCCGTTAGAGATGGGGGTGTCTGTGCTCTGGAGGACTGTGCAGAGGTAACGAGTTCTCCAAACTCTGGGAATGCTTATTAACCTCTCGGACTAAGGCTCTCTAACCTCTCAGGCAGGACTGCCTTGCTGGTTAATGCTTCTGGCTTCCTCTAACATGGTTTCATTGGAGTTCTCTGGTTGATGCATGGTGCTCTCCAGTCCTCTCATGTCCCTGCTGGGCAGGACCTCAGGTGGGGTTGTGAGCTGTCACCTCCGGGCCTTTCCTTTGGCATGTGGGGTGTGCATCACGGGGTGGAACTTGGTGTGGTCTCTCTTTTGGGTGCTCTGTATTGCTCTGGGTGTCACCAGTGTGGAAACACAAAGACTTGAAAGGAGGGAAAGCTTGTCCCAGCCCTGGGTGGATCCCAAGGCCCAGCCCAAGGGTGCTGCAGGCTCAGATGCGGTGGAGCGAACATGGATTACGGGACTAGGTCTGGAGTCAGGCAGGGGGTGGTGGTCACCATGTCTCATGGGCTGAGCAGGAATTTGCACTTTGAGTCTTGTCCAGATTTAGATGTTCCCACTGTGCCTCTCGCTGTGCTGGAGCTGTTCCAGGTCTCTCACATATCATTGCAGCTCAGCTGATTGGGACCGTGTGGAAGCTACAGGCAAATCATGGATGTGGGCTCTGAGAGCTTTCCTGTGCCTCCTGCATGGTCACAGGAACACAGGAGTGAAAATAATCCACCCAGTTTAACCCAGTTCAGTGCTGAAGCCTTCCTAATGTAGGCTTTGGAGCATGTGCAGGAATTTCAGCCCTTTTGGAAGGGAGAAGTGCCCTGTCCAACTGCCAGCCAACTTCTCCAGAGGTCTGGGCAGGCAGAGGACGTGGAAGGGAGGCTGCTGCTGCTTCAGCTTTTCTCCTCTGAGTTCTCAGCAGACAGAGCCTGTGCCTGTTGCCTGTGGCATTGGTGATGATTGTGTTGGGAGTGTTTAATTCATTATCCACTGACCTTTCTGCATCAGTCTTAGATTGGCCCAAAAATCCAAATATAAAATGTCAGGAAGGAAGCATTTGCATCCAAGTTTAATCTTATTCTAGGAGTTTGAAGAGTGAAGTCATTTGATGTGCAGTGAGAAGGGCGGAGCAGAACAAAAGTTCTTCCCCTCTTCTGCACTCCCTTGTTCAGGAAAGACCAGGACACCTAAAGAGATGGAGGTGTGTTCCTGTTAAACTCTTCTTGCTTGTCACTGTTTGAGCCTAAAATCTTACACAGCCTACGATGAGGAGATGCAGCAGAACCAGAGCCCCTTCAAGCAGCCTTGAGCTGTGGGTGTGGTGTCTGACCTCCTGCAGAAGGTTCTTACATCAAACTCTCAAAAATTTTGGGTTGCATATATGGAATTGATACCACATTCAGCTACTTTCTGTGCAGTTTAACTTAAAAGGAAGTGGATGAGTTCAGTGTGCTGAGTTTTGTGGTGTTGCCTTTAATTCTAGCTGTTCATCTGAGCTGGGGCTCCCTCTTTTGTTCTGTTGAATCCCAAAGTAATGCTGTGTTACATCTGTCAGGCAGAAATATTTCTTTCTTGTAGTCTTGTGGTGGTGTTCAGCAAGAACCTCACACTGCAGGACTTTACCCTGTGGTGGGTTCCTTCATCCTGACCACCCACTGGGGGATGGAATCCAGTGCTGAGATTGCTGAGCTGTCTCTGGTGCCTGCAACAGCCTAAAATCTACACTTGCCAATTGCTGGTGGTAAAAATTTGCTGGTGCAAGGTGGCTCATTCTCAGGAAAATTCCAGAGGTGGAGGCATTTTGTACCCCCTGGGGCAGCTGGTAGGGAAGCACAGCCCCCATGGCTTGAGTGATGTGGCTGTTACCAGCTGTATTCTGGCTGAAACATCTGCATCTTTCACTGAATTTGGGATGTGTGCTGAGTGGAGCATCAGGCAGGGACAGTGCTGTCGACTCTGACCATGCCAGTGCCAGAGTCCTGGTTCAGAGATACTCATAAGGAATTCAGCAGAGTCATCCTTCAGCTCATCTCTTTCCCTTATGTTTTTCATCATTTTTTCCCACAAACAACTTGTGTTATATTTGGAAATGGTGCTTCAGCTTGCTGACAGCCAGTGCATATGAAGAAGCAGGAGAGGGTGTTGCCAGTTGACAGGGATCTTTTTTTTTTTTTTAATTTGGAAAATATGGCTTAGGGAGCCACTTTTCCATAGAGATGTGTGATGGTTGTGCTCTGACAAGTGAGAAAATGGTGATTGTAGCCTCTTTTATCTTTGGGGGAACACCTGTAGTTGATAATCCAGAATTTTGTGGTCTCCTGAAAAAATGAAGCTAGCAAAAGATTGGTTAAAAGCATTGCCTGACCTTCGTGTGAAGTCCTGTGCTAAATGAGCCCAAGGATTGTGAATAAATCAGGAGTTATGTAAGTCAGGAGGGGAATGAGAGGGCTGAGGGAAATCTGAATTCAAACACACTCTAATGATTTCTCTTGGAATGAGTATTTCCCATCAAGTTAAAGTAGTATTATGAAAAGCCAGGAGACTGACGTGCAGAAGTGGGATAATTTGAATCGTACATTTGAAAATATTTTTATAAGCTCTTTGCCTTTTCCCTGTCAATTTTTTAACAAGTCTTGTTTGAAAAAAATAATTGTGCTGAAAAGTCTTGATTTTTTTTTTTTCCTTTTGGATTTGTGTGTTTAATATGAAGTAATACTCTAGAGGTACATCTGCAAGAGTAAAACCAGTAGTTTAATCTCATTTAATTAGACCAGGGGAAACTGAGTATGTTATCCTGCTGCTTCCTGGGTCATAGCAGGGCCTGAGGAGGGTGGGCAGCTCTGCAGGGAGGGTTTGGAGAGGGCAGGAGGAAGGTTTGATGTTTCCTGGCCCATCTGCCCCCCAGAGAGAGGACTCTGAGGAAGGATTGACCACCTCTGGTGGACAGGTTCAGCCCATCCTTAGCCAGTCTGGGTAGCAACTGTATTCAACGTAGATTTGCCTCTCTAAAGTTCTCTTTTGTAAACATTCTTGCCTGATTGCAGCCTTGGCCCTTTAAAAACAGCCCCACCACTTCTATAGAAGCAGTTGCAAGTTCCCCTGAAACACAAACCGTGTCCTGTATGATTAATTTGATATGTTTAAAGGCATTGATTTACTGCACATTCCCACAAAATTCCCAAGACCAAGATTATCCTGATCTTTTGTGGTATTTGAGAGGTGAATCCCAGTGTAGTACTTTGCCATGGCAACAGAAATCACACGATTTGTCATGGCAGAGCTGCTCCTCAGTGCCTCAGTTGTGAATCAAGCAGCTCAGGTAACGTGGGAGCTCAGTGTAGCTCCTGTGTTTGCTCCTCAAGGGCTGAGGCAGCTCATTCAGTGCTTGGTTATTGTCATGAAAATGCTCAGAGTGAAACCAAAAGGAGTTCCAAGGTGGTGGCTGCTGGTCTATACTGAGGCTTGGGTTATCTCCAGTACTCAGGAAATAGAAGCAGCAGGTTGTTCTGTTTAGGGCAGGGATGTTCCTTTTGGGGCAGGTCCTTGAGGTGGCAGGAACTTGCCCTGTGTAGCCTTTGGTCCTGAAGAAATGCCTTCTGTCCCCTGCTTCCTCTGCCTGTTTAGTAATAACTTCCTTCATATTTGCTTATGTTTTTAGCCAAGTTTTGGCATCATTTCAGTGTAACTGTTCTGGAAGGGCTGCTTCCATCTCCCTGGGGAGCAGCTCTGCTGATGTAACGCTGCGAGGAGAGGGCAGGGCTGTGCCTGTGCCATTGGCAGTGCCATGCAGAGCTGGGAACCCTTCCTGCATCCTTGTTCCCTTCCACTCAGGCTGAAAGCAATGAACCTGCACAGACTGTCAGGGCAGTGCTGTTCCTGTTGAACAAGGTGTGCCCCACACTGATGGTATAAATCATCCTGGGGATACAGGGAGCAGCAGTTAATAAAAAGTGCTTTGGGTTTATTTTATCCTTTCATGGATACATCCAGCTAGGTAACAAAGTCAGGTATGGCAAATTTGTCAGCAAGTGCTAAAATCCAGTTCCTCCATTAAGCTGTGTTTTTGTAGCATGGTTTTCAATTAAAAGAAAAAGCACAAGTGGAATTGTGCTCTGACTTGCAAATTCTGTGAGGATAAATATAGTCAGCACTTTCCCCCTCAGCATCACTACGGTGCAGTTCTTCTTTGGCACATTCCTCCCCAAATCTGTTCAGAAAAGGGAAAACATTCCCTCTCGGTCCAAGGGCTGAGCAGGGCGGAGGAGCAGAAGCGTCTGACAAGTGCTGGAAGCTGCTCAGAGCTGCAGGTGAAGCCATGATCCCGTGGCTCAGGCAGGAAATCTCTCCTGGCAGCCCCTGGGGTGATCCCTGGCTGGGGGATGGAGCCGGATCCGGGTCCCCGTTCCAAGGCGGTGCCAGGTGGCCGCGGGCGCTGCCTCTGCTGGATGTTCTCGGCCTGTGGGGAGCAATAAACGGAGCTCTGACCACTCCAGCAACTGAGATCAGTCACAAATGTGATCACTTGGCAGCTGCAGCTTGGAGAAATGAGCTCAGGGTTTGAATTCCAAGGTCTTGAATCCTGGCGTTGTCACCCGCTCGCCAAATGGCCTCAGCTCAGATATGAATGTGTTTTCCATTTGTTGGCTCCTCTGATGTTGCGGAGGCAGACGGTGGATGTGTGTCAGGCCTGTGAACATGGAACAATGAGCATCTGAGGGACTGAGGGGTGTCAGATTTCTCTCTGGGTTTTGGAGCTTTGTAATAAATACAGGAAAACACAAGAGAAGCAGATAAAAATGCTTAACAGTGCCTTGATTCATTAGGTATGAGTTGGTTTGCTTGGTTCTTACCCAAGAAATAGCTGTGATCACTCTCTCATCTTCTTCTATCTTCACGTGTCCTCACAGGAACCTCAGTCCTGGCATGGAGGAATATTTCCATGCTTGTGTTTGCAACACAAATCACGCCAGTAGTTTTAAGAGTGATGTTTTCTTGTGAACTTGGCTTGAGAAACCTTGCTGCTGTGGCTGTCATCATACCCATCTTCACTGCTGAGTTAAAACCCAGAAGACCACAGACTGAATGGGAGGTTTGCTCAGTGTCCTTTGGGGGAAGCTGTTGCCCCCTTGTTTGCTTTTGGAGGTGCAAGATCCTTCCCTCGATTACAGGTGGGGAGTTTGTGTTGCTTGAGTGGGTGAAGCCAGTGAAATCTGAAATCATTGTGCTTTCAGTGCCACGTGTTTGTTGTGACAGCCTTCACCTGGCTTGGGACGAGGCCTTCTGGCCCTTTGTGCTGGTGCAATGGAAGAGCAGATTTATTAAACAGGGAGAGAGGAGTGTGGGGAAGTGGGGAAGGGAGAGGCCGTGGCCATGCACAGCCTGCCTCGCTCCTCAGTGCAGCCCTTCAGCCCTGTCCACGTACCAAGATGAACAAGATAGCAACTCTCATCTTGAATTCCTATCCTAAAACAACCAGGAATTGTGTTCTTGCTCCAATGACCTTCTGTGTTCCTCTTTAATCCATTTCTCAGCATTTGGGGTGGGGATGTTTTTTGACCCAGACTCCATAATGTTCCTTCCCCTGCAAAAGTTCAAGGAGCTCAGCCTGATGCCTCAATGTCAAACCTCAGCTTGGTTTTCTGCAAGTGGTTTGTGTGTCTGTGAAGCTTTGAGCTCCCATTGGAAGTTTTCCATGTGATTGGAGTGTTTACAACTTGACTTTCTCTTGTCATTTCTCCCCTGCTTAGTAAGGATTAAATTCACAGGGCAGTTTCTGTGTTCTTGGAAAACACTTTGTCCTCTCTGGAACTTTGTTTGCCACCAAGGATGATGGACCTTTGTTTGAATCTCTTGATTGTTTTGACCCCTTCCAGAAATCTGACATAAACAGGATGAGCTCACAAATCTAATTCCCAAAGGGGACTGGGATTAAAGCTTGCTCTTGTTTGTTCATTTGCTTCTTGCAGCAGTTGGAATGAGTTTGATAATGTGGTGTCATTTTTAGACAGTGTGGAGCACCCCAAGCTTCTGCACCAGTGAGTGGATTTTCTCCCATCTCCCCTTTTGATGTACTGAATGAGGAGTCTGAATTTTCAAGAGGAATTCAAATTTCAACAGGAATTCAAATTCAGCTCTTGGTTTTTCACAGACTCATAGGGAGCCCAGTGCTGCCAAGGCCACCACTAACCCCTGTCCCCAGGTGCCACATCTGCACAGCTTTTAAATTCCTCCAGGGATGGGGACTCCACCACTTCCCTGGGCAGCCTCTGCCTAGGCTGGAAAACCCCTCCCATGAAGAAATTTCCCCAATATCCAACCTAAACTTTCCCTGACACAATTTGAGGCTGTTCCTTCTTGTCCTGTCACTTGTTCCCTGGAAGCAGAGCCCAGCCCCCCTGTGCTGTATTGAAACAATCTCGAGTGTTGAGTGTTGCAAAATCCTCCTCTTTGAACATGCAACTCATTCATGAGCACAGGGACTCCTCCCTATCTCCCTCTTCCCAGTGATAGTGCAGTGAAGGTGAGCCCTGTCCCTGTGGATCCGTTCCTGCAGGTGTTGGTTGCTGACTCCAGGCACCTGTTTCCCTTCCAGGGCGTGCAGTGGGGTTTGTCCTGACTGAACAAACCAACCTATATCCACCAGAGCAACCCAGTGCTGTGGTGATGAAACTGCCCTGCACACAGCTGAGTGAAAGTCCCTTCCCAGGAGCAGCTAAAAGCCCCTGGAAGGTTGTGTCTTGCTGTGGGTTTCAGTTGCAGCATAAAGATAACAAATAAGGAGAAATCCTCTGTGTCCAACAAGATCAGATGCTGTTGTCTGTGTCCTCTGGAGATACTGAGTTTATGAAATTCTCCTCTGGTGACAAGTGTGATATCAATCAGTCTTCTAGGATTGGATCCTACAAAGCTTGTACCTGGGGGGAATTTCTATGAAGATGTCAACAAAACAAGCAGGATTACAGTTGTTGTGTTACTTCTGTGGTGCTTACACACTGAGCATAAGGGACACACTGAAAAAGATTTGATTGAATTATGTTAACAGATTTTTTTTTCATCTTGTTATATCTGAATGTCTCTTTAAGGGAGAAATTTACCTGTTGGGATAGGACAAGGAGTAGATGTTACAAATTTTTTTTAAAATTTATTTACATTAGATATTGGGAGGAAACTCTTCCTGTGAGGGTGGTGGGGCCCTGACACAGGGTGCTCAGGGCAGCTGTGGCTGCCCCATCCCAGAAAGGTTTAGACAGGGGTTTGGAGTAACCAGGGTTATTGGAAGGTGTCCCTGTTCCATGGAGAAACTGTTTTTTAAGTTCCTTCCCAACCCAGACCATTCTGAGATTCTGTTGCCATGATACTGTTTTTGGAGGGAGGAGTTCCTCTGAATCTGCAAATCTGATGAAAACTGTTTTCTGTTTTGACTTGTTAAAAACAGGATAAAATATGGGCTGGTGTTGACAATGCTGGTGTTTCCAGGCAGGCTCAGATGGCAGCTCCAGCTGGGATATTCTCATTCCAGAGGGCAGAGCAGCATCCATGCCATGTCCAGAGCCAGAGCATGGCCCTGAACCCACAGAACGGGGGTTCTCTCCACATGTGCACCATGAGCTGTGTCTGATCCCAAAGCCCTGAAGCCTTAGGATGAATTTTCCCAAGATTTATTAATTTATAGCACTGGGGGGAGGGGGAGGAGGGGAGTATTTGCTCATATCCAATAACTTGATGCAGTTAAAAATGAGGGAATCTGGAGAAGCCTGCCTGGTCATGTGCTCCCTTCTCCCTGCCACTGCAGGGCTCTGGGAAGGCTGTCAGGGTTTGTCTGGGTCTGAGCAATTTTTCACAAGCTGGGAGAAAGGTTTTCCCATTTCTCAGGGAGGGGAAAGCAGAACAAGTACAGCTGGACATTTTGGGAATCTCATTTCATTTCTGAATCCAGGGAATCATTACTAACCTAATTCACTTGGAGATTGGGTTTTCTAAGGTGTGACTCTTGTGTGAGCTGTTTATTTTTTCCATCCTGCTGGAGGTTCCTGCTCTGTCCTCTCCACAAGATTTTCCCTGTGTGTGGAAGTGTTTTATGCAATAACCCTCTGCCTTGGGGTCTGCAGCCTGTGCAGTGACCAGTCTGTGCAGGAGTTTGTGATCTACCTCAAAAAGAAAATAAATGCTGTGGGGTGCAGGGGGCTGGGACAAGGACACAGCAGGATTTACCCTGGGAATTAGCTGTCCATGTGGCACTGCTTGCAGGCCTGCTGAGTGGCAGGAAGTGTGGGAATTCTGGGCCTTGGAAGCCTTTCCCTTCCAAGCATGCTGGTGTACAGGAAAGGCTCAGCAGGAACCCCAAACCTGGGAGGCTCCCGACATCCAAGCCACGTTTACCTGCTGGGAAAGATCCTGTTGTCATGGCCAGCAGTAGGATAAACTTTCCTCCAGGAAGTTCCTTCAGAGGAGAAGTAATGAGCTGAACTTGGAGATCCCATTTCCCCCCTTGGCTGCTCCCCATGTCCCACCTGGCAGGCAGTGGGCCAGGGCTGGCCTGAGCCTGTCCCTGTCCTTCACTATCATGGCTTTCCTTGGACATGGAGCGAGGCCACCCCAAGTGTCCAGCAGCATGTCCTGCTGCCCCAGCTGCCTCCAGGGGGATCCATGTGGGGTTGGCACTGCTGCCATGGCTGTGGTACGTGCCTGGACATGCCACTTGTCACCTGGATGTCACACATGAGGTTCCATTCATAAGGAAATGATGGTTCAGTTTAAAACAGGCATCGCTTTTCGCATGGAATATTCTCCTCTTAGCTGAAAGCAGAGCTCCTTTTGGCCCAGAGTATTTGTTACTTCCTTAAGATCCTGATTTGTTTCCTTTTTAAATTGCCTGCTTACCTGTGCCCCAGTGCCTCCTCGGAGGGGGGCTGTCACCAGGAGCTCTCCCAACACCCAGCAGGAGCCAGAGCTGCTCCAAAGGCTCCCTGGTTCTGCAGGGCAGAGCGTGGTCATGGGGTGGAGGGGTGAGCAAGAAGCCTCCTGTTATTTTTTTAACCCATCCTCCCTGCCAAATGGCCTATTTTCTGCCCCTAATGGTTTCTGCCTAACAAATGGTGTTTCTTTTTTACAGCGTTATGATCCTGGACTTGTTGTGGTGATGGTAAACTTAGCAGTGGTAATTTTTTATTTTCAGACTGAATTACTCCTTTTGTCATCAGTGCACCAATGTTAGGCTTACTTTCTCTGTTGTAGCCATCATCCTTCTGCTTGGTCTTTCATTTTCCTTTCCTTTCCTTTCTTTATGCACACTTGTCTGATCCTTGTTCATTAAAGGGTATTGCTAAGAAGGGATGTTTCTGTTTGTGTTAGAACTGCCAAAATCAGTTTAAACATAAATTTTTAATACTGTCCAAACTTGATTTCCCCCCCCCCCTCCCAACACGATGGGCACTAGCACTTGCTACTGCAATTTCCAAATAGATTTTGAATTAAAAAGAACCAACCTGAAAAACTTTGACTGCCTTAGAAGGCAAAAGTACTGATGCATTGTTTGTATACAGGGGTTTACCAGGGCAATGAGGCTGCATCAAAAGATCTCAATTGCTGGAGAAACAAAACGAACCAAAAATACCCAAAACCAAACCAAAACAAAAAGAAAAAAGCTTGAAAAAAAATTTGAATGATAAATTGTTGGCACTTGGTGCCAGCCATTCCATTTGGTTTCACCACTTACCAGTAAATCCCTGGCTGAGACGTTATGAAAGTGATATTGCACCTAGGAAGTCATTTTTATAACCTGTCTTTAATTTGGTCCTTTTGCTAAAAATTGCAGTCACTGCTTACTGTATTATACCATTGGGCATAAGAGAAACCTTGTCAAAGATGAGCATTAAATATCCAAAGGAAAGCTCGATCCAAACCATTTCAGATTAATGTGATCACTACTTTTGGACCTGCTGGATACCTGCCTATCAAATTCCTGGGCATATCAATGAAACTGTAAAGAAATTAATTAAATGGATTTATTTCGGAATAAAACCACATCTGTACTTTAAGGTTCAAAAGCCCCTCTGGGGCTTTGTTTTTGGCAGGAATTATGGCTGATGCTGGCAAAGAGTTCACACCTATCCAGGTTTTCTGAGGCAGTTTTAAAGACTTTAACCTTTTCCACATGTAGATGGCAGTGAAATATTTTGGCATGACTCCAACCTGTCGATCTTTTAGCCCAAAGGTATAATACCTGTGTATGTGTGTATAACAAAAGAGTTGTTTACACCAAACAAGAGCAATAATAAGGGAAGTAAACATTGTGTTTTCTCACTCAAGGTTTGCACTGGAGAAGGTAAGTACTTTGTCAGTGGGTTACATCACAACCACCAGTGCCAGTTGTGATGTAAAAATCAAAATCATAATAATTAAAAAAAAAAAAAAGCTGTGGTAGTAAAGTGCTTGTCTGCCCCATTTTGCTTTGTTTGGCTGGTTATGAGTGGATTAAAGATATGTTTTTAAAAAAAAATAAATCTCCAGCATAGTTTGATTAGTTCAAAGTCAATTTTCTTCGCAACCAGTCCTTTTCACAGCTTACAGGTGACAGAGCACTGCTCCAGGGCTGGGGGAGCAGGGACCCACCTGGCCTAGACTGGGTGGTTGCTTGGATGGGAGAAGTTTGGCTTCTGTGCCATCTGTCTCCTCAGCATTCCTTACTCCTGGGGAGGGCAAAAGCTGGTGGGAGGGTGGCTTCCACATCCTTTACAGGGAAGTTTTAATCGATTATTCATGAGCTGCAACAGTGAAATGTGATTAGCAGCTGCTTCACTCCTATGGGGAGTTGAGGAACCTGATGTGGAAGCCTTGAGGAGAAGGCTCCTGTTGTCAGCCCTGCCCCAGGGCTTGTCACGGGGGAAACATTAACCAAGAGAAGCTTTTACATGAGCAGTTAATGTTCAGAAAATGCATTTATCATCCTGGGTGCCACTGGGAGCTGGGCGCAGGGTTGGCTGTAAGCTGTGAGAATGGCTCGTGTTTGGTTCACTGTAGCTTTCTGGTCTCTGCACTCCAAGGCAAGATCTCTAACCACCCAAACCCAATGTGTACAGTGAGCTGTGGTGCTGGGCTGCTGCTGACCCTTCTCTGTGTGTTCCTCTTCCAGGGAGGACAGATCCCATCCCTATCGTTGTCAAGTATGATGTCATGGGCATGGGCCGGATGGAGATGGAGGTGAGCTCCCCTCACCCCTGCAGGGCTTCTGGGGAATGGGTGGGAAAGACATGGAAAAGTGAGAGTTTGTGCATCCAAGGTAAAGAGCACCTTGCTCTTAAATCAGTGCAGTAAGAAAACACTTGTCTGCAAAATGCCATCCTCTGCTTATCCCCGTGAGCCTGAGTTCTGGGGTCTGGATGCTCCCCCAAATCCCTGGGCTCTGAGATTTCCCCTCCCCAAAGCTGCCATGGACCTGCCAGGACCCTCAACATCAGGGGGATTAATGACCTGTTTTACACTTGGGGTGACAAAACAAAGTACAACTTGCATAGATTCTATTTTAGTTAAAGCTGTTAAGTTGTGCTTTCTGGTAGATTTGATAGTGCAATGTATTTATGGGCCAAATTGCATCTTTCTTTTTTTTAAACAGCTTGACTACGCCGAGGATGCCACAGAGCGGAGGCGAGTGCTGGAGGTGGAGAAGGAAGACACCGAGGAGCTGAGGCAGAAGTACAAGGTACAGAGAGAGGGGCATCAGCATCACAGGGTCTGTGGGCTGCTTGGGAAAAGATCTGCTCTGATGGGGCTGAGTTCTCCTCGTTCTGCAGCAGTGATGGTGGTGGAAATTCACTGCTCTTGGGTTTGGTTATTGTGGAGATGAGTTATATTTTAATACACTGGTTATTCACTTCCCGGCATCAACCTTCCTGTTTGTTTAGCTGCTGGAGAGCCCCAGGACAGCAGCAGGGCTTTCTCCGTGTGCTTTGCTCCTGTTCTGCAAGGAACAGTCCTGGGGTGAACAGGACATTTCCTTCCCTACACCCAGGGCTGCCAGATTTTTTGAGTGAGCCTGCCATGTGAAGACAAAACCTGCAGGTGGTAGAGGGGCAGTTACCAGCTGGGAGGGGAGGAGCTCTTGTGTTGTACTGGGTGAGGAGAACATTATAATGTTATTGCATAAATCCTGCTTGCTTTGGAAAGGTAGGACATGGCTCCACCTTGGAGGAATGGATGGGCTGGAGCTCTTTGGAAGAATTGTTCAGGCAGCATTAAAAAAAAAGGACAAATTCTGTATTTTTATGGGATTTACAAAACCTGTGGGGTTATTTTGTGAGCCAAGGGCTGATAAAAATGAGCTGTGGTGTTGGGACTGAACGTGACATGCAGGAGCATTCTTGGATTAGCTGTAACTGGGTTCTCTGTGGAGACATGGTCACTGCTCATCCTTTAATCCACTCTTGTGCTTCCCAGCCCCTACAGTCCATGAGCTCTTAGGAAAGCCTGCTTGTTCAATTGTCTGGAGATTTGGGGAGTACCAGGGTTGAGGAAGAGCCCAAGACATCCAAATGAAGTGTCAGTCTTGCATAAATTTTAATTATGTGAGAAATAATGGGAAAGTAGTTTCAATGCCATTAAAATTAAACATAACCTTAGCAAATCTAAAATTCCATTTCCTCAGCTGAACAGTTAATTCTTCAGGCAGTTTGTTCAGCTATGAAAATTTATAGCCTCCTTTCCTTTTATTTTTTTTTTCCTTGAGACCTTGACTTGTTTGGTACGTGAGCTGCAGGTGTTTGGGTACAGAGGGGCTGTGGACTCCCCATCCCTGGGAAGGTTGGATGGGGCTTGGAGCACCCTGGTCTAGTGGGAGGTGGCCCTGCCCATGGTAGGGAGTGGGACTGGGGGGAGCTTTAAGGTCCCTCCCAACCAAAACAATTTTATGATTCTGGAGTTCTTGGGGTTTACAATTATCTTTCCAAACGCAGCCTAACCTGTGTTGCTCTGAGACTCTTTTCTCTTCCTGCCCTCATCCAGCACAGGTTTTTCTCAGGAGCTCTGAAGCAGTAGCACTCTCTCCCAGCTCCAGTGGGTTTTTATTAGCTCAGTTCATCCTTAGCCCCTTGCATTTTGGTATTAATCTGTGCAAAATCTGTGCAAAATCTCTGCAGCCGTTACTTTTTGCTGCTCCACAGGAGTCCCTTATGTAACTGCTGATGGCAGCGCATCCTGATCAGCCATTCAGGGAGCCTCAGAGGAATTTCAGATAACTCTGCAGCCAAGGAATGGGTTTTAATTCCCTTCTTTTGTGTAGATTCTGATCACTCAAATGGCTGGGTTTCATTGTTTAGCCACAGGATGCTTGCTCAAAAAAACCTACACATGGCACAGGAAGCTTGTCTGGGATTCAGAGGAACTTTAAATGTCCGTGTTCTGTGGAGCTCACGCTGCTCTGTTTTCCTTTCTTGTCTTCCTGGGGACCTGCTTCAGGCTCAAAACTCCAGATTTGTTGATTCTGTTTCTTTTTTTTTCTTAACAAGGGCATCTGGTAATAGATGGAAGCAGGAAGTTGCTTTCTTTTTTATGTAGAAGTGAACAGTGCTTTAAATTGAAAACAATCCCAAACATGAACACTAAATTTTTTAGATATATTTTTCCTCTCCTCAGGTATTGAAATTTTTTATATAAGTTTTGCATCACAAAACACACTCAGTAATGTTATTTTAATGCCATTTTGATGTGGTAACTAGGAGATAAACCATATTGCCTTGAACAAGATCTGAAATTCAAAGGAAAAACCTTTCAAAGTTTTCTGTCTTAAATGTTTGCTGCCTCCTCTTGCTGAGGAAGGAAGCTTCCCATAAGAAGTTTGTATTGAAGATGGAAAAAAAGATCCTTAAGTGCTTTTTCTCTAATGTTAGGCTGTTTTTTTATTCAATTTCTCTTTATTCCACTTGAAATGCCTGTGGTCAGTGGTTATATGAGGGGTGCTGCAGTGAGTACAGTGGGCTTTGTGATGCGGCATTTGTGGCTGATTTTGAGTAAAAGCTTCCACCTCCTCAGGGTAAACCTCCCCCAGAGAGCTCGTGAGGAGTGGTGATGTTTTATTAATTCTGCTGGTGGGGTTGTAATTGATACAGCCTGGCAAGAGGGAAGAGCTGCTTAGCCCTGAGGTTCCTGTGTCCCATTGTCAAGTGCTTCCCAAAGCCCCCCCAGATGTGCAGCAGCCCTGGGGACAGCACAGGCTCCTTCCACACCTGGATTTCCAGCCAGTGCAGCCACCTGGGATTTCCCTAGGCCCAGAGCTCAGTGCATATTCAAAACCTGTAGCAAAAGAAGGAAGGATGTGGCTGTTGCCAGGTGAGACACTTCATCTCTGCCTGGAGGTTTGGTTTTCCACCTGTGCAAATGTTCATTTGTAGAAGGGAAAAGACCCTCTCAGCACTCCAAGGCTGTCTCCCTCCCCTGTCCATTAACTGCAGCTCCCTGTGCCCAGTGCAGTGCTGAGCCCAGCCTCAGGGACAGTTCTGCTCCTGGGAATATTTCACTGCAGTGGATTGGGCTGGGCAGGCTCTGAAGGGTAATTCCCAGCTGGAGCCATGTTCCTCCTGCCTGAATTCAGGCAGCCAAACCAAGACCAAGCAGACATCTCTTAGCACTCAAAATGGAGCAGTGTCAGCTCAGAGTTGTAAGGTTCTGTTCCAAAGACAGGGATCCTCCTAGGTTTGATGCCATTGTGTCTCTGGGTTAGTTTGAGGCTTTGAACTTTTCCATGGGGCACAGACAATCCAGGGGGCTCCCATGAGGCAGAGCTGCCTTCCCCCATCAGCACTGCAGGCCTTGTTTTAAGCAGTCTCTTTTAGTGATACTTCTGCTATGACCAGGGGATGTTCAGTTCTTGTGGGTTCCTTGAAACACAGAATATTCTGTGATTCTGGGTTACAAATGGAGCCAGGGTGGGTAGCATTGTGAAGTGCTGGCATCCCACCTGTGGATTTGCAAAGGCTGCTCAGCTTAGCTGGGTTCAGTAAGGCCAGGTGCTGGGACCTGCATTTGGGTCACAGCAACCCCATGGGATGTTCCAGGTGGGGGCAAAGTGACTGGGAAACTGGACAGGACCTGGAAGTGCTGGTCAGCAGCTGCTGGACATGAGCCCAGGTGTGCCCAGGTGGGGCAAGAGGCCAGTGGCACCTGGGCTGTCCCAGCTGGGGTGGAACAGCACCAGGGCAGTGACTGTCCCCTGAGCTGGCACTGCTGAGAGGGACCTCAAGTGCTGTGTCCAGTTCTGGGCATCTCATGATAAGAAGGACACTGAGGGGCTGGAGCATGTCCAGGGAAGGGAACAGAGCTGGGAAGGGGCTGGAGCCCCGGGAGAGGCTGAGGGAGCTGGGAAAGGGCTCAGCCTGGAGAAAAGGGACAGGAGAGGGAACGGCCTCAGGCTGGGCCAGGGGAGGCTCAGGGTGGGCAGCAGCAGGAATTTCTCCATGGAAAAGGTGGCCAGGCCTTGGCAGGGGCTGCCCAGGGAGGTTTGGAGTGTCCATCCCTGGAGATGTCTGAGGAATTCCTGGAGGTGGCACTGAGGGCTCTGGGCTGGGGACGAGGTGGGGGTTGGGCACAGGTTGCACCAAGTGATCTTGGAGGTGTTTTCCAGCCTCAGTGATTCTGTAATAAATATCGCTGTACACTATGTTTTTATTAACCACTATTTTTCTTTAAAGGACTGACATCTTCCTGCCTGTTCTACAGGACACTTAACAGAAGCATTTTTTGGTTAATTTTTCAGGATTATGTTGATAAAGAAAAGGCCATTGCCAAGGCTTTGGAAGACCTCAGAGCAAACTTCTACTGTGAACTCTGTGACAAGCAGTATCAGAAGCACCAAGAGTTTGACAACCACATCAACTCTTACGACCACGCTCACAAGCAGGTAACCAATTGTAGACAGCACAGTTCATCAGTTTGATATTCGTTGTGGTGGTCTTGTTTGTGGTTAATACTTGGAGTTTCCCTGGTGTATCTGTTTTCCTTACTGGTCCAGGAATATGTGTTTTATGTCGCTGGGTAAGATTCTTATGCCCATCATTCATTTAAGAAATCAAAACAACAAAAGAACCACATGCCCCACTCCATGGCTGGCATCAAGGAGCCCCAGTTCTGAATGCCCCACGGGCAGGAATGTGCTGGTGTCAAACTGAGGAGAGAACACGTGGAGGTGGATGGCTCCCAGCTTGCTGTTAGCATTAGTGAAGCTTTGGGGAGTGGTGATTCCCCACATGTGAGCATTTTACTACCTGAGTCTGTGTTCTGTGGAGTTACTGAAAACAGGTTAGGAAATAATGGGCTGTGTCAAAGGAATCCTAAGAAAGGAGCACTTCCCATATTCTGTAATTCTCAGGAGAAGGTGGAGCTGGCTTTTTTCCAAAGGTAGGGATGTACTGTAGTGTCTTCATGCTGCACAGTAACTAATGGAAGTTCTTGTGTTAGCCTGATCTTTTTGACCATTTAAACTGCTAAATGAGTTGTAACTGCACAGCAGATAGCAGTGTTGTGCTCCTCCAGGGCTGGAAGGGCTCAGAGGAGGGATTTGATGTTCCTAGTCATAAATTCTAACAACACAATCATCAGACTGCTGGTAACTCAAAGAGGATGTGCTGTAGAGCTGCAAAATGGCAGTGAAAACAGCTTAAACAAGAATGTGGCTTTAGAGTATGATTTCTGTTTCTACGTGTGTGTATTGTGTAGGATATGACAGAGAATCTGCTTTGAACTAAGGGAGTCTTGTCAGAATTCTTGTGGCAGGGCTGTTGGGCTCTGTAAAGAAGTGTGGTTTGGTAGAATCAAGAGTAGAAATTGATTTATTCCCTTGGTCATTGGGCAGAGGGGTGATTTTGGCTGAGTTCAGTCGTGACACCTGAGAGCAGAGAACTTCCTTGGAAGGACTCCATCAGTTTGGCTGAAACCTGAGTGCAGTGACCTGCATTTATCTGGGAGGTGGCAGGACCTGTTTGTGTCACATTCTTGCTGTGCTGATGCTGTGGGATTCCATGAACTGCTCCAACCCTCGGTGACTGATGGGGCACTGACGTGAGCCTGGCCAGGCTCAGAGCTCTTCCAGCAGCTGGAGATGCTGTGGAGGAGGAAACCAACCTGGGGAAAGCAATAAAAGGAGTCATCAGCAGGAGTGGCTTGAGAGAAAAATGTCTTGTGCACCCACAGGGTGGGGTCATCTGATCAGGAGAAAGAATTTGGAGGTTGCTTGGTACTGCTGATTATGTTGAGAGGAATTATGTTCTTGGATAATTCCATCCATTGCAGTCACTTCAGGCAGGCTTTGGAGAAAATGAGCCTCCAAACTCTGGCTGCATCACCCAGCATTAATTTCTAGTTACAGAGGGATTTAAACAAAGAAGCAATCATGCTTTGCTTAGGGAAAAAATTGCTTGTCCAGCTTTGTCGGGCTGAAATATGTGTGACCCCACTGGGTCAGCATTCAGGGAGTGAACTTGAAACCCCCGAGAAAGAATGATGGTGAATTTGCATAAGTAACATTATCTCACTGCTGTGCTCCCTCCTGCTCCAGGGAGCCTCATTTCCAGCAGTCCAAGGCTAAATTTTAGAACAGTTAAAAAAAAAAAAAAAAAAAAAAAAAAAAAAAGCTTTGCTTTTGATATGTTGCATGTTGATGTTTTATAGTTTGTCTCTTTGGACAAGAAAGCAAGGTTGCAGAAAGGTGAGCCTAAAGTTTTTGAGGAAAAAAAAATTTCCTAAAAGTAGGCCATCAGTTGGCTTTCTCAGAAAGGCCATTACAGCATCTTAGTTACAGCAGCCCAGCTTGGTGTCCATCATCTGCGAGATTTTGTTGTCTCAGTGGTAATTTTTGAGGCAACAGAGCTCTTTTTTGCCCTTTCCTTGGCTCAGTTTCCACAGCATTTTTGCTTTTAAGTATTTTTAGTTCCACATCCCCCTGACGTTGGAGTGTTTGGTTATCCCTCTGTGGCTCAGCAAGCATTAGGCTGTCCCTGTAAATAGATGTTCCATCCTCAGATCCCTTTCCACTCCCGAGTTATAAAGACACTGTCTTGTATTCCAGGAAGGAACTCGGGATTATTGCCCAACAGGGATGATAGGTAAGTGTATTGATCCCAACCGGATGAATTTTGGACCCACCAAAATTTTGTCAACACCAAACAATTAAAGGGGAGGTTTATTCTCTTTATTTCCTGCCTGTCCTGGTTTCATAGAGCATTTGGCTACATCTGAATCAACCTCAACACCAAGTTTCTCCAAAAGGCAGCGTTTCCTTACATGGGAAAAGATCCTAGCATTTATTGTCCCAAGCCATTGGCATGTTTTAGCCATTGTGTTGGAGGTGTGCAGTGTTCTTCTGGAGCTGTTTTTAATTAGGTTGATACTTGAGATGAGAAGTGCAGCTGTTTTAAGGACCAGTCACCCTCTGGTCAGCACATGGCCTGTCCTTCTCAGGGGGCTGAAAGCAGCTGGAGTGGGTGCAGATGGCCCTGCAGGAGGGGACAATAAGCTCAGTTCTCTCACACCCTCCAGTGAGCAACTGGAAAAGGCTGCATCTCTTAACTTCTTGTACAGCTGCTGATGTCTTTAATGGTGAGGGGTTTTAGCTGTAGATTTTGATCTTGAAGGCCTGGCAGGTTGTGAAGGGCCCCCACTCCTGATGGTGCCCAGTCCTGACAGTCAGCAGGGTAATAATTAACATTAATCAAAAGGTAAAAGGTGGCAGATGTAGAAAGAAAACTTCTGCAGCTAAGAAGGAGCTCGGGTGGTAAAGATGGAAAATCCCTGGAAGTGTTCAGGGCCAGGTTGCACAGGACTTGCAGCAACCTGTGGTAGTGCAGCGTGTCCCTGCCCATGGCAGGGGGTGGTACAAGATAATCTTTAGGATCTTTTTAAAGCCAAGCTAGTCTGTGATTTTTGTTCTGCTTTCCTGCAGATCCACAGTGTCCTGATCCTTGGGAGCTCCCACAGTCCTAGAACACTCTGGACTCAGTGGGAATGTGTCCTCAAGGCATTACACCTGTGAGGGCTCCTTATCTGGTTTGGGGTTTTGACATTAAGATAAAGACCTTGTGTTAGATTTGTGTGAAGATGAGTGCAGGCTCCTTATCTGGGTTGTGCCCAGTCTGTGTGTTCCTGTCAAATAAGCCTGGATGTGCAGGGCCCAGCACCTGCAAGAGTTGTGGTTGGAATTACCTTGTGTGACAGTTAAGTAGCATTTACAGTCAGCTTTTACTGTGTGGAGTTTTTAACAACCCAAGAACTTGGAGAATCTCTTGCCATCACCTTGTTCTGCTTGTGTGCCTGCTGAGGGCTCGAGCTGTTTACTGAGTCACTGACCCAACAGAATCAAAACATTCCCCTTCTGCATTCCCTGTGAAAAACAAACATGTTCCTGAGTGAACCTGTGCCAGGTTCCCTGGGAGAACACAAACCAGCATTGAAATGCAGGCTTTTATGTAGCTGTTTTTTTTCCCCATAGTGTGTGGTGTTTTGGAGGTGTAGGTGATTAATTCTGCCTAGGTTCTCTTTGTAAAAGGACAAAGGGAGTGTATTCCATAAAGAAGTTCTTTGGGAAAGAGGGTGGAACTCAGAACTGAAGGTATAGATGTGCAGTTCTCTTTGTGCCCTAATTAGCTGAATCTTTGCTTCTCATGCCGAGGGGGAGGGATCTGTACAAGCACAATAAAATTACCAAGACAGTCACTGCTGGGGTTGAGGAATACTCTAAATGCAAACCCTGAACTTTGTGTTTTGGGGAGATTGAGGATTTACAAAACCTTGGGCCTCCAAGCACAGCTTGAATGGAGAAGACTGGGGAGGGAATCTCTGAGGTACTTGGTATCACATGGGAGGTTCTTCTGCTGCAGAAATGCTTTGCCCTCAGAAAACCCACCAGTTAACAATAAAGGGGCTGCAAGAGAAATGAGAGGGACTTTGGACAAGGGCATGGAGTGATAAAACAAAGGAGAATGAATTTAACTGAAAAGGGAGTAGGTTTGGATTAGAGATGATGGGGAAATTCTCCCCAGTGAGGATGGGGAGGCCCTGGCACAGGGTGCCCCGAGAAGCTGTGGCTGCCCCTGGATCCCTGGAAGTGTCCAAGGCCAGGTTGGATGGGGGATAGTGGAAGGTGTCCCTGCCCATGTTAGGGAGTGGGACTGGGTAGGCTTTAAGGTCCCTTCCAACCCAACCCATTCTATATTTTTCTTAACCCAGCTAATTTCCTGATTCCTTCCAGGGAGGAAATTAAGATGAAATAAAACAGCATTTGCAGGCCATTTCCCCTCTGTTCTTTTCACTTCGTTTATAAGTGTGCAAGGAATGTTGATGACCAAAGATAAGCCAGGCTTGTGTTCTCACTTCAATAAAAGGATCAAGGTTGCCATCCTTTGAGCTTGTGTTTAATGGTCTCGTTCACTCCCAGAAGCTTTTGGGGCAAAGAATCGAGCAGACATCAAAAGTTCAGAAAGCCAGAAATCTGCTGGCATAAGATGAAAAGTACATTATTATTATTATTTTATTTAATGTGGGTTGGTAGAGAGACATGAGAACAATGGCAAGGGAGGAGGGGGCTCTGATGTCATGGGAGCTGCCTCCCGCCTCGAGCCCCAGAGGTGGATCTGCTCTGACCCATCTCAATATGAGGTTTGGCGTGAAAGTCTCACATCTTCAGGTCTGGTGAGAGTGTGACAGTGCTTTTGTCTTGTGAGAATAACAGGGGCTCTTTCTGCTCTGCACTTTTAGGCAAAGAATGTCTCTCAGTGGGCCTCAGTTACGTGATGCTGTGTGGCTTTATCACCTTAAATGGAGAAAATCCATTTACTGCTGGTCCTGAGCCTGTACAGCTCTGAACCCCACCTGGGTACTGGGGAGGTCTTACCTGGTAGCATCAGCAAAATCTGGGGTGTGCTGAGCTTTTTTCATGGCCCTGAGGCTGCCAGAGCTCCAGGAGTGCTTGGACACCACTCCCAGGGATGCACAGGGTGGGATTGTTGATGATCCTTGGGGGTTCCTTCCTACTTAGGACGTCCTATGATGATCCAGTGGTTTTCCTGTTGCAACAGTGCCTGACTCCTGCTCACCCCCCTGGATTTCCCCACTTTGCTGTGCCTGGGATGGGCTCTCAGGAGCTTTTCATTAGTGCTTTAGTGAAGCTGGTTTAAGCTGATTTGTGAGAATTGGAAGGTACTGGTGGTGTTTGCCAGCTTGGCCTCTCCTGAGCCGTGCAGGGATTGGGAGATAATCCAGCACTGTGGCCTCTTTGTGCTGCAGTCCAGAGGTAGCTGCAGATTTGATACCAAACCTGCTCTTTAGGAGCTCAATTTGCACTCCTGTGGAAATGTGGAGGCGAGTTTGGAGTTTTGTTAGAAACAAGGCTGGAAACTTAAAATACAGTTCTTTGTTCCAAAGCTGAGGGGGGTGGCAGCTATTAATAAACCCCAGGAAGGCTGGAGGTAGTGAACTACTGCCTACAGCATGTGGAAATCTGGAGAAATTTTATGTAAGTGCTGGTGATTTGTGTTGCTGCTGGTCACTGCAGTGTGTCCCTTCTGACACTTGAAGTAATAAACCAGCAGAATATTCCTTGGCTTTATGGTCCCCGTGATCCTGCAGTTTGAAAGGATGTTGCTGTTTAGATAAACTGCTGCTTCCTCAGAAAACACACTGCCAATGGAGAAAAAAAATGCCCCTCAATTTTGAAATCCTGTAGTAGCATGAAGCATGTGTTTGATTTAATACAGATTTGGTGGCTCTAATCCTGTTGAAAAAAATCATTGTCTTGCTAAACACAATGGGAAGACTTAAAAAGGGGAGGATTCACCCCAAATGTACAAGTTCCCAGGAGTCCTTGTGGAGGGGAGAAGCTCCCTGAGGATGATTGAGTAGCTTTGTTAAATCCTTGTTGGAATTTCTCTCCGTGGTGCTGGGGAAGGGGCAGTACCATGCTCCTCTGGCCTCCCTCACACCCGCACATATGGTGTGGTCCAAAAAGTCATTTAGAGGTTTTTGGGGGATTAGAATAACAAACACTCTCCTTCGGATTAGATGGAAATTTCTTTAGTGTAAGCTGAGCTTAAATATATGTTTAGTTTAATGATTTCTGGGGCAGGCTGAGGCCTGGAAGTGTGTGAGCAGCATTTCAGTACTCCATGTGCTCCCTTCACCTGGTGAAATTGTACTTCAGCTTTTAGATTGTTCCTTCCCAGTCAGGACTGGGAGCAGAGTGGGCATGGCTGTAGTGAACTGGTTATCCAGTCTTTGAGGGAATCAATCACTGGATTCAGTGACATATTTGAAACAATAAGGGGAGAGTTACAGGTTATTTTGAAAAATTATGGGTATTTTTCATTCCTGTAGCAGGTTGTTCTTACAGATGAGCAGTGTGGGCTCCTGTTTCCCCCCTTTCCCTCCCCCAGGATGCATTTAGGGAAGATAATGCAGTCCAGTCAGGTCTCTTGCATGCCTGGAGTCATTTCTGATGATAGGTGTGTTGGTTTGGGTCAGTCTAAGAAGCTGAGCTATGTTCTGTTCCATATGTTATATTTCCAAGGAGCTAGCATGGTGCATTTGTGAGGCTTTTCTATCCGGTACTTCCCCAGAAAGACTTTTTCCTCCTGACTTCTGTGTGACAAAAAGAAACTCAGCCTTGAGATCTCTTGGTCCTTTGGAAACCAGACCAACTCTTCCCCAGTTTTGGAAGTACCAAATTCTCAGCAGTCTTGACAGCAGGGCCAGTGGTTTGTCAGCTTAAAGGGCCCAGGTTTGGGTGCAGCTGGGAGTTGCTGTGGTGCATATTCTGGAGTTACAGTGCTTTGGGGTAGTTCATTTGCTTCACACCTCTAAATTTTAAGTGTTGAGTGGGAGGTTTGGGGAAACAGAGACACAGAAAGGTCAGCATTTAATAGTGGGCATTTAATTTTGTCTGCATTCAAATTGCCATGTAATGGAGGCAGGAGTGCCTGGGGGCAGCTGCATCATTCCCAACAGCTCTGAGGCCAATTTGTGTCCTGGGGGATGATCCAGGACCATGCCTGGGGCTCTGCGTGCACCATCGCACCTTCCTCTTGAGAGGAAAAGGTCACAGTTCATGTCTGGTGTAAATAGCTGGGTCATACTTTTTTCCAAATGGGTGAGTGATCTCGAGACTTGGCATCAGCCCCCACAGTTTTGTCAGCTGTTGGTGGCTGTAACTTCCCAGAGCATTTCAGACACACTTTTGAAATCAGCATGAAAAAGCTGATAGGATTGCTCAGTCCATCTATTTTTTTTTTCCTTCCTCTTGGAAAAAAAATTACTCTTCAACATTTAACATACACCACAAAACCCTTGAGCCCTTTACTTGTCCTGGTGAAAGTAGTTCTGCTGTTCCAGGTGGGATCATTGCTGTGTCCGTGCGTGTCCGTGTGTGTCCCCCTGCTCCAGACCCCGCCTCGGTCCCGTGGCTCCACTGGCTCCGCTCCTGCTCCGTAGAATAGCTGGCACACTCCCCCACAGCTCTCTAGTAATGCTTGCTTAGTTTTTTTTTTCTCTTTTCCACTCTTGTTATATTTTTACTTTCTTTTTTTCTTCGTGGTGTGACGTTTTCAGCTGATGTATTGAAAGCAAACCCTTCTAATTTGGGAGTCCAGATCACAAGAGTGAGTTTCTTTCTACTGGTGTCTGTAGTTGTATCTTTTTTGTGTGTCCTCCCCTCTGATTTTGGTAACAATCAACCACATTTAGTAAATACAATTAGGTAAGAGAACCCTCTGTCTTGTCCAATCTCCCCCTTCTTCACAAAGCAATGTTCTCTTTACATTGGGCCAGCTTAATTCCTCTAATTTGAGCTGTGGGTTGGTTTCCAGATCTGCTGTTTCTGTGTGTGGCAGTCTGACTCTGCTCCAGGAAAGAGGCAGAGTCAGCCAGCCAGAAGTATTTAGAATTCACCAGTGATTTGTACATCCTGTACAAGAATTGTTCCAAAGTGACTCCTGCTCTGAGTCCCGTTAGTCTCCCAGGCCCTGCATGAAATGCCTGAAAAACATGAAACTTCTTCCAAAAGCTGAGTACAGGATGCGTTCTGGAACTGGGCCCTGGTTTTGGATTGTGCACTAAAAAAGAACAATGAGTCCCTTTAGGATGGTAGAGGTCTGATTTTGTTGCTTTCTGTTACTTAAAACTTCTGTAGAGCACTCTAAAAATGTTGTGAATATCCAAGGAAAAGCAGCAGCCTCTTCTCTTAATGCTCTGAGACAAGGAGTTTCCAAAATGTTCTGAAGTCTTGGATGTTTATTTTCTATTAGAATTGGCTACCTAGACTTTCTCAGTGATGTTAGCATATTTGAAATTCCTTGGGATTGGGTTTGCTCCCTCATGGTAAGATTTCTGGGGAACTTGGTGCTTCTGCCCCCCAAAGTATTCAACCCTGAGTCCCTCCTTCCTTTAGAGCAGTTTGTTTCTTGCCCCTCTCAGAACTACTGTCAGAAAAACAAGTAACTGGTTGTGGTGTATGTTGTATTCTGGATTTGCTTATGAAATCATTTGCATGGGATTTTTGGCTCCTTCTCCAATGTAATGGTACATTGCTTTTGTCAAATGTCATTCCTGGGTAACTCTGGCACCGGCTAATCCCTCCTGTCCTTTGGCCCATGCTCTTGACTCTTGTCATGCACTGTTTGTCAAGTACATCTGCACCTTGCAAGAGCAGCAAAGTAAACAATCCTTCTTCTTTTCCCCTTTTCCTTCCAGAATTTGCTTGTTGCTTCGAAATCAGCTTTGTTGTCCATGCTAAAGAAAACCAGTAGTGTTGATTGGAAGGGGGTATGCACAGAACTTGAAGTCATAGCCAAAAGTGACTACCAGTTGTCTTTTCCCTCAGCTGCTGGGAGGATGGCAGTGTGCTCCGTGGGGTTTGTTGAGCTAAGATGCTGTTGCTTCGTCCTGGCTCAATAAATGTCCCTGGGGAGGGGCTTGACACCGCAATTTCCAGTGCTACAGCAAAGAACTGCTCTTGGATAAACCACAAACATCTTTGATCTGATTTGTCTCTGCTTTCTTTTGCCTCAGAGGTTGAAAGATCTCAAGCAGAGGGAATTTGCTCGCAATGTCTCGTCGAGATCCCGGAAGGATGAGAGGAAGCAGGAGAAAGCGCTGCGGCGCCTGCACGAGCTGGCTGAGCAGAGGAGGCAGCCTGACTGGTGAGTCTGGGTGGTCCCCAGCAGCCCTGGGCTGGGCTGGCATTCCTGCTCTAGGATACTGCACAGGCTTGGAGGGCAATGCTTCACACTGTGTTTGGGGCTCATGCTGTGGTTTTGGTAAGAGTCAGTTCACTGAACTGATCATGAAGAGTATCCCCAAATTGCTTTATCCAGCAAATAGGTATTTTCTTCAGTAATTTAGTATTAAAAACTTGGAGTGGCTGTATAATGATATTCTAATGCATGTGTCTGGGTGCAAGAACACTTGAACTGTATAAGATTGTCTCTGCTGAGGGATGGATCCTCCTGTAGAGGGACAGGGACACGAGTCAGCTGTGTTTTCTCTCTCCCCTGTTCCAGTGCTCCTGGAAGCGGGCCCATGTTCAGGACCACCACAGTGGCTGTGGACGAGGAAGGTGGAGACGATGATGATTCTGCAGCCAACAGTGGCTCCTTCATCCAGACCAGCTCTGGCCAGGCCACAGACACGACCACAGACAGAGGCTTCCTGAACACTGGACAAGGCACTGTGATGCCAGGCCAGACGCCCGCCCAGGGGCCACAGGCCATCAGCTTTGGCATTAAGAGCTCTCTGGGAACTCCCCTGCAGAAGATCGGGGTGTCCTTTTCCTTTGCCAAGAAGACCCCAGTAAAGCTGGAGACCATTGCTTCTGTTTTCAAGGACCACGTGGATGAGTCCAGTTCTGCAGATGGAGCAAAAGGTGATGAGAGGGGGTCCTCGGAGGCTGGCAGCCTGCAGAAGTCTGGGGAGGGTGAAGGCACCAATAATTCTGATGGCAAGGCGGAGGATGATGACCAGCACGACAAGGACAGTGGGGCTCTGGCCAGCACCTTATCCAAACTGAAGAAGATGAGGCGAGAAGATGGACCAACGGCTGTGGAACCAGAATATTACCACTACATCCCCCCGGCCCACTGTAAAGTAAAGCCCAACTTTCAATTCCTGCTTTTCATGAAGGCTACGGAGCAAACGGAAGCAGAAAATGTGAGCAAAAAAAACGCGCACGAAGCGAAAAAGGGGAGTTCCCCCAAACCCAAACCCAACAAGCACACAGAAAAAGCTGCTGAGAGCACGGGACAGCAGAAGGAGCAGAGTACTACTGAAAGTGCAGTTCAGCAGGGCAAAACAGAACGAAAAGACATCCCAGAGAATGAAAATACCCAGGAGAGCAAGCACCTTCCAGAGAGCAACCCCCCCGAGCCAGACACTGCTCCTCCTCCTGCCTCGGGCTGCAGAGATGGCTCTGAGGGACCAAAGCACCCCACAGGACCTTTTTTCCCTGTTCTGAGTAAGGACGAGAGCACGACACTGCAATGGCCTTCAGAGCTGCTCATCTTCACCAAAGCTGAGCCCTCTGTGTCCTACAGCTGCAACCCCCTGTACTTCGATTTCAAGCTCTCCCGTAACAAGGAAGCAAAAGGGAAAGGGGCAGAGAAATCCAAGGATCCAGGGGGGCTTTGTAAAGACAACGCTCAGAGCACAGAACCTGGTGAGGTGAGCAAAGCCAAGGAGGCTGAAGGTGTAGGGAACAGTTCTGCTCAAAAAATGGAAAACAAATCCCAGGGCAAGCAAGAGTCTGGTCTGGGAAGCGTCGGTAAGGGAGAGGAGGAGGACAGCAGTAAGAGTGTAACGGGTAAGAGTAAATCTGGAAGGTCCCATAAACACAAAAAGAAAAAGAAGCACAAAAAGTCCAGCAGACACAAACGCAAACACAAGGAGGAAGCTGAGGAGAAGCCCCGGAAAGCTGAGCTGGGGGAAGAGAAACCCAAGAAACGGAAAAGGCACAGGCACAAAAAAGGTAAATCCTCCCTTTCGACAGAGTCAGACCGGGCACTGAAACCTGAACTGTCTGAAGACTGCGGCCATTTCCAGAAGAAAAAGCGATGCTCCCAGGAGTCCCAGAGGAAATCCCTGTCTGCTGAGGAGGGAAGCAGCGGTAAAAAAGAGGACGGGGGTAACTCCTGCCAAGAGCACGGCAGCAAAAGACACAAGGCTGAGCTGCAGCAGGTGCCTGGCGCGAGGAGGCGCTGCCCGGGTCTGTCCCAGGCCCGGGGCGGCCGCCGGAGCCGGCAGAGCAGCGGCGACTACGACAGCGACGAGGGCTCCCCGGGCAAGCACTGCCGCCAGAAGTCCCCGTCGCAGTACAGCGATGACTACGAGTCGGGCAGCGAGCACTCCCGCAGCCGCTCCCGCTCGGGCCGCAGGCACTCCTCGCACAGGTCCTACTCCACCAGCTCGGACGCGTCCTCGGAGCACAGCCGCTACAGCCGCCACAGGAGCTACTCGGACGACAGCTACAGCGACTACAGCGACCGCTCCCACTGCCACTCCAAGCGCTCCCAGGACTCGGAGGACGACTCCGACTACAACAGCTCAAACCACCGCTCGAAGCGGCGCAAATATTCCTCGTCGGAAGATGACTACAGCTCGAGCAGGAGCAGATCCAGGAGTCGGAGCAGGAGCCGAACACACCCTCGAGGCAGGTCGAGATCGAGGAGCCGGGGCAGGAGCCGCAGCAGCAGCTGCAGCCGCAGCCGGAGCAAGAGGAGGAGCCGCAGCGTGACGGGCCGCAGCTGGAAGCGCAGCCGCAGCTACAGCCGGGACCGCAGCCGCAGCACCCGCAGCCACTCGCAGAGGTCCCTGTCACGGAAGGGCTCACGGGGCCACGAGAGCCCCGAGGAGCGAAGGTCTGGCAGAAGGGACTTCATCAGGTCCAAGATCTATCGCTCGCAGTCTCCTCACTATTTCCGGACAGGCCGAGGTGAGGGGTCGCTGCTGAAGAAGGAGGATGGCAAAGGAGAGGATCTGAAGGGATCTGGCTCCCTGTCCCAGAACAGCAGCGGTTCTGGCACGGGGCGGGCCTCGGAAGGGGACTGCAGTCCTGAGGAGAGGAACTCCGTCACCGCAAAGCTGCTCCTGGAAAAGGTGCAGTCCAGGAAGGTTGAGAAGAAGCCCTGCGTCACTGACGAGATGCTGTCAGGGGCAAACAAGGTGGGCATAAAGCTCAAAGATCCTCCCCAGGGCTACTTTGGCCCCAAACTGCCTCCTTCATTAGGCAACAAACCGGTTCTGCCCTTAATTGGGAAGTTGCCAACCATTCGGAAACCAAACTCCAAAAGATACGAGGAGTCTGGCTTGGAGAGGGGTGAGGAGCAGGAGCTGTCAGATGCTGAGGATGGTTCTCAAGGCATGGAGGAGGGTCAGCTGGCCGGCCAGTCTCTCCTGGAAGATGTGGTGATGGTAATTCAGGACAAACCTCTGGATGAGCAGAAACGTGACGAATCCTCCGTGGAGATGCCGTCCCTTCCCCTGGATGCGCCGGCGCTCCCTGAGTGCTTTGGCTCCAGAGATCTGGTCATGCCACACAACTTCCTCTCAGATCCAAGCGATGGTGACGGGCTGGAGCCTATGGATGGGGGCAACCAGCCGGTCCCAGTGGAAACCAGTATGATGCCCTTAGTTGCGGATGTTGAGCACTTTCCTGGCTACGTGCCTCAGAGCGGGGAGCCGAGCATAGAAGGGGATCGGGAGGGGGGAGAAGATTCCTCTCTAGCCCCACTGGAGAGCCAGCCCATCACCTTCACCCCCGAGGAGATGGAGAAGTACAGCAAGCTGCAGCAGGCCGCCCAGCAGCACATCCAGCAGCAGCTGCTGGCCAAGCAAGTCAAGGCCTTCCCCGCCTCGGCCNATCGGCATCCACCCCCACCCGCACCCGCAGCCCCTCGCTCAGGTCCACCACATCCCCCAGCCACACCTGACACCCATCTCCTTGTCCCACCTGACCCACTCGATTATTCCGGGGCACCCCGCCACGTTCCTGGCCAGCCACCCCATCCACATCATTCCGGCGTCCGCCATCCACCCGGGCCCCTTCACCTTCCACCCTGTCCCTCACGCTCTCTACCCGACCCTCTTGGCTCCGAGGCCCGCAGCCGCTGCCGCCGCCACGGCCCTGCACCTCCACCCCCTGCTGCACCCCATTTTCTCAGGACAGGACTTGCAGCATCCACCCAGCCACGGCACATGAAGGACAAAATGAAGGAACCTCGGAGGAAGGGGAATATTTGGCGTTTTTGGGAAGGGGTTGGAGTCGAGCCAGCGGGCAGGTGAGGCCTGAGCATTTCCTTTCACTCTTGAGCAGCCAAAGAAGCCGGAGGCTCGAGGGCTGAGCTGTTGGCTGTATCCCAGGGATGTCTCGCTCCGACTCCTCCGTGCACGCAGCAGCACTGCTCCGGAAGAATCATTTCACCTTTAGAACAGCGAGACACTTGGAAAGGCTTTTTTTCCCCCTGGATTCTCACACTTGGTCATCTTCCTTTGCCACCTTGTATATGATAAATGAGGTTTCATAAACACTAATAGGATCTCTAGAAATCCTTTTAATGAGGTCAACTAATTAAAAGAGCATGATTGAATCCGGCTTGTAATCGGCGATGGAACATCGGGAGCTGTCGGCTGTGGAGGCACTGGAAGCCTCAGTTTTCAAGCATTGCAGGAGGTTCCTTGGCCTCTGTCACTGCACACGTGGGTTTTTCTTGATGTGAGCAGCAAAGGTGGAAGTAAGATCTTGCTGTAAAGAGGAGGAGGAGCTCTGTGTGTGTGCCCAGAGCTCCCATCCTTCTCCATCCTGCATCTGTGTTCTCCTGCGCCGGGACCGTGCCTGGATATCCCTGCCTGGAGAGAGGTTCTCGGGTCAGGGGTTGGGATTCCAGCCTGGGCTTTGACCACTCTTCTCGTGAAAGGGGTGAAAAATCATTTTGAGTTTCATCTTCTGTGGTGTTGGGAAAGAGGCACTGGGGTGGGGGAGAGAAGGAAAATCCTGTTAGGAATTGAAGCAATACAGAGGATGGGAGAGCGCGGCCGGGATGTAAAGCGTGTTCTTTCCTCTGTAACACTGATGGTTTCCTTATTAATTTATAGGATTTGTTTTTTTTTAATGTAAAGAATTGCACTGAACTCTGTAAACAAAGATGCTGCTTTTTGTAGCTCCTATCAAAGGTTACATTTGTAGTATATCGCAATAATATTTTTTACAGCCAGTTCCTAGTGGTACTTGTTCTGGTGGCTTCTGTGTAAATATGTTTGCTGTAGGTGACCCAAGACACTTGTAAAGGTTCAATTTATAGTTTCAGCTAGATGCAGAACAGTTAAGCATGTATATTTTATCAAGCTCATGTATTTTTGAAGTTTTTATGTACTATAAAATGTAAAAACAAACAAAAAAAATCTTCATTTAGAATTTTGCAGAAGAAAAAAAAATCAACAGGTGAGACTTGGGCAAGGTGAGGGGTGTGGGGTTCAGCAGTGGATCTGGCAGGTAATGCTGTGTTCCTCCCTGCCATAGGAATGGGCACCGGAGCAGCCTGGGGAGCAGCAGGAATTCAGGGTGCTCCCAGAGTAGAGAGCACCCTTTTTTCCCTTTTTCCTTTCCTTCCCCCCCTACTTTGGAAGCAGTAACATGTGGACCCTGTTGCTGCAGGAGGAGCCTTGGGCCTGTTCCCATCCCACACACAAGGTTACCCCAGCCTGGTCCGTAAGGGATTTCCCAGTTCTCCTCCCTGCATCACCTGGCTCAGGTGACACTGCCCATGGGAGCTTCCCCACCCCAGTGCAGGGATGAGCTGCTGCTGTCCCCACTCAGGGCATTGCAGGTCACAGCCCTTGGGCCACCACTGCTGGAGGGAGGGATTTCAGAGCAGGATGGGGATGCAGTGACATCCCCATCCCTTCCCCATCCCCTTCCCCATCCTCTTCCCTGTCCCCTCCTGGAGTGCAGCACAAGACCAGGCAGTCAAAGGATCAAAACCCCCTGAGCTCCCTCACCGTGTAAAGGAGAAATTGGAGCAGGTCAGAGTGACGGCAGTCACAAAAAAGGGACTCAAATTTCCTGTAAATACCGAACAATTCAGTGTTACTGTTCAGAGCTGAGCTTCGTAGGGCCCGTCCGTGCCCCGGCCCCCCTCACGCTGTGGGCAGGGATTGTTTCTGGACTTATGGATAGCGCTAAAATAATTAACCTGTCATTACTTAACGAGCATAAACAGACTGTATTTAACTTTGTCACATAAGATATATATATAAATATATATATATGCTGTAAAATGAGGGAAAAAAACCTTTCTAATAAACCAATGATTTGTGGAAAAAAAGATGTGATGGTGTGTGGTGGGGGAGAGTTGCCATATAGATAGAGCACCAGCCTCTCCTTTCCTAACGAAAGCTCTGGTTTGATTAAAGGAAAAAGTCCATGCTCCTGCATGCCGGCAGGGTCGGGGTCCAGAGTGCCACTTGTCCTTCCTTGGCGGTGGCCCTGGGAGGAGGTGGCTGATGAGGGATGGTGCAGAAGTGCTGAAAGAAACAGGAAATTAAGTAATTGGACAGAAGAAAGAATTATAATTGCCCTGAGGGGTCTGGTGTGGGCTCCAGCTGGGTTCAGATGCTGCTGCCAGCTGGGGACGAGACCTCCCCAGGAGGAACAGCTGTGCCTGAGTCCGATGTCCTCCTCTCCCGGGACACGGAGCTGATCCGGGCTGAGCTAAACCCTTCCCACCCCTCGGAGCTCTGCCACGGCTTTGGGCAAATCCCGCTCCCTTCCAACTGCAGCTGCTCCCAAGGGCTGGAGCAGACCCCGCTCCGGGGACTGTCCCCCGTCAGGGGCCAAGGAGCCGTTCGCCTCTGTGAGGATCCCCTGTGCCCCCCAAACCTCCCGACTCCCCTGTCCTGCTTCCCACCTGCAGCTTCAGAGACGGAGAGGAGAAAAGCCCCGTTTCACACAGGCTGGCCCAGCGAGATGCTTCGGGGCTTCTCCCGGCCAGCGCCGCTGGCACAAGGAGCCACCGGAGATCTCGGGCAGCCTGAGAGTCCTTAAATTAATTCTGCAGGTGGGTTCAGGGGCTGGGCCCCCGCGGCTGTCACAGGCCTGGCTTCGGGAACCGGCTCTTCCACGGGGACGGGGACACGCCTTGTTCCCCTGGCTGTGGGCTGTCCTCACCCTGCCCGCAGTGCTGGTCCCTTGCCAGAGCCATTGCACAGCGCTGGTGCTGCCTCTCCCCTGGCAGGGTTTTGGGATGTCCCTGCCCTTGGGGAGGGGACACTGGGGGTGATGCCCAGCGCGAGCGGGCTCGGTGCTGTCAGCTCCATCCGGCTGCGGAGGGGATATCGGGGGCGATGGAGGGGCCCCGTGCCCTGCTGTCCTTGCCACATTTCCGCTGGTAGGGACTGCCTGCACCCCGAAATAGCCACCCCCAAGATGGACGTCCCGAAATAGCCACCCCCAGACTGGCACCCCGCGGCCCCGGCGGGCGATAGGCTCAGGCTGCTGTGGCCGTGTCCCCCTACCCTGTCACCGTGTCTGCCGGTGGCACTGCCACCTCCTGTCCCCCGCACTGCTCCGGCCGCATCCATCTCCCCCGCACCTCTCTGGCTCCCTGCAGGAGCGGATGTGCAGCCGGGGGGGGCCTTCCTGTGTTCCCTATTCCTGCTGGCCCCGTCCCCAGCTGCGTCCCCCGAGATAAGCCAGGGACTCCCCGGGACGGGGGCTGTGGCCACATTTTGGGCTGACGATGGGGCTGCTGAGGGTGCTGCTGCTCCTCGGGGGGCTGCGCTTGCCTCCCATGCTGGGGCTTCTTCAGGACCCCCCCACCATCTACGAGGGACCCCCCGGCAGCTATTTCGGTTTCGCCCTGGATTTCCACATGAGCGAGGGAAGGTAGGGAGGCACCGGGTGTCGGGGTCGGGCACGGCACACGCCCGCCGACCCCGACACCCGCTCTGCCCCCCAGGCCCAGCGTGGCGGTGGGGGCCCCCCGTGCCAACACCTCCCAGCCCGGCGTGGTTCAGCCCGGCGCCGTCTTCCTCTGCTCCTGGCCCCCCGACAAGACCCCCTGCCACCCCCTCCCCATCGACACTGCGGGTGCGTGGGCGCCGTGGGGCGGGGGTGGGCGCGGAGGGGGTGCCAGCCCCGCACATTCTCCCTCTCCCGCTCCCCCAGGGGACGAGAGCGAGGTCCAGGGCACCTTGGAGCTCCACACCTACAAGACGGACCAGTGGCTGGGAGCGTCCGTCACCAGCTGGGACGGCAAACTGGTGGTGGGTGCATCCGGGGGGGATGTGGGCACCCCTGGGTGGCGGCGGGGTGGGCACCCAGCCTGTCCCGTGGCGGTGCCCAGGTCTGTGCCCCGCTGCAGCACTGGAACGCCATGGAAGGGCAGCACGAGGCGTTCCGCACCCCCACGGGCACCTGCTTCGTGCTGAGCCCGGGACAGCGGCGCGCCGTGTGGTACTCGCCCTGCCGCGACCGGACCATGGCCAGCACCTACCGCCAAACCAACTACGGTGAGGGGGGACCGGGGAGCGGGGGGTGCTCCCAACCCCGCCTCCGTCTGACCCTGCCCTGTGCCCTCAGTGCATGACAAGCGCTACTGCGAGATCGGCTTCAGCGCCGCTGTCACCCCGGTGAGAGCGGGCTTGAGGGGCTTGGGGGACTCGGGGGGCTCGGGCACCTGGTGGGAATCCGGGGGGGGCGCCCATGGGGTTCTGATAGAGATGCAGAGGGTGTGGCCGGGATGGTACCTGGGTGTCACGGTGGGGGATGCTGGGGTAGGGATGCTGAGATGGGGGATGCTGGAGCGGGAGTGCCAGGATGGAAAATACTGGGGTGGGGGATGATTGGGTGAGGATGCTTTGGGGGGATGCCAGGGTGCCCCGGGGTGGTGCTGAGCCAGCTCCTCCCGCAGGACGGGACGCTGGTGCTGGGTGCCCCCGGCGGGTACTACTTCTCGGGTGAGTCCTTCCTGCCGGCGTTGCCACCCCGGGATGCTCCCTTCGGGTGGGCACGGCGGGAGGAGGGCACCCCGGACAGGGGTACTCCATAAGTGCCACCCGCAGTGGCACTGGCAGCGCAGGGCGTGTGGCAGCGGGTGTCCCATCAGTGCTGGTGCTCCCCGCCGCGGTGTCCCCCAGGGCTCGTGTACTCGGTGGAGCTGGACAAGATCCTCAGGCGCTTCCTCGGCACGTCCCTGCTGTGGCTGGGGAGCCCCGGGCGCCCCACGGAGCCGGTGTTTGGGGATTACGAGGACGGGTACCGGGGTGAGCAGCGGGTACGGGCACCCTGCCCCTCGGCCAGCTCCTGCTGGGATACCCCGGGGTCACCAGTGCCCATCTTCCTGCAGGGTACTCGGTGGCTGTGGGCGAGTTTGATGGCAACCCCAAAACCAAAGGTAGGGCTGGGGGGTGCAGGGAACAGGGGTTGATGGGTCTGGGGCACCCCGGGGTTCCAGAGTGACCTTGCTTCCCTTCCCGAGCGGGATGGATGGGTTGTGCCAGGACAGGGGGCACGTCCATCTCTGTGCCCTCACGCCCCCATATCGTATCAGGGGTGTCCCTGTGCCCACCCAGTGCCCCCGTCAATGTCCCAGCGGGGGCACTCAGGGCTCTCATCCCTCACAGAGTACGTGGTGGGGGTCCCCAACAAGAGCAACACGAGGGGTGAGGTGAGTGCTGCGGCGTGCCCGGTGCCGGTGCCTGGCCGAGAGGACACCAGGGGACACCACCGTGTGTCACGCCGGGCTGGGCCTGGCATCTGACACTGCCCTGGGCAGGTGGAGATCTTCACTGCGGGGGACACCCTGCGCTGGCTGCGGGGCATCGCCAGCGAGCAGGTACCCGTGCCCTGTGCCACCCCCAGGCCCCCGGGGCTCCACAGCACCCCTGCCCCCATCCCATAGCACCCCCTGCTCCCTCAGCCTGCCCGGACACTGTGACCCTGGCACCTCCCGGTGCCATCTTCACCCGGACCCTTTCCAGGTGGCTTCGTACTTCGGGCACACGGTGGCAGTGGCCGATGTCGATGGGGACGGGTGAGAGCAGCGACAGTCGTGTCCCCCCCGCTCCATGGGGACATCCAGGGGTGCTGCCCAGTGCCTGGCACTCCGCTGGGTGCCCCAGTCCCCAGACCTGCGGACCCTGACCCTGACCCCCGGGCACAGGCGGGACGATCTGCTGGTGGGTGCCCCCCTGTACATGGCCCGGCGCTCCGACGGGCAGCGCAGCGAACTGGGGCGCCTCTACCTCTACCTGGGGCGGGGACAGCAGCCCCTCGCCGGGCCCCCCCAGACCCTGACGGGCACCCACCCCTANGCCGCCTTCGGCTTCGCGCTGCGTGGTGCCACCGACCTGGACGGCAACGGCTGCGCGGGTACAGCCCTGGCAGGACACCGCCCGTGTCACCCCTGTGTCACCACCCCGGCACCGACCCTCTGCTTGTCCCCACAGATCTGCTCGTGGGGGCTTACGGGGCGGACAAGGTGGCCGTGTACCAGTGAGTGCCAGTCCCTGAGGGGGTCCGGGGCTCCCTGTTGGGTCCCCTGGCATCTCAGCAATGTCCCCGNGCCGCCATCGCCAGCCTCGGGGACCTGGACAAGGACGGCTTCGGCGGTAAGAGCGCGGCGGGGTGGGGATGAGGTTTCCCCGCTGCCGCTCCTTGGGGAAACTGAGGCAGAAAAGCTCGGGTGGGTGCTGACGTCCCTTCTGTCCCCAGACGTGGCCGTGGGCGCCCCGCAGGGGGGTGACAGNACCCCGGCACCGACCCTCTGCTTGTCCCCACAGATCTGCTCGTGGGGGCTTACGGGGCGGACAAGGTGGCCGTGTACCAGTGAGTGCCAGTCCCTGAGGGGGTCCGGGGCTCCCTGTTGGGTCCCCTGGCATCTCAGCAATGTCCCCGTGCCCCAGGGGACTACCCGTGGTGGTGGCCCGGACCCAGCTGAGTGTCCCCGACGGGCTGAACCCTGAGACCCTGGACTGTGGCCTGCCCGACTCCAGTGTCCGTGTCAGCTGGTGAGGGGGCACCACCGTGGGGACGCTGCCGTGGGGACACTATGGGGACATCACTTGTGGGGAGCATGGGGCACCACCGTGGACACAGGACAGGTCCCTGAGCACCTGTTGGTGTCGTTCCCCTGCAGCTTCCACGTGGTGTTTTGTGTCAGCGTGACGGGCCAGCACATCCCTCAGAGCATCCGTGAGTGCCAGAGTCGCCCTGGGGGCACCGCTGTCACACGGGCACCGCTGGGTGTCACCGCTGGGTGCCACCAGTGCCACCTTCCTGTTCCCCACCAGAGCTGGAGGCTGAGCTGCAGCTGGACCGGCTGAAGCCGCGGCCGTCGCGGAGGGTCCTGCTGCTGCAGGGACACCAATCGTCCTGGCAGGAGCAGCTGCTGGTGGCACCGGGGACACCCCCCGTGTGCAGCAACTTCACCGCCTACCTGCGGGTACAGGGACAGCGCGGCAGAGGGCGGGGACAATCCATGGAGGGTGGGGGACAGGAATGGGATGTGGCATCTCCAGCCAGGATGGGGACGGGGTTGGGGACAGAGATTGGGGATAACAGGGATGGGGCAGTGGTGGGT
>WEIU01019442.1:141009-162773 GCA_013389925.1 Aegithalos caudatus
GGGGAGGGACGGTGGCGGAGGGGACCCGCTGCCGCCCGACGAGGAAACGGCTCCTCGGGAGGTTCCTGCCGCAGGAAGGGCCCAGCCCCACAGCTCAGCCGGGATCTGCGCTGCTGCCGGATCTGGCACGGCTTCCCTGGGCAGTGGGATGGGGACCCCATTAGGGGGGCCCCACGAGAGCTGCCCTGCCCTGGTTTTTGCCCCCACGCACCCCAGAGAGTTCTGCTGTGTCGGTGGGCACGTCCTAAGTCTTCCCAGCACGTGAGTGGTGGGGAAAACAACAATGGGAGAGGCTGACACCAGTGGGGAGCAGCCGGGAAGGAAAATAACAAAGGGACCCCCAACCAGTTGCTCAAGTGAAACCCTGGAGGATGGCGGAAAGGCACGAAGGATGGGGGATATGCAGGGAGGATGGAGGACAGAGCATAAGGGACAGGCAGCATCCCCATTCCCAACCCTCTTCCCACAGACACTATGTCAGGTTCAGACTGTGATGAGGTCCCGCCACAGAAAAGCAAACTCAAAAATTGCTTCACTTGTTGTTAAATAGACTTTAATTATTTTTGCGTGGGGAAGGGTTAAAGGAAAATAAAACTTCTCCCGAGGATGATCAGCAGCAGGTGGGGAGGAGCAGCCCGGCTCTCCCCGGCTCTCTCCAGAGGCCACGGCCCTGGCTGGGCTCTCTGAGCGGGAGATGCTCGGGCACTCAGAGTCCCCCTGGGGCACGCAGGTCCCTAAAGGCACAAGTGTCACTTTGTCCCCTCCCTGCATGGGTCCACCACCCAGAGCAGCCCAGTTGTGCAAAACCCCCATGTAAAAAAATACCGGTTTTCAGTATCCTAAAAAACTAGAGCTTTGATCAATGTCAGTTCTCCACACCCTTGATTGGAATCCTGGGATGACACCCTGAAGAGCCGCTGGGTTCCACTGGGAGGGGACATTGGCACGAGGAGGGTGACAGGGAACAGCACCCGGTTAGTGTGAAGGGGGATGGATTTTTCCAGCCCCCTTCTTTAGCCCTGGGTGGGCAGAAGGTCCCTCCGTGGGGCAGGAGCACCCACCCCACATTGTCCCTGTCGCCAGGGCGGGGCCAGGCGCAGGATGGGCTCTCAGGCAGGGGGGTCTGCTCCGTCCCTCCTGCCGGCAGTGTGAGGTTAGTGCCAGGCTACAGGCTGGGCTCTGTGCTAGCCTCCAGCTGCCGCTGGTACCGCTGCCGCCGCTCGCAGCGCGGGCACGACGGGGCCCGGGCGTGGCAGTCCCGGTGGAAGACGGTTTTGCATTCACTGCACCTGGGAAAAGAAGGAAAAAACCAAACCCACTGTGTTGGTAACGTCAGAGCAAAGACCAAACTTCCCCCACTGAACCAGGGGACAGTTCCCTGTCCTGGTGTGTTTTGAGCACTCACTGAGCAGAGTCCCAGCCCCAGCTCAGGAGGAACCTTGAGCGTAGGAGCAGCAGCTGCTCGAGTGGAACTTCCATCTCAGCAGCTCCTCATCCACCTCAGCAGCTCCTCATCCACCTCAGCAGCTCCTCATCCAGCCCAGCAGCTCCTCATCCACCTCAGCACCTCCTCATCCAGCCCAGCAGCTCCTCATCCACCTCAGCAGCTCCTCATCCAGCCCAGCAGCTCCTCATCCAGCCCAGCAGCTCCTCATCCAGCCCAGCAGCTCCTCATCCAGCCCAGCAGCTCCTCATCCAGCCCAGCAGCTCTTCATCCCGCCCCGCAGCTCCTCATCCACCCCAGCAGCTCCTCATCCAGCCCAGCAGCTCCTCATCAACCCCAGCAGCTCCTCATCCACCTCAGCAGCTCCTCATCCACCTCAGCAGCTCCTCATCCAGCCCAGCAGCTCCTCATCCAGCCCAGCTCCTCATCAACCTCAGCAGCTCCTCAATCACCCTAGCAGTTCCTCCTCCAACCCCAGCAGTTCCTCATCCAGCCCAGCAGCTCTGAGCACAGCTGCTTGGCTGGAAGGAGCGTGGTGGGCACTGATGGCCGCCAATGTGTGAGAGAGACAGAGGAGTGAGGCTTCAGCTGAGGTTTGTGCCCTGCTTGCCCAGCACCAAGTGCAGCTTCAAGGGTGTGACAACACCTCCTGCAACAACGAACCCTGTGACACCAAACCCTGGACACTGATCCTTGTGACACTGATCCCTTGACAGCAATCTTGTGACACCAAGCCCTGTGACAGCATTGCTGTTGGGGACCCTCTGCTTGCCATGGCTGGGATGGGACACCCCACCCTGACAGCAGGACCTGCATGTGGCAGGGAGGCTGTGGGGACAGCAAAGCTGCAGGGAAGGGACAGGCAGCCAGGAGGGAGCTGCCCTTGAGCAGGTGGCTCTGTGGAGGTATTGGAGCTCTCTGATCTGGCCCAGCAGCAGCAGCAGGAATGTGACACCCTGTGAAGGATCCCAGCTTGGGCAGGGCTTCACTGCTCAGTTACCAGCAGAAATGTCCCTGCTATGAGGGCTGAGGTCAATTTTTGGGTTGTGATCCCCAGCTCCTCAGTGGCAGTAAAATGTGGCTCAGCCACATGCCAGCAGGGCAGCCGGATTTACCTTCACTGTGCAAATACCTGGTGCACAATCCATGTGTGAACATCATGAAACACCTTAATTCCCCAAAGGATGAGTGGGACAGAGGCAGAGAAACACCTGTCAGTGCCAGGAAAGGGACCACATCATCACAGCTGGGGCCAAATCCTGCTCCGGAGAGGAGCTGGAGTCCCCTGAGGGACTTGGGACAGGGAAAGGCTCGTGCACAGACAGGCAGGATTTGGGATGGAAAACATGCCACTCTGATGGAACACTTCCATGTGGCCTCTGTGGATCAGCAGCGTTGCCGCTGCTCCCCAGGTACAGGGGGATTTGGGAGCCGGGTTTTACCCGGTGTGGTTCCGAGTGGGAAGTGACATCTCCTGTCTCCACCTCCCCCTGAGCAGCCGGAGCAGGAGAGGGCCCTGCGCTGGCGGGGTCATTGTTTGAGGCGTTGCAGACACATCCTGCAGCGAGTGCCGGCGTGACCCGGTGGCCCCGGGGCGGGCAGAGGGGCAGGAAGCCGCGTTTAGCTCTGCGAGGATGTCGGCTGAGCCGCTTTCCTGCTGCACAACCTCCTCCGTCAGGGTGAGAAAGAAAGACGTCAACAAACTTCAGAGCTCGGCTCCACGGGACACGAGACCTCCGGCCGGCCGCCAGCCAGCTCAGCCCTGCGTGCCAGCATTTTCCAGAGCCCGGCTGCTCTTTTTCCAGGGAAAAATCGGTCCCCTGGGGATGTTGTTGTCCTCGATAATGAGCTCAGTGCTGTCCCTGTGGGAGGGAGGGGAAGCGAGCAGCGCTGCTCCTCCTCCACGGAAATACTCGCAGCCCTGGAACACATGGAGCACCCACGGATTCCAATATCCTCGGTATTTTCTGCAGGTTCTGGGTGTTGCTATTCACTTTTAGGGATTGCCAGCAAAGTGAAGCCATGAAGCCCATGAGCCTGTGAAATCTCTCTGCCAGGATTGTGCTCAATGCCAAATAGGCTAAGACAGCACAAGAGGAAATGGCCTCAAGTTGCCTCAGGGGAGGTTTAGGTTGGATATTATGGAAAATTTCTTCACTTGAAAGAGTTGTCCAACTCTGGCAGTGGCTGCTCAGGCAAGTGGTGGAGTCACCATCCCTGCAGGGATTTAAAAGCTGTGTGGATGTGGCACCTGGGGACATGGGTCAGTGGTAGCCTTGGCAGTGCTAGGGGAACTGGACTCCATGATTTTACAGGGCTTTTCCAACCTGAATGATTCCACAATTCTATGACCTAACTGTGGAGATGTGGATCTCCCCACCTCCAATGGAGCAGGCTCTTGGCTGGAAGGGTTTGACTCTTTCAGCAAACCCTGATGGTGGTGGGGATAAGAGTTCCTCTCTAACACCATCCCCATCCTGATTCCAACTTCTGTCCAGCTGCTGTACCCCGACCCCCAGCCAACCCCACTGCAGGACAGGTCCCTCTGCCTGTAAGGAATGGAAGCTCTGTGGGCAGGGGAAAGACCCAGGGAGAGAAAGCCAGTATCACCCCTTTCCTGCTGAGAACATCCCCAGCCTCTCCCAGCACATCCCACAGTGCTGCCTCCCATCCATCTCTGCTCCCAGAGAAGCTGTGGCTACCCCATCCCTGGAAGTGGCACTGGATGGGCTTTAAGGTCCCTCCAACCCAAACCATTTTAGCATTCTCAGAAATCTGTGTCCATGTGTCAGTCCCTCCTTCCGTGGCTGTAGAGGGATGTAGGACAGTCCACTGCTGCTTCCCCTTCCCTCCTGCAGCCCCTGCAAGGGGTCAAACTGACCCTGAGTGGGAGAGGCACTGGCCAGGTAAGCAAGACAGGGACGTACAGAACCTTCCTCCTCCTCCTGCTCCCTCCAGCCCCTTGGCTGCCCTGGCACCCAGCAAGGCCTTTTCAGGCTGACTTCTTCATCTTCAGTCTGCAAAGCCACCTCTCTTGGTGACATCCTGGCTCTGTGAGAATGGTTGTTCCTGCCCCAAATAGCCCAAATTTGGTTTGGAGCATTCTGGATCTGATGGGTTCCATGAGGACATGGGCATAAGGATGTGGGACTTTTGAGGATGAGTCTCACAAGGACGTGGCTCCCATGAGGACATGGGCACCACGAGGATGTGGCTCTCCACGAGGACATGGGCACCACAATAAGATTGCCATGGTTGAGGACATGGGAACCACAAGGCTGTGGGCATCACGAGGATGCACAACCACCTCAGAACCACTTCCAATTCCCACGTGCCTTGGAAGTGCTTGGAAGAGCTGAACTCAGGGGTTGGTTGGGGCTCCTGGCATGAGCCAGGCTGTGCCCCTGGGTGTGCTGGCTGCAGTGGGCAGAGGTGGCTCACTCACCTGGTGGTAGTGTCGAACTCGAAGGGGAAGATGATGTCGCTGCTGTTGCAGATCTGGCAGATGAAGCCCCGCTGGGTGCACAGGTCGCAGCTGTAGACGTGGTGGGATGCAAACTGCAGCAGAGACTGCAGGAAGGTCTCGAAGACGCCGTCGGCGATCTGGGGGACACAGGGGTCAGCGCTCCTGGAGCCCAGCCCCGGTGGGGTTTGCTGTGTCACACCCATCCTTTGGGCCCCACCTGCAGGCAGGGCTGTCCTCCACAACAACCCCCACCCCACACACCTGGGGTGCAATGGGACCCCGGATTGCTGAGAGCAGCACCCACCTCAACCCAACCTCCACCCCTACCTGCCAGGATGGAGCTCCCAGCTTGGGAATCACTGACAAACCCAACTCTTGGGAGCCTTCTGCTGAAGGAGCAGTGTCCCCACAGACACTGGGGTGTTTTCACCTGGAAAACCCCAACAACTGCGCCAGGGGGCTTGGAGGAACCTAGTGGGAGGTGGAACTGGATGGCAGGGGGTGTGACTGGGTGGTCTTTAAGGTCCCTTCCAACCCAAAGCATTCTGTGATTGTATGATCATGCACAGCTCTCACCTGGCTCAGATCAGCCACGCTGTATTTATGGGGACACTCCAGGAGGTAATGCCTGTGATCAAGCCTGTAAAAAAGCACAGAGGGGAAGGGGATAGATGGTCTCCATCACACCTCCAACAGCTTTGGAGCAAGGAGGAACCTGGATGAAGAGCCTCTTGAAGTGAATCACTGCAGAGCCCGTTTTCACATCCCAAATCCTGCCACTGTAAATCGTGTGAAAGCATTTCAAAGTGGGGGAAAAAAAAAAAAAATCTCATCTATTTTGCCAGGTGTTTCCTGTCCAGCCAGAAGCTCCTTGGCCAGGAAGGTGTTTCCTGAGTCACAGCTCATTGTGCTGACCCAGCCAACAGATGGATAACTTCTTAGAGCAGATGATATGGAGGGAAAAACCAGCCTGAGCCTAGGCAGCACTGCTCCCTCTCCCATGGTGAGTGAGGAGGGGGACCAGGAGACCACCAGAGCACCAAGAAAGGGGAATGTCACCGTGGGAAGGACCTCACCCCTTGCTGAGCTCCTTCAGGGCGCCACTGCGGCACATGATGAGATAATCCCCCAGCAGCTTCAGCTGCTCCCGGCTGCGCAGGATCCGCCCCATCCTCTCCACGTGCTCGTAGAGGCTCTCGTTGACCAGCTTCAGGTCAATCAGAGGCTGGTTTCGGATCTGCCTCAGGAACTTCAGGGCCTGCTTGCACACCTGGGGCACAGAGAGAGGGGACAGGTGGACACAGACCACGGAGCAACCCTAGAGCTCTGAGGTTGGGAGTGGGCATTTCCAGCCCAGGGAATGCCCGGATGGACCTTCAGGAAGCAGACGCCTGAGCGTTTCCCTGCTCCCTGCACAGACCCAGGCCAGGACTCACCCCTCGTTTGGTCAGATCCCAGTTGTGGATGAGGCGGGAGGGGATCACGGTCTCCTCGTCCCGGTGGCAGCTGTCGCAGTAGTAGAGCCCGGAGAAGGCGCAGAGCTTGGGCCTGGCGAAGGAGAAGCCGATCTGCCGGGAGCAGCCTGCGGGAGCAGGGGGTGAGAGGGGACTGTGCTGCCCACAGCCCCTGCCCACCACTGCCGGGATGCGGGAGAAACTTTTGGCAGCGTGGAATTGAACAATAAAGTTTTAGGAAAGGGTAGAGACCACCTAAAGCACCTGCAGGACGTTCAGTGTGAGGCCTCCAGCCCTCTCCTCATGGATTTAAGCCTGCAATGGTTCAACAGTTGCTGCTTCACTTTTTCTTCATAAAAAGGAGGCTGAACTATTTGTGAACACACTTTTATCCATCAAGTGGTTCAGTTGTTTGGGTGTTTTGTTTTTTTTTTTTTTAGGAAAAGTGAATTCTGGCAACATCCCAGTGGTTTAGGGAAGAACCTAAATCTCACTTGCTCCATCACCTCCACCAGTAACTGCACTATTTTGCCTTTGTTCAGCCCTTTTCTTTTCTGCTGCTGTCACAGGGTACCAAAATCTCATCTGCAAGGGATGAGATCAGGATGGATTAACCCCAAAACACCTTTATTATACCAGTGGGGAACCCACTACCCCATCCATTGCACTCTTGAATAGCTGCAACTCATCTCCCCAAAATATTCATGGAGATCACATGTTGCTTTCTGAATTGATAAGAAAAACCAGCCTTTATTGCTCACTGCTCTGAGATGGAAGGGAACACATTGGGTGTCAGGTTGGGAGGGGGTGAAAGCAGGGCAGGCAGATCCCTAAAGAAAACCTCCTGCATATTTGTCTTTTTGGCTTGTGGCTCCTAGCTGTGGGGAGGTGGAAGATGCAGGACAGAGCCTGGAAGGAAAGGCAGAGACCAAATAGACCAGAAAAAAATCATATAAAAAAAAGAGAGGGATTAAAAGAAAAAAACCCAACCTGCTGGAGGGTACAAGAAATATAATTGAAGTAGGAGAGAAATCTGAAATTTAATTAACTTAGCAAGGTAAAGAGCAAATTACAGCTCTTGTGGAGGTGAGTGAAGGTGCTACCAGAATCTCCCCGCGTGCCAAGAGGCGTCAGGGGAAGGGTAAATGATTGTTTTGCAAAATCAGCCCGTCACACCCATGGCAATCCCTGCTCCCGTGCTGCCTTACTGGAAAAACTGCTCCAGATTGCACTTTCCCCACAGGCTGGGGCCTCAAAATGCCCAGGAAGAGAGTCCTGAGTTTCCTGATCCACCTAAGGTTGCTTCAACCCCAGTTTCCCACTGTCTGTACAAAAAGCATCTTAAATGGGAGCCCAGTAACATCCCAGTTGGACTGGGCTGGGGTGGGATGGGGACTCAGCTTGGGGGCCTCACCCTATGCCCACAGGACACCAAAGGTTCCCTGACTGGGGACATGAAGCCCCACCAAGGGGATCTTGTGCTACTGGGATCCCTGGGAAAACAGAGAAGTTGTGGCTGCCCCATCCCTGGGGGCGTCCAAGACCAGCTTGGACAGAACTTGGAGCATCCTGGAATAGTGGAAGGTGTCCCTGTCCATAGCAGGAAGTGGGACTGGATGGGCTTTAGGGTCCTCCCAACCCAAACCATTCCATGGTTCTGTACCTGCACAGATGAAGCTCTGCGAGTCCAGGCCCTTCTCCATGGGGATGGCCACCAGGTACTGCAACAAGAAGCTGTTTTCCTTCACGATGTTCTTCAGGACGACCTGGGAGTGCCCATCCAAGCTGCCCCCCAGGGTCAGGGCCTCCTCGGCGCTCTCCAGGTAGGACATGAGCACCTCTCGGACCAGCTCCCGCCACGAGGCCGCCTCCTCCGCGTTCTCAGCCTGCAGCTTCAGCACAGCCTTGGAGGTGATCACCTTAAAGAAGGAGGGTCCCCCCAGGCTGGTGTCTGGAAGGATGTCCTGGATGGTCTCTATGCCGTAACTGTTGCTTAAAATTTTGTCATTGTTTCTGATTTTAAAGCACTTCAGAGTTTCTAGAGACAGGGAAAAAATAAACGGGACCCAGGTTTTGTCCACGTCCATGTACAGAACAGCCTCTTTGATCGCATCCAGCTCCGCTTCTGGAGCTGGAGTCCAGTCCAAGCTGTTCCCGGGCACATCACTGTACTGGAGAGCACTGGAATCACCCTTAACAGGCTGGGCTTCACCTCCATCCTCGGAACACTCCAGAGTCTCCCAGTCCTCCTCCTCCAGCTGCGGCCGGCACTTGCGCAGCGCCTCGCGGATCCTGTCCAGCCAATCCTCGGCCTCGTCCTGGGAAGGGGCTCGGAGGAAGAGCTTTTTCCCCAGGAAAACCAGCTCGAAGCGGCCGTCCGAGTGGGTCAGCGCCAGGGACTCGCAGCGCAGCAGGGAGTAGGTCTCCACGCAGATCCGCTCCTCGTGGTCCAGGAAGAGCCGCAGCTCCAGCGGGGACAGCTCGCAGGAAAACTCCTTCCAAATCCCCATGGCTCCTCGCCGTTCCAGGCTGCCCAGCTTCAGCAGCCCACGGAAAGGGTTGGAAAGACCTGGGGCAAGAGATGGCTCGGTTTAAGTGAGAGAGGGGAAAGTAGTGGGCAGAGAAAAGCTGAGAGGGGCTCAAAGCAAGCAGCCAGAGGCATGGCAGGGGTGAGTGCCAGTGCTGGTACATGGTGGGCGGGGGCAGGACTGATGGGACCTTGATCACCATCACTATCCACCTGCATTTGGGTTTCTGTCCCCCTGCATTTGGCTTTTGAGGCTGGGGACAAGTGGGATAAAGGAAAGGCATCCCACAGGGTGGACAGACCCTATCCCGCTAAAATGCTTCCCACCAGAGCTTCCCTGGGCTCAGGAATGCCTTGGGAAGCTGCTCCACTGCCTTCTGTAGCTCCCAGTGCTGCCATCAGCTCACACCAGCCAAGAGCTCTCCCCAGACAACGCATCCCCAGCTGGAGCAGCCCCAAGCATGAGGGCAGCAGGAGCTGGCACGTACCCATCTGCCTGCGGTGCACCACGCTGAAGCCTTTCTGCTCCCGCTCCGGGGACATTTTGGGCTTCCCAGTATCCGAGGATGGCACTGAGAGCCTCTCCAAGTCCAGAGCACTGATGAGGCCTGGGGCTGGCCCCTCGCTGTCCCCCTCTGGCCCAAAGCCATTGGTGTCAGCTGTGCTCCTGCTGCTCTCTCCCGGGGAAGGTCTGTAGAAATCATCTTCTGAGATCCAGCTCTTCTGTTAAAAAAATGAAATATTATGAATTATTAAGCTCATCAAACACCCTGTGCCCCTCAAATACACACATCCACAGCAACCCCTCCTTGGGGCTGCTCCTGTGTGGATTTAATGGAAGGTGTCCCTGCTCGTGGCAGGAGCTTGGGAGTGAGATGAGTCTTAAGGTCCCTTCCTCCCCAAACTATTCCAGGGCTGTCTGAATTTCTGTTGGCCATTCCCACATGGATGGCTCCCCTGTTCCCTCCAATCAGAAGATGATCCATGGAACTGTGTCAAGAGCTGGAAAATACTGGGATTGTATTCTGGTGGGATAATAAAATAAAATAAAAATCAACCTGTTCTCTCCCCCTAAAATCACTGCAGAAGGAGAGCACATTCCCTGTGGTCACCCACAGGTCCATGGAGTTTTACTGATGGGGGTGAAATTCCAGCCTTGCCATGGAAGGGCATGAGCTGGAGCAGCAGCACCAGGAAGAACAGAGATGGGGAGAGGCACAGAGACATCCAGGGTGAAATAGAGACCTATGGCTCACAACAGGATGCTACAGGGGCCTGGGCTGTGCAGGGGAAAAAATAAGACGGAAAGCAGAAGAAGCCTCTGTCTGCATGTGCCAGGAGGGGCTGAGATCCATGAGCTGGAAAATATTTAGCTGCAGCTTCTCCAGGAGCTTTTCTGGCTACAAGAATCTCAGAATCATTAAGGGAGAAAAGCCCTTCAAGTCCCGCATGTGCTCAATCCCCACCTTGGCAGCCAGACCAGGGCACTGGGTGCCATGTGCAGGCATTCCTTGGACACCTCCAGGGATCGGGACTCCACCACCTCCCTGGGCACCCCCTTCCAATTCCTGACCACCCTTTCAGTGAAGAAATTCCTCCTGAAAGAAGCAAGATTCTGGGACAAAGTCCTGGAGCAAACACCAGGACGAAAAAACAACCCAGCTCAGTGCCCTGGCACAAGAGAGCAGCATTCCTAGACCATTCTAGGGCTGCATCCCAACAGGAATGTCTTTTAAACTCCCCTTTGTGGCCTTCCAAGAGCCTTTTATTTTGACTAACAACCCAAGTGACAGCAGAAGAGCTGTCACCACCCTGCGGGAAGGATCACGGGTGGCGGCTCCTGGATTACTCCTGGGGCAGGAATGCAGGTTGCTCCATGAGTCATGGAGAGCAGGGGGAATTTCCTGTTGACACAGTATGTTATACATAGATTAGGTCAAACTGGCTCTGGGCCAGGAGGAAGCAGCGGAAAAGGGATAAGCGGGAGGGAACAGAGAGGAGCAGAGAGCAAAAGGAGAAATGGTCTGGGGGGTGTGAGGTATATCCTACCCTCACCAGTGTGGAAAGGATGGGAACCAGCATGGAAACAATGGGAACCAGGATGGAACAGTCAGTAACAAATTAGGGCTGTTCAAAGAGTTTCCTAAAAGCAGAAGCCGGTGGATGTGGATTTGCTTCTGGTGGCAGCAGGGGAAATCCGCTGCTGCTTGAGACCAACACCCAGGAATGCCATCCCACTCTGGGAACAGATGTGCTGCAGGAGGATTTTCCCACTGGGAAATCAGTTTGTTTCCTGTCCAGCCAACCCTTTTCCCTCCTCTTATGTGGACCTTAAATGAAGAAAAGTCCCCATGAGAACCTCGACTCTGTGGCTGTTTTATCGCTTGCACACAGCCTAGATTTGTGCAAGAGCTCATCCTCTCCACATATCCCTAACAAACCCAAAACTTCCTGCTGCAGCTGCTCCTGGAAAGGGATGGCTGACAGGCCAGGCAGGGCTTCAAAAGCTTTGGTGCCTCTTTCACCAGGGAATACAGAATTTGATCCAGTTTCTCCTGAAGCAGCTGCATGGCCACAGCTCCATGGGATGGGAATCATCACTGATAACTGAATGAGAGCAGAATGGAAGATGGGAGTTTGGAGAAACTTATCCATGGAAGTATCCAAGGCCAGGTTGGATGGGCTTGAAGCAAACTGGTCTAGCAGAAGATGTCCCTGCCAATGGCAGGGAGTGAAACTGGATGAACTTTAAGGTCCCTTCCAACCCAACCATTCTGGGATTCCCTGATTCTAGAAAAGTGCCTATTGGAGCTGTCCCCAGTTTTATTTCCCTTCACCATGGGGTGCAAACCCAAGGAGATGGGAAGGGAGGGAGCAGTAGCACCTACCGGACACCCCAGCAGGGGAGAGAGCAGGTGCTGGGCTGTGGGGCTGGGGACAGCCTGGCTGCCCTCGCTGCCACCGCTCTCCGCTCTGCCCGGACCATCCCGAGGGGCCGGAATTCCCGACGTGCTGCCAGCATCTCCATCCCTGTGCCCGGGGGTTGCGGGGTCTCCTGTCCAGGCAGGGACGGCACTGCTGGGGGGAGGCTCCTGGCGCGTTCCGGGGGTCGGTGCCGGGCAGGTGGGCAATGCCGGGGGGCCCGGGAGAGGCCGGGGGGAGCAGCCCAGCACGCTGGGGAGCAGCTGTCCCTCCGGGGCGTCCGGGCTTGGCCTGGCCTTGCTGAACTCGGACAACACCCTTGAAATGGAAAAGTGATTGGTTTGAAGGCGGCTCAATAAAAGAAACCTAACATCTCCGCCCCTCCCTCCCCTTAGTGTAAATTGTAACCATGTAAAAAGGGATCGGTGTCACTGCTGGCCTCTGTGGGATGGCAGCACAGTGTGGCTGGAAAATCCCACTGATGCCAACAGAAAAATGTGGGATTTGTGCCCCACAGAGCATCCCCCCTTCATGGCACAGAACAGGACCCTGCCTGTGATAGGAGCATTTCCCAATTACACCCATTAATGGGGTTTAATTTGATGGATGCAGGGACAGCACTGGGTGCTCCCCCCAGCCCCATGTAGAGCTCCTGGACAAGAATCTATAGACTTGGACCATATGCCAAATTCCAACTGTTTTCATTAATAAGCAATTAACAGTGGAGCCTGGACGGAGGATCAGCTGTTCCCGAGGTCCCGTTCCACTGCCAACCCCAGGATTAAATCAGCCCAAGATTAAAACTCAAAGGAGTGTCTCCATCACGAGTTTAATCCAATCAAGGCAGGTTCTTCCAGGATCATTGGAAGATGCAAAATCCTGGAAGTAGGGAAAGATGCTGTTATAGATGGGGAAGCACAGCCTGCAGCTCCAGCTCTTCCTGAAGACTGGGAAGAGGCATCACCCCAAGGCTTGGTTCCCTCAGAGTCACACTCTAAAGGTGACAGGCAAAATATTTACAGATTACTCAGAGTTTATATAACCCTGGAAATCTTTGTGCTGGATGCTTGGCAGGAATAAATCACAAGGATGACAAACCAACAACCTCCTTCTCTGAATGATCTGCCGAAGCTGCAAATTACAACCCTTCCCTGCGACCAGACTCATTTCTTTCCCTCTGTGGAAAGCCCTGGAGCATCCCCCAGCGTACACCAGGAAGATGTGACATTCCTGAAACTAGGGAGCAGCATTTTTCTGACGTTTCTTCCCTGGTAAAGAGGACACACACACACTTCAGTGGCAATGAGCTCATTTGCAGTGGCAGCAGGGTCTCAACAAGCAGTGCCGAGTGGTTTGTGACAAGAACAAAAGCTCCTTCCAGAAGGGAAAAAGAGCTTGTTAAAGGCAAACAGGGAGAAAAACTTCCTGCCTATAGAGAGAAGGCAACAAGAGCTCAGAGAGGATCAAAAATCCCTTTGGAGAGATGTGGGGAGAGACTCACTCCTGCAGGGACCTGTCCAGGTCCTCGGCGGTGGCCGTGCCCAGGTCGGAGTCGCAGGACAGCGGCTCCTCGGCGCGCTCGGGGCTGCGGGCGCAGGGCACCGGGGGGAGGCTGTCAGAGCCCAGGCTGGATGAGAGCTGGGACGAGCTCGTGGTGTTCAAGCTCAGCGAGGACGACGTGAGCTTGATCTTGCTGCTGGCTTTGCCGATGGGCAGGACAGGGGCTTGGATCTCGATCTCATCCGACCCCGAGGACTGGGAGATGGAGCCCAGAGATGCTTTCCTGTGGGTTTCAGAGGCCGAGGACGTGAGGGGCTCCAGCAGCTCGGACACGGGACACAGACCCGACAGGGACAGCGGGGTGATGGTCCACTCATTCAGAACTGCTGACTTGTAGGAGAGCTCGAAGGTTAAGGACGATAACCCCTGCAAGTAGCAGAGCAGAAACTCGCACTCTTCGGCATCCAGGAGCAGAGCTGGGCCTTGGTAGTACTCGTGCAGCCGGCTCCGGTCCCGCAGCAGCAGCTTCAGGTAACACTCCATGAGGCCGTCGTTCAGGGCCAGCCTCAGCCAGGCCCGGCAGCGCCCCACGTCCGTGTTGATAAACATCAGCTGCTCCAGCTCCGAGACAATATTCCTGGGAAAGGAGGAAAAGGAACAGAAAGGAGTGAGCGGCTGTTTTGGTCCATCACGGGGTGCAGGAGGGTCAGAGCCTTCTTCATCAGACACTGCCCAACCTGCTCTGCTACAGGGAGTTCAGGAGTTGGGATAAAACCAGATGTGGAAAATCTCTCCTTCATGGAAAGTGTGGTTTTCCACGGAGGGAGAGGGCTCCTGAATGGCCCCAACTAAATATGTTGGTAAGGACCCCAGGCAGTTCTGTGGTGCCTCTGGCTGACCCTCCTCTCTCTGATTCCCACCCATTGCTTGCACTGGGCGAGGATGCAGAGGGGAGAATTCCTGCTGTCCTTGTGTATTTGCAGGGTTTGTGCTGGCTGGATCCTCCCTGGTGACAACCATGTGTCTAAATTCTCACTTCAAATTTAAAAGCAGTCAAAACACAGTGAAAACTGTTGCGGCAGCCCCATAAAAACAACCTGGCTGGGGTTGAGCTCAAGTAATCCCAGACTCCTGAATTTAGCTGTTCTTCCCTAAAATCCAATAGCGACACCATGCTCCCTGATCCTCTCTGCTCCCAGCTCACTGCACACACCTCAAAAACCAGAGCAAAGATATTGTGAGATTTCTTTTCTAATCTGTCTCTCAAGACAGAAGAAAAAACCTTCAAAGGGCACAAAAATATCCCCCATAGCATGTGAAAGAGTTATTTTCATCCTCTCTTTCATAATTCAGGAGTCTGTGATGGAGCTGGATGAGGCTTTCAGAACAATTTGTGTGTGGGCTGTTATTTACTGTGTGTGAACTTGACTTAGGGAGTGGCTTAGAAAACTCCAGTAAACAGTGATCACTCGGGAGAGACCTCCTCAAAGGCTGGCTGGGACATAGAGAAACAGGGCCAACCAGTCCCAGCAGATCCAGGCCAGGAGAGAACACAGATCCTGTGTGGTGCATAAGCAGCTGCTGCTGGAGACCAGTGTGGTCACGGGGGTTCCACTGGGCCCAGAAATCCAGTTTGGCACCCAGAAATAAATAAGAAAGGTGTGTGCCTTCAGTTTCAATCCTCAACTTTTCAATCCTCAACATCAGCTCACCCCCAGCACATGCTGAGCAGGGATGTGGGGACTCAGCCCCCCTTGGCACTGCAGGGGCTTCTCTCTGCTACCTCCATCTCCCAGGGTCCAGGGCAGCCCCCCAAAGCCCCCTGAGAGCATCCTTCCCTGCAGCTGAGGGGACTGAGCACACAGATGGGATAGAGACACATCTGTCCATCAAGCCATTCTCCTCATTCCCTGAATCTGATGGCACCCAAAGAAGAGATAAACGCGAGGGTGTGAATCCCTGCCAGCAGCAAGAGCCACTCACTCACCGATGTGTGATGTTCTTCAGCAGACCCCAAAAGACTGGCTGGGGAAGGGGGCCCCGACCCCCTGATTTCTTCCCTTTCCCCCCACTCTCTGCCTTGATGTGCTTTGCCTTCAGCCCGTGCACAAACACAGCTTCCAGGGCACTGCAGAGCGTGTTGGCATTGCCATCATCACTGGTGACCACGGCATCCGAGCTCACATACTGCTTCTGCAGAGCCTTGATGGCATTCACCAGCTGCTTCTTGATCAGCTGCAAGACAGGAGGTGCAGGTTTGGATTATAGAAGTGAAAATATTAGGAAGGATTTAATGTAAAAGAGCTCAAAAAACAGTAAGGCTTATCCACAGTGAAGCACCGTGTGACTCCTGCCTCATCCTCACCCTTTGGTGTGGCTGAACCGGTCAAGCTGGGGACTCACACTCCTGGCATCCAGCTTATTTTGTTATAAAAATAATAATTTATGCAATTTTAGCTGGTGTTTCAGAACTGGGGTTACTTTTAGAGCGTGTGGTGCTTCCTCTGCAGAGAGGAAATGGCTTAAGGGGATGGGAAAAAGGAATTGGCTCTTTCCAGGCACTCTCTTGGGGGAAACACGAGGATTAAGTGTGGGCGAGAATGGAGAAACTCAGCAGAGGGAAGGTTCCCCTGAGCTCGTGCAGGTCAGCCCAAGCAGCATGTGACATGTGACACAGGGCCCGCCAGCAGGAATCAAAGTCATCGACCTCACTGCCTGGGCTGGGTAAACACTCAGGGGCCCCAAAACAGCAGGGTTTGGGGGGACATTGGGGTTCAGCTGCTGCCCTCAGACAGACTCCATGGGTTCTGAAGCTGGGATGTGGGGATTCTGCCTTCCAGCAGCTTTACTTCCTCTTCCACCAGTTGAAAGCAGCAAGTTTGGTGAATTTAACGATTTCACGCTGGTGGAGAAAATTTTTCCTAAAGCAGCTGAGCCTGGATATCTCAACCAATCTTATTTTAACTCAAGGTTGTGTTTCTCAGCAGGTGCTTGGAAAACACCACAAATTCCTCCTCAAATTCCAACCAAACAATCCGTGTTTCAGCACCACACAGCACTCTCAGCAAATGCTGAATGTTCCCTGAGCAGGGCTCTGCACATTTTGACACCAGCCTGGGTTGGCTGCACAAACCCATATTAAATTACTAGCCTGGGATATTTTTTTTCAGCATCTAAATAAGATTCCCAGCAGCTGTAGCTCAAGGACAACAGCCAGGAGAGTGTGTTCCTTACTTAGGGTGCTGTTTTCCAGCTTTTTCAGCTGCCCCCCAGGTCTGCTGCTCCATGGAAGGAGCACTGAAGGCTGAGAAGAATAAAGAGTGCAGATGATTTTATCTGTCAATGTTGAACTTTGCTTGTTGAATTTGTTTAGACTCCCAAAATTGGGTGAAGAGACCCCAAACTGGGGCGGACTCCTTCATCCAGGTATCAGAGCTGAGCACCTTCCCTGCCCCACATGAAGTCTTGCAAAGGCCAAGGTGTGATTTGACCCCTTATTTCCTTTATTTCCCCAACCCAGACAAGCCATCAAAGATCCCTTTCCAATCCCTATATAAACCATCCTAATCCCAGCTGGCAGCACCCACGAGTCCTACCTGTCCCCAGCAGTGCCTGGAGTTGCACTGGGAGCTGTCTGGGGAGCACTGGGGGGTCTGGCTCACCTGGATGGCTTCCTTGGGGTCCTCAGGGTGGCTGGAATGCATTTCTGCTGCTGCTGCTTCCCACACTGCCTTCACATGTCACCTGTGGGACAAGGAGGACATGGTTGAGCATCCAAGGGTTCCACCCCACTCACCTGCCAGGGGAAGGGATCCTGGTGCCACCCAAAAGGGATGGATCCTGCCCTGAGGCATTCTGCAGGTGCTCATGGCCAGGACACTGTGGGATCTGAGCTGGGAGTGAGTGACATGGAAAAGTACCCTGATTCCCAGGGACAATGCCCAGGGACCAGGAGAGTTTCAGGCAAAATGGAGCAGGGCCAAGAGACCAGGAGGGAGTAATGAGGCCTCTGAGGGGCCCTCAGGCAGCCCCCAGGCTGGGGGAGCTGCCAGGCAGGTCTGGCCAGCAGTGCCACAGGAACGGCCAGGGACTGCTCCCCTTGTCCTTGTGTCACCTGGAATGCCTAAGCCTGGAAAAGGCACCCAAAAACCAAATGGGAGTGGCATTAGGTGGCCTGGACAAGGGGTGTCACCCCCCAGCAGAACCTGGGAAGAGGTGACAGCAGTTCAGCTGTCACATGCCAGAGGAGTGATGCTGTTCCAAACCCATCAGGGACAGACCCTATCAGCACAGAGCTGTCTGGGGAGATGGGAAAGAATCGTGGAATGCCAGGATGGTTTGGGTAGGAAAGGACCTTAAAGCCCATCCTGTTTCATCCCTGCCATGGGCAGGGACACTTCCCACTATCCCAGGTTGGTCCAAGCCCTGTCCATCCTGGCCTTGGACACTTCCAGGCATCCATGGGCAGCCACAACTGCTCTGGGCATCCTGTGCCAGGGCCTCCTCACCCTCACAGGAGGAATTTCTTGCCAATATTCAATCTGAATCTCCATTTCCAGTTTAAACCCATTCTCCCTTGTCCTGTCACTTTCTGCCCATGTAAAGTCCCTCTCCACATTTTTTAAAAGCCCCTCTAAGTACTGGAAGACTTCTGGTTCTCCATGAGGCAGATGAAACCCAGCATCTCCCCATGCTGGGGTGGGGCCAGGGCTGCTCTGCTTTGGTGGGACAGAGGAAAAACAAGTGCCCTCCTCTTAGGGAAAACCCTGCATAAACCTGATCTGAGCAGCCTGGCCAGGTCACCTGCCACTGCAGGGACAAGAGACCTTTGACTTCTGACTCTTGGCTTCCTGCCCTGCTCCTCCCTCAGAGCTGTCTGTGAAACCCAGCTGTGCCTGGAGCCTCTGAGCAGAACACATGGTGTCAGAACACCCATGGCACAACTGGATCCCTCTCCAAACACAGCTGGATCCCTCTCCAAACACAGCTGGATCCCTGACCCCACACAGCTGGATCCTGGATCCCACAGAGCAGGGCCTGGCATGAAAAGGGGTCAGAGAGCTGCTCCAGCACCTGCTACTGCTCATGGCCTCCTAAGGATATGAGAGGCTGGAGAAAGAGTTTATTTATAGAATCCTAGAAAGATTTGGGCTGGAAGGGGCCTTAAGGATGAGCCAATGCCACCCCCTGACATGGGCAGGGACACCTTTCCCTATCCCAGGCTGCTCCAAACCCTCTCCAGTCTGGCCTTGGACACTCCCAGGGATCCAGGGGCAGCCACAGCTGCTCTGGGCATCCTGTGCCAGGGTCTCCCCACCCTCACAGGGAAGAATTTCTTCTTAATATCCAATCTAATCCTCTCTGTCAGTGTGAAACCATTCCACCTTGTCCTATCAAAATATTACCTTAAGCTGGAATCACTTGCCATCCAAATGGAGAAGGAGAGCCCAGCTGTTGGCCACAGGGCTGGATCTGCCTCCAGCAGACAACAGGTTGGAATGGCATTGATGTCTCAGATTTTATTCCCAAGCCAACACAAAATGCCCAGAGCTTCCTCTGAGCAGAGCTGACAGCATCAATCTTCCCCTCTCCTGCCAAGGCTGGGCAGAAACATGGTTTGCTGAGCAGCTCCTACATGGTCACAGCTACTCCTGAAGGCAGCACTGTTCAAATCAGGAAAAACACAAACCCAGAGTGGTCCAAATCTGCAGTGCTTCAAACCCAGAGTAGCTCAGGTCTGGAGCAGCCCAAATCCAGACACCCCACACCTGAAACATCCCAGACCCAGAGCATCCTGTGCAGCAGGATGGCCCTACTGAGAGCAGGAGAACAAAAATCCTTGAGGCCAAACCCAGGACAGATGCTCAGTGTTTCCAGGGCTCACAGACGATTTCAGAGAAAATGAAACTGTTTTTGCTGTGGCTTGTCATAAGATTTCCTCTCCCTGTGTTGCAACACAGAGATGGGGGAGCACAGGAAAGTTAACCTCTGGCTCAGAGGCTGCTAGGGGGGTTGGGGGAGTGAGGGGCTTCTGAAGTGGCAGCAGTGGTTTACAAGGACTGCAGGGACCACTCCCATCTCTGCCCACCACCCAGGAGGTTCCAGCTCCTCAGGGCTGGGCAGACTCTGCCCCTTTCCCCACCACCTCCTGCTACACCCTGAGGACAAGAGGCACAACAGCCCCGAGACAATGAAATCCAAGAGTGAGAGGAGACCCAGGTGTGGGAGAAGACTCAAGGGTGAGAGTCCTGAGGGAAATCTGAGGGTGAGACCCGAGGGTGGGAGACTTGAGGAGGGGCACAGGGTGGCATTTCTCATCCCCAGGGAGTCAGCACAAGTATCTCAGCTCCAGGACCACCCTGGAGTCCTGAGCTGGTCACAGGGAAAGGGGTGACAGCAGAGGTGACAGAAAGAAAATATTTCACCTAAGTTTTTCAAAGACCTGGTCTAGGTTTTACAAACTGAGAGTTATTCCCCCAAAACCCTCTCCTTTACCAGCATCACCTCTCCCAGTGCCTGCAGGAGGTGAGAGCTGAGGACAACCCACCACCTTCACCACGGGACTCTCCACTCCCACCACGACCAGTCCAACCAGTTTGTTCCAGCGCCACGAATCCACACAGCACCACTTCTGTGGGACAGCATTTTCCTGAATAATCAGGGCAAGGAAGCAGCTCTGAGGAGGATTTAACCAAACAAAATCTTAGGTGAAACATAGGGGAACAGCAGCCCTGGCACTGGGTCTAGAAAGAGCAAGAGGGCTCTGGAGCACCTACAGGTGGATCCTGGAAAGTCACGGCCGTTCCTTGTCATCTTGGAAGATAAAGGGACGGGATGGATGTGCAAACACAGAGACAAGCACAGCCACAGCAGAGAAAACCCACCAGGTTTCCCAGTAGTCACCACCCCGATGGCTCCCTGGGTGAAACAGGGAAGGGCAAAGAGCTGAGGAACAACCCCAGGCAGGGAGTCCGACCTACCCAGGAGAAGAGTTTCGGTGCGAGGGCAGAGCTCCTGATTTCCCAAACTGCTGCAAACCAGCCAGATTCTTTGGAAACAGCTGGAATCAAGGCTCATGCCAGCAGAGCAGAGCCCCTGTCCCAGAGCTTGGCTCCTTGGTCTCCCAAGAAGCGACGCTCTGTGAGTTATAAATAAACAGCAGGTCACTGCCTGTGCTCTGGGATGGAAAACAACGACGGCAGCGTGAGCGGTGACTCAAGGCCTGGACACAGAGCAAGTCATTTTCCAAGCACGAGTGCTGTGCCAGTCACCCTCCACCCTGGGGACATGGGAGCTCTGGTGGCATGGTGGGTCCAAGGGCTGCTGTGGGGACAGCCCTCTCCTCCTGCAGAGCTCCTGCTTCCCACCCAGAGCCAAGTGCAAGCTGGGCCCACAGACAGCCCAGGAGCAGGAAAGCCATGGCATGGGGATTGGCTGCTTGGAGGACAAGACCTCTGGGAACAGCTCAGTGAGGGTTAAGACAGGACAGTGCCCCAGCAAGACCCTCATGGTCCGACTTTGGCTCCTTCCCTGTGCCCAGCCTGAGGTAGCAATGCTGTGATTGCCACGGCAGGAACACGGGCATGGAGTGAGGGATGGGACCATCACACCACCCTTGTCCCTCTTTGTCACAGCTGACAAACCTGGTGGTGGCTGCAGGAGTTTCACCGCTGACGAGCCGGTCCAGCTTCTGCCCTGCGGGGGCCCAGGGGCAGCAGGGGGAGGAAGAGCAGAGCTCCCAGCCCGGGTGGTGAGACTGTGCCTCCCAAACACTCCAAACGGGGAATTTCCTTCAGCCTACTACCTACTCCTGCACCAGGCTACAATTTGCCAGAGCTGCAGGGAGAGCTGGGGTTGATTTTCTGTGGTGCTGCAGCCGCTGGAGCCACCATGCACGGGCCAAGCAGGTTGTGAAAGCCCCAGCGTGTTGAGGCGAGATGTTCCCAGGTTTCTATTGCCAGTTTTTGTGTTGCTTTGGATTCCCAGTGCTGGAGTTTCCCCGTGGATGTTCCTGGTGCCATCCGGCTGGGTGGGCGGCTCGCATCCCTCGGCAGGGGGATGGTGGGCGCTGCGAGGAAGGCAGTGAGGAAAGGCTTTTTAATCTCTGCAATTTACACAAGAATTACCCCGGGCTTGTTTGCAACTGCTCATTTTATGTGAGAAAGCGTGATTTATTGAGAATGTAAGACATGATAAATCAGGGAGAGCTGTAAAGATCGCACAGGTGCTGGGATCTCTGGCTGGTGGGAGGAACGGGCCGAGAAATTTGGGGTGTCAGCACTGGTGGGAGTGAATTGAGGACCAGACACCAACCCCGCAGTGGGGCCCCTTGCAAAGACACATCTGACCCACTGTCCACCCCACGGGGGGCACGGAGAGGAGGAAGGAGAGGCCAAGGCTGCTGGCTGGGCAGCGCAGCCTGCGGGGCCTGGCACGGGCGGGCCGGGGGCT
>WEIU01019443.1:0-15887 GCA_013389925.1 Aegithalos caudatus
AATAATAACAATAATAAATAATCTGGGGTTGCCAAAAAGGAGTCCTATAAAATATTATTTCTGCAGAGGATCTTTAATTTTTAAATGTTGGGTTAGTTTTGATGCAAATCAGAACCCCAACTGAAAAGAGCCACCAGAGACCACCTCTTCTCCAGAGTGTATGTGCAGGTTTGATCCCTCTGAGGGTGAAGGCTGGGGCAGGATTTTGCAGGTCTCAGAAGGTATATCTGCATGTAAAACATCCTTGGATGACAGAGTCTGAGGTAGATCCTGCACCCCCTTATTTGATGGAGTTCTTCACAGGACATAATCAGATGCCAGAGCACAGGACCAAGGGAAACATGTGATACCATTTTCTTCATGATAATCCAACATTTTTTCATTTTAAGTATTTTTATATTTGTTTGCTCATCCCTAATGAATTTCACTCTCTAGAACCAGAGAACTGCTTGAAACTCAGAGTCATCACTATCACTCAGATTTGCCTTCTGGGGTAGGAGCCAGACATCCCTTCCCTTGCATCTCAACTGGGGCTCCCATCACTCCTCCAAATAAAAGCTGATGTTCATAGCATCATGTTGCCTTATGTTGCAGTGGATATTTCTAGCTGTGCCTGTGGCTGCTTCAGCCTGTGAGCCCCTCCTTGGGTCACTGTCCTCTTTGAGCTCCAAGCCCCCCTGGTGATGCCCTTTGGCCACACAGCTGTTGGTCACTGCATGTTCCAGGCTGTGATTGTTTCTGTCCAAGGTTTCACTGACATTGGAAAGAGGACAAGAGCTAAAGCAAAATCAGAGGTCTATTCAACTCATTCAAACTCTTGGTCCTCTAAACCCTTTCATGAAATTCCCAGATTCAGTTCCTTAGGGCAGGGTCTGATGGGATATTTATGCATCTCTCAGGATGTCAGTAAAGATATAAAATAAAGATGCCTGCACAGCATCCCCAGGAAGGCACAGGAGAGCTTCTACATATAATGAATATATATCATCAGCTATTTTTCAGCCTAAACAACAATCCCCACTTGCATAAAAGCCTCATTTAAATTAATACCTGATGCTAGATTTCAAGGCACTTATTACATGGTGCTAAAATTCAGGGACACCAGACTTTCTTTATCTGGAGACAACAAGAAAACTCACCAAGACAGGTCAGATGTGGGATTAATCTCAGCCAACTTCAAGTATCTACAGTGTGACTGGCTCCAGCTTAGCTGGTCCATTACCATTTCTTTAGAGTAAGTGGAATGAATTTGCACTCCTAAGGCTCAGTTCCCTTGACCTGTGCTAGGAAGAGGTGACATGTGCCCTTACTGCCTAACAAAAATGTGATTTTTTGTGTTTTTCTTGTGCCATAATCCTGGCAGAAATAAGGATGACAGCATCTCATTAAGGTTTCTGCTCATTATCCTAACACCCTGATTGCCCATCTGAAATACTTTGCATGCAATAAGAAAAGCAATCACTGTGATGATGGAACTGAACTTTTTAAAATAATGGTAGGTGTTCTACAATATGTGTCAAAAACCTGAAATCTGCCTGAAACCTTCTTTTGAGATATTTGCAAAGGTCATTAACTTTGCAAAGTTCAATAAATTATACAGTTAATTAACATTGCACTGAAGTCTTAGCATCTCCTGGATATAATGACTGCTAGGCACCTAACTTTCCTCCAAATTTCCTGTAAAGTATTTCCTCACCTGTTCTTTATCTGTTTCTGCATTTGTGATGATATGACCACTTCTTAGGTCTCCTTCCTTCTTTATCTTACTTTGCTTATTAAAAACTATTTAAAAGGCATCATCATTGTGCAAAGACAGTTAAAGGCCTGGGGAAGCAGTCAAGGGAAGAAATACAAGCCTTGGGGCTTGTCTGCTGTTGATCCAAAGGCAACTGAAGTTTGTCTTCTGTGAGTCCTTACAGGTGTAACCCAAAGCACATAACAGGTGAAAGTCACCCACAGCTTCCAGAGGGATGAAGTTCAGCCTTAGGAGTGGAGGATGGAGCTCTGACCACCCCAAAGAGCTGTAGCCAGGGCTGTTACAAACATTGATCTTCAAAGCATCAGCACCATCGATATGGCCGGTGCTGCTGTGTGGGTATTGACTGTGGGACAGCTAAAAATAAAACCCAAACACATGATGGGGGCTGTGGCTTTTGTCCATGAGCAGTGGCCTGGTTTGTACCTCAGGGCTCACACGTGTGGGACAAGAGCAGCTCCACACCTCACGCTCTGGACAGGCCAACAAAATCCTGAGGTTTTTGGGCAATGGTGAGGGGCACTAGGTGCAGTGTGGTGGCTCATTGCCACATGGAGCATGGCTTGCTGTGTGTCTCCATGGGAAAAGGGAACACACCTTGAAGGTGCAAAGGAGGGACCCAGGTCTGCTCTGTGCTCTGCCTTGTAATCCCTTGAGGGGTTAGGGCAAGTTACGTCTCAAACCCCTACGCACTCGGGTTTATCACTATGAAAGTGGAGATAATCTATACCTCAGAGGAACATTGCATGGATAAGTCAATTAACTGTGAAATCACAGATGGAAGATGCAAAAGAAATGCAAAGGATTAGTTTTGCGGATCAACCCTGCCAGGCACAAATACATTTTTTAGATCCTTTTTATTCCCCCACACTAAAAATTACCAGCAAGCTGCTCCTTTATAGTCCTGCTTAACCTCTTAATGGGGCATCCCCACCAGTAGCAGCTACATCTGTGGCCAACTGTGGAAAGGGGGAAGTGAAGCCATCTGTGCTCAACACCCTTGCCTGGGCAGCTCTTGGCACTGCTTTGCCCTTGCCTGGCAAATGCTGCATGTTCAAGGGAACAGCAGCCTCTCCTTGTCTGCCTCACAGACATGGACCTAAACCAGTCAGTCCTTAGGGTGTGTTTGGCTTCCAGAGCTGACCACTACTGAGTTGCCAGAGTTTCACCTCAAGTCACTTGTTAATTCCTGCAGAACCTCATGTAGATTTTGAGATCTATTAAAGGATGTTTTTCTAATTTTAATGCACTTTAAAAACATCCTTAGCATGCTGTGCTTTGAAAAAATGTACAGAATTTTTTTTTTTTCTGAATCAATGTCCTATAGATAATTAGGTGGTCTTCACTTTAAAAGGTCACTTAGAAACATCACTGGATTTATTAGCCAGTGGTGATAACCATCTGGGATGTAAAACTGTCTCACCCAAGGAAAGCTCATCCTGTAGCACTGCAGCCTCTAAACACCAGTGTCAGACATGAAGTCTAGGATATCAGGGGACAATTTATCTAGCAGTAGCAAGCGGAGGGGCTCCTCTCCTTCCTCATCCTGTCCAAACCCAATTTCACTCCCCAGTCCCCAAAATTTGTGTGCCCATTCATCTGAGAGATGTTGGATTAGAAGAAGAACCCTGGGTAAAGGGAAAAACAGGGAAGGTAAAAAAAAGTAAAAGTGAATTAATGAGGTTTATGTTATCTGCCCTGTGAAGAGCAGTAAGTTACAGCAGAAAGAGCAAACAAGAAGGGGAAGACTTTGATCTGCTGCTAGAGAAAGTCCAACACAGTACTCCTGTTTCTGCTTGCAGTTTCATTTTCCAGATCATTGGTGAGAAATAACTTACTGTATTTTGTGCTTTGCTTGGTTGTGTTTTGTTTTTTTTAATCAGTTTTTCTTATGTAGGCAAAGTCCTTAGGCACACTTGGGCTAGCAAAATAATGCTTTTGCTGGTAATCTATTTTGTTAAAAAACTTCAGTAAAGTACATTACACAAAGGCCTCTTTTGCCCTGGGCTGCCCAACCCAGGAGGGTTGGGCTGTAGATCAAACCTTTATCAATAAGCCTTTAAGAATGCAGAATAAGCTATTGTGTAGATCGGCTGCTTTCTGGAGTTTCACATAGAAAAGAAAAATGTTTAACAGTCCTTATTGTAGCCTCAGGTATTTAAAGTTTCAGTATGACTACATCTAAAACACAGGGGCCAGATATTGCATTGGATAGATGTTGAAAAAGCCCACAGTGGCTGTGTGCTGAGCATATTTTAATAAATACAGTTAGAGTAAGAAAATAGGAAAATATTTCAAAGTGAATAACATGCAGACTGGCCTTATACCTACTTGTCTGTCTTAGTTTGTGCTTGGCCACATTTCCAGCTGATGTGAATAGCCCCCTCCAATCCAAATGACATTAACTTAAAACCTGATGGTGACATTCCCAGAGCAAATGTGCATTCTATCATTATTTCCTTCTCTCACACATTTTGTTACAACGACAGGAGTATGATTGTGGTCCAGAGAAGAGAATATCCTCTTTTTTTCTGGTGCTACGTTTCTCAGAGCTCTGCCTGGGATCTGCTGGATTTAGAGCAGTGGGACAAAGACTTTCTGGCCCCTGGGATAGCATTCCTGTAGCTGAGCTGGCTGAGCTGGGTGTGTGGGGACTTCTCACCACTCTGGTTTAAGTGCAGCCTGTTCTCTTGAGCCATTGGCAACATTGCAGCCCTGAAAAATCTCCAAATGGGAATTTGCTTTGCATGCTGTAGCTATTGGTAGGAAATGCAAATGTGGACACCTTTGCAAATGTGGACACCTTTGCAAATCTAATCCTCCATCCTCCCTCCTGAACACACTGCTTCCTGCTTCCTGGCAAAGACTTCTTCCCTTTACTCTCTTTCCCAGGGCTTCAAGGAGAAAAACATCTGGGCTAAGCCTGTGTATGGCCACCACTTTATCATATCTGAATATTTCACATGCTTGGTCCTTTCTGCACAAAACCCTTGGTCCTGCCTTTACAGGGGTTGGGTTATGAAACAGTTTCTGAGCTGAAAGGGACAGACTTGAGCAGAAATGACAACACACCACATATTGAAACCTTTCAGAGTGTTCTGTGTCCCTATTGCATTTGCTCTGCCTCCAGGAGAGCTGCAAGGCTGACACTAATTTTCAGGCATTTCCAGCTTGGTTTTCTAAGCACTTGCTTATGGCATTGAACACTGGTTTCAGAGCAAAGAGCCTTTCCCTGAAGCATCCCATCCTCCCAAGGATTTTTCTCTCCCTTTCTCTCCTGTTGTGTTGGTACTTCAGTCATGCCATTAGGTGTTCTCTAAAATCATGGCTGCCTCATGTCATGAGGAGGGTTCTTTACACAAAAAAAAAAGAGGCTTGTGAGGATGGAAAAAAGTGGCTGATCAACAGTCTAGTGTCTCAAAAGATGTTTGCCAGAAGTCAAATGATCAGATACGTACATTAATCCTAATTGTGTATCACCTTCACTTGGAAAGCACCTATGGCCCAACTTTGCATATTTCAGCTCTTTTCTGTTCCCTTGTCTCCTGTGGATAAATAAGGATTGGCTGCAATTATGTGTTAGAGCAAACTGGGAAAAAAAAAAAAAAAAAGCCCATCCCTCTTAAGAAATACATCATTAATGTGGCAGAACCTTCATTATTTTAAAGGAACACCTTTTCACCCATAATTTTTGACAATCACATTTAAAAAAACCCCAACAAATTAAAAGCTGCATATTTTCCTACATACAGGTATTGTTGAGACTGTCACACCTAATAAGAGCACAAAAAGACAGATGAAAGCCCTGTGCTCATTTCTGAGCAGCTGGGAACGGCACTGAGAAAAGCACAGCAATTGAGATTAAGAGAGAGTCTTCACAGTGCAAGATAGCCCAGCTGCTTGGAAAATCAAATCTATTGAACATACAGATTTCATGCAACAAAACAATGCCTTGCTGATAAAGGAAAATAACAATGCTCATGCAGAGTTCTACAGTCTTCGATTCAGTTTTGGAGATAAATGGGAAGTCCAATACTTTTTCTCTTTAGAAAAACTCAGAGTTAGCTTTCTAATTGTGACTATTCATTGCCTCTTTTTGCCAACTCTGAAAAATCAGCTCGGAGGTTTTCATTTGATAATAGCACACTCCACAATTTACTGGAAAGGGCACTTGCATGGGGAGCTAGGATGTGCAGGTCTCTTTCCTCACACTGGCTTCAAGAACTTCCATCTCTCCTCCTTCTCAGTCTTCCTATGATGAAGAGACATCAGTGCCTTTGGGAAATGTTTTGACATCTCTAGAAGAAAAGTGTTATACCACTATCCTATCATTTCCTTACTCAGAGCTGATTCATGCTAAGAAGTCAGGAATAGTAGGGCCTACAAAGCTGATCAGAAAATGTTTTTCCCTCTGATGTAAGATGTGTAGATCATAAGATTCCACAATTTCCTCTGAAAATTACTCTCTGGGCCCAAATGTTTTAGCTTTTTGAGAAAACTGGGTATTTTTTCATGGGAAGTGATACTTGCTAATAATCTTTACATCTTTAGCTGAAATCTGCTTTGCCACTGAAAAATGGTTTTATGTGATCAGTTATGTTCAGCTGTGGAACAGTAAGCTGCCCTGCTGGGATTTTAAATATTCATTTCTATCCAAATGTAACATTGTACCTCCTGTGAGGTTTTGGTCCAGGTAGAAAGTCTTGATTGTTCCCACCCATTTTCCATTCTCCCTTTTTGTACTGTGTAAACTGAATACAAAAAAACTTTTCTAACACCAAGACCCAGCCCTCCTTCCTAGACTTAAGAAATAAATCAAACACTGAACAGGACATTAGAAAACCCAGCTCTTTCTTTCCTTCAAGGCACTATATTTTCAGTAACCTTCTAATAACCTCTGAATGTGTACAGTATTAATTGAGAAAAGCAACACTTCTGGAGTTTTCATTGGATATAAAAGAAATATAATAGTCTTAATTCCTCTAAATGAAGCCTTTTATTTATGCATGAGAAGATAGTTAATATGTTCCCTCTAATAGCCTTTTGTTATGTGTTTGGCATTGTAATAACTAGCTAGTCATTCCTGCTCTGGTTTTTTGTTCTGGTCAGTTTTTTAATCAATGGCACAATACTTTACCTTTCACCAAATACCTCTGGTTTCCTTGAGAGCCTTTGTAATAAAATTCATCAAAGCATTTGTAAAGTCCACAGAAATCATTGTTGACTAGTTTTCTTTCAAGTCATTATTGTATTGGTGCTGAGGACTTCAGCCAGGCTGGGGGAAGGATATCATATTGCCTGAAATAGGTTGCTTTACTTACAACTAGAGTCCCCTGCAAAAAGCTACCCAAGGTGCCACAGCTGGAGTTCCTCCTTGCTCCTGCTTAGACCAGCAATAATATATAGTACAACTTGTAGCCTTGAAATTACCCTCTTGGTATGAATTCCTAGCACCACAAGCCCTTTCTTGAGGGGATATAATTAACAATGTTTTGATTCTCCCTCCCTTCTTCCAGGCAAATCTGGACTCCAGCCCTTACATCTTTGCCTTGGTATCCTCCAGCCCCTGTGAAAATGATGTGAGTTTTGGCCTTAATAACAAGCCATGTAAAATCTACATAATTGACCCCTTTTCTGAAAATATTTCAAAGCTTTCTCTTTAGTCTTTGAATATGCATGTGCAGAAGGGATGCCCTCATTTCAGCAGACCCCTGTTGCATACAGCAGCCTTCTTGCTGCCATACAGAAAAAACAACCAGGGAGTTGTAAGAAATGGGGGTTTGCCTCCCAGATGCCCTACTTTTCCTTTCTGTGTGATTTTATGCAAAGGAGCTCAAACTCTTTACTTCTGTGCCAGGCATCTGTGGCATTACTGCATATAATATAATTAATCCAGATATCCATGGGATATCAGGGTTGTGGGGTCCAGTGTTGAGGTCCATGGTGATCTTTGAGTCTTGCATGAACAGTCTAAAGTAATTTTGCAGCAGCACCCAGGGCAGAAACCTTTCTGTGGCTGTCTGCCTGGACAGAGAGGTATCCCAAGCAAGTCTCAGAGGTGAGAGTTGGATCCTTAACCCAAAGAACTGGAATCTGCTCATCAAGAAATGGGAAGTGCTAAGGCACTTCTGCCTTGGTTCAAGAAATAATGGGAACATGATAATTTTCCATTGAGTCTCACTTGACTGATTTCAGTGCTAACTCCTGAGTTGTGAGCCGAGCCCAGTTTAAATTCCACTGAGTCCATGGCATATCTCCATTTATCCTGAGGGGTCCTGGGGACATGGATCTTAAACAGTAGGGGAGATGGTGTTTGGTTTTGAGTTTGGGTTTGGTTTTATTTTTAATTACTTATAAGCATTATGGCCTTATTGTGAACTCTTTTTTTTCTGCATCTAAACTTTCTTTTTCCCTTTAACTTTTCAGTAGCATTCAGATGGCCACATCTTCTGAACCATGATTTGTTCACCACTTGCTTACATTGCTCTGTTCATTGTCCCCCTTCCTCTACCAATCCATCTGCAACTTTTTTTTTTTTTTTTTTTTTTTTTTTTTTTTTTTTTTCATTCTATTACAAATCCTGTAGTTCTTATCTGCCAACAGGACTGAGAAGAAGGATGGAAACAGACCTTGATTTCATATCTATGACTAAAATCTGCCTTACCCAGCTCCACAGAGAGACTTACACTTTTCCATCTTTTGGATTCAGTCAGTCCTTCCACTTGCTAAGAGAGAGCTCCTCCAAGTCAATATTACTCACGTGTCTATTCAAAATCAATACTGTTTATTACAGCTTCTGCAATTGAGTCTCACTGTCACCTACTTAGCTCACAACCTTCCCGGCAGACTCCCAGCTTGCTGTGAAGTTGCAAGATTGAAGAAAAGAGAAAGTCAGACAGACATATAGACCTGCTGACATGGGATGTCACACAGGACAGATTGCCAAGAATTCCTTCATCTGCTTCTCCTTCGCTGTACTCAGACACACATGACCAGATGAGAGACAGTCAAGATCTTTGAAATCTCTGTGTTACTCTCAGTTTCTGCTTTCCCTCCTGAAAAACAGAAGGCCACAAAGATGATCAGGGGGATGAAGCACCTTTCCTGTGAAGATGGGCTGAGCGAGGGCATTGTTCAGCCCAGAGAAGAGAAGGCTCCAGGGATACCTGAAGAGCACCTTCCAGTACCAAAAGGAACTACAAGAGAGCTGGAGAGGGACTTTGGACAAGGGCATGTGGTGATAGGACAAGGATTAATGACTTTAAACTGATAAAGGGCAGATTTAGATTGGATATTAGGAAAAATTCTTTATGGTGAGGGTGGTGAGACATTGAAACAGGCTGACCAGAGAAGTTGTGGATGCCACATCCCTGGAAGTGTTCAGGGCCAGTTTGAATGGGGCTTTGAACAACCTGGTGTAGTGGAAGGTATCCCTGCCCATAGCAGGGATGTTTCACCAAGGGGATCTTTAAAGTCCCTTCCAACCCAAACTATCCTTTGGTTCTATGACTCTAAGTGATAACTCACACCTAGTTCAGGTCGCAGCAAGGATCAGCCAGTGCTCAGGCAAAACCATCATCCAAACAGTGTGCAGTGTTTTTAAACCTTGATGCTGCCCCTGCTGAAGCAGATGGCAAGCTCCCATTGACTTTAATGAGGCCATAAAGAGCCCATGGTGTGCATGCAATATGGAACAGCTCCTGTTTCAGCACAAGTGCCGTCAGCGTCACTTTTCCTTTTGTTTGCTCCACGCATTAAGAAAGCCTCCACTGGCCCCTGTGGAATCTCCAGCCTCCTGTGCAGGGAGCTGGAGAAGGATGGAGGCCAAATTCACAACAGCAGTGTCTTTTCTTGCATCTCTGCTATCCCTTAAGCTCCTCCTACCCAAGCCCAGAAGGAACAGGCGCTCCAGTGCCACAACCCGCAGGTGACACAAATCGTTCAGGAGAGCCAGTTCCAGAGCAAGAGGGGCTGTGGGAGGTCTCAGGGCACTGAATCATATAGCAGTAAAATGGCAGATGGTATTCAGTGCCTATTAGTGCAAAGGGAGTTGTGGGGGAGAAAATAAACCTTCCTATATGTACGTAATTCTGCTTTTAAAGCGCTGATAACAGTCATGAGAGGGATGCTGGAGACACTGGATAGTTTTCTGAAAGCCTTGGGTCATACAAAGTGGTGGTGAGAAAGGCAAAATGAATGTTAGGAAATGTAATGAAAAGGATTGGGAATAAAATAAAGACTTCATTATTCCACTGTAGAAAACTTTCTGCACCTTTATTTTGAAGACTCTGTGTTGTTCTGATGACTTAATCTTGAAAAAAACAGAGAAGAGAGACAAGAGACAGAGTTGTTCAAAGGTTTAGCAGGACTTCCACAAAATGGAAGAAATAAAACAGAATTTTGGGGCTTGGAAGAGTGCTGAAAAGAAGCAAAAGGTTTGTAAAATCAGAAGCAGGGCAACAAAGAGGAATAGAAGAATAGTACTGGTTTGTTTCTCATAAAATAAGGACTACTGGGCACACAGCAATGTCACTGATTTAAAATTAACCTCACACCATATTTTTCTTATGCTATGTCATTAAACAGAAACCTATTGCAAAAAGATACTCTGTAAGTGATTCAAAAGGAAATAGATAAAAAAATCAACAATTTTAGAGTGCTTAAGTCCTTCCATGGCTGACAAACACAAGAGTCCACCTGCATCTTTTAGCTTAGGAAGAAAATTCATTCACTGCTGGATAATCCTCCCTGTAAGCACCCAAGGTGGACCCTGGGCTTTCTGGCTCTGCCCCACAGTTGTGGGGTGCCTCATACACCTGCAGGTGTTACAGACCCTATCCCATGAGGGCAGCACAACTGCACAGCAGAGCTGTCTGTGATGGCAGAATAAAGTCTGGCACAGAAAGGCAGCCTTGTGTCACAAACAGAGCTGCTGTTCCCCATTATAAGCTGAGGTCTTGGCTCAAGGCTGGCCCATGAAATAAATGTTTTTGTGGCTGTTTCCAGTGAAGATCCTCACCCCTGGTGCCTGAAAAAGGCAGAAACAAATACATTTATTTCTAACCTTTCAGGCTTTGAGACTCATTTTTCCATTGATTACCTTAAAAAACAGGGGCTATTTATACACATTATGGTCTATAACTGTCAACCCTGTGACAAATCACCCACCCAGTGCCTTGTCAATGATGTGGAAAATAGTGGCCATATAAACAGATCAAATGAAGTGGAAGCCAGAGACTACAATGGTGTCAGGCCATAGCCTTTGACCTTTAAAGGCCAGAGGTCAAATCTGTCTGCACTGAGGAGTTAAAACACTTGGGGAGCTCACCCTGGTGCCCAGGGAGTGATGAACCAGCATCTTTCCTTGGGACAGGTGCAGAGCTGGTAGAGGTGAAGCCTGGGGTGTATGTGAAGTTTTGCACCATGACTGTGGAAGCTCTAATTAGAGAAGACTCCAGTGGTGTCACCAGAGCACCTGACCAGGAAGAAGGTAAGTGCCCATGGGGAAATGTGAATCTCTGGGAGAAGTCACAGAGGACTACTCAGAGGTTTGTGGAGAAAAGCTGCTCCTGTCTGAGGTGTTTTTCAGTCAGGAGATAGTGGGTACCAGCACCCAGAGCAGCAACCAGGAGAGCCTCCTTTGCTGTTTGTTTTGCAGCAGTTTGGGTTTATGCAGCTCCTGTGGTACACAGCACAATGAGCAGTCTTAGGCCAAGTCACTTCACTACTGCTTCACCTGTGTTTTTCTATGGAATGAAACACCCTTATCTATTGGGGGAAAAATAGGTTATTTTCACACTAACAAAAGCAATGGCTTTTCCATCCCACCTGGGGGGCCATCCTTCTTATTTATTTTTATTGACCCACTCTGCTTTTCCCATTTGAGTCACAATTTGACAATTGCCATTAACTGCACCTTTAACAGTTTCTCCTGGCTGCTGTCAACACATGAAAGTTAAATAGTGGGACAAGAAATTCATTAAAACCCATTGCATTTTTAAATCCTGGCAGGCTTTCTTTTGTGCAAACCTACCAAGCCTCAATCATAACATTTTCACCTCTTGCAATTGATAAAAATGTATTTACTTGCATGCTGTGCTGGGCTTGCTGTACAAGAGGTGAGAAGGTAGGAAAGGCAACAGAGACCTCTCCCACCTGTGCTGCTGCCTGCCTGGACTCTGCTGTTTCTTCCCTGGGACAGCACCAAGCCTTGGTTGTGTTCTGCACTGGATGAAGCATCAGGGGTGCAAAGGATCTTTGTATTCCCCAATTCTGAACAACCCAAGGGAGCTCAGAAAACCCTGCACTGTTGGAGCAGCTAAAGAATAAAAAAAATGTAATTTTCTGGATTCCAGCCTCTGAGGGGGTAAAGCACTTGTCCTTCTGCTTGACAGCAGACCACCTGTTCTGCTACACACGGTGAATAATCAGCGGCACGCGATGCGCGCTCGCCGTGGGGATTAATTCTCTGCAGTCTCTGAGCTCAGGCTCAGCAGCCAGGTACAGCTGCTGCCTCACCTGAGTTGTCATTGCTGCTGACCAGGAGTTCACAGCCTCTGATGGTGGCCCAGGGGCACCCAGAAAATTGTTTTTCCAGTGAGGGTGGAGCTGATCTTTGCTGCCAGCACAGAGTGGCATTAGGCCACAGATGCAGTGGGGCAGAAAGGAGCCCCCCACAGCACACAAGGGCCCCACAGCTCAGCAGGGGCAGGGACCTACCTTTATATGGGACCCTGACCAACCTTCCAGGTCCTCACCTCTGCCCCACAACTGCAGTGGGACACAGGGGCAGGTCCACAAACTTTCCCTTCCCCTAACTCCATCTAAAAGAAAGAGACTGTCATCACCTGGCTCTGAAAGATCCCAAATCCTAATATGCTCAGAAAAGACTTCAAACACCCAAGACACGGCTTTCTCATGTCCAGCCTGAAGGTATGAGCTAGGCTTACCTAACTTAAAATAGTCATTAATGGAAGGCTTTTTCTCATCTAAACTCAGACATGTCAAAATCAGATGTCTAATTTTAAGTTAGTCACCTCACACTGTTTTCTTCTAGCCACAGGTGTCCAGAGGCCACTTATCTGATTTTAGATGCCAATTTTTGGGAAGACATGAACCACCTGTTGGAGACACCTACTACTTTTCATCAACTATAGGGAGACAGGAGGGTGAATACCCCAGAATTAAATGTCTAATTTTAAAGTGTCCTGAAGGTCAGGAAGATCACCTCCCATCCTTATTGGCAGGGCTGAACTGCTTGGGCCAATGCTCAAGAGACATGGGCAGAACCAAAGTGGGTGGTATATGGATGAAGGGAAGGACAAGAGTGCCCTGAGTGAGGTGAAGGGGAATCAAGCCTAAATAAATCATGGTCATGGAGTCAGACTATATATAATATATAATCAAATGGGGTACACTAGTCCAAGGCTCCTTCCAATAAATGTAACCACAAGATGACAGAGCACTGAGAGTGGATAATGAAGCAGAAGAGAAGCCACTAGGGATAATCTAAGTGCTTATTTCTTTCCTTGGGTTTTGTAAAGAAATTATTTTATCTATTTGCAGGTTAACAAATAGTGTTAAAGGCATTTTGGGGAAAATGGGTAAAAATAAAGGAATTAATTACTTTGAGGTATTCAAGGTTAAGATTAAGGGGTGATTAGCCTTTAGTATATTGTGTCTTGTTTATAAAATAGATACATATTTCAACCTCAGCAGCTTGGTGACCAGCAGTGGCAGGTGTGTGAAGAGCAGTGACCACTGTCAGCCTGGCAATCTCTCCAGAGAGTGGGAAGAGAGTAGGGAACAAGACTCAACACCCTGTTTCAAAAAGGGCTTGGCCACAGCCGTGGAGCAAGTGGCTGTTATCATGAGCCAGAGTGAAGTGGGGCTCACAGGACTACATTAATCTACTCTTTCCCAATCAATTGCTTCAGTGAGATTATCACAGACATGATGGATTGGATCACTTAATCCAGTTAGACGGGAGCTCAGGCGGGTGGGTAAATAAGGGGAGCCAGGAGTCGTGTGGCCTCTACTGACCCGGAGCAGCAGCCGGTCAGGCTCTCAATGCCCTTCTTGACCTGCTCCTTGGGATTGACAGGGCTAACCAAACACATGCTGGAGACACAAGGGGTGTGCCATTGCAGGCAAAGTATTTGCCATCAGAAAGGAAATGGATGGAAATGGCACCAGTGGCTATTTCTTCCCTGTGCACCCTTAAGAGCAAACAAAAGGTTTCTCATCCACAGCAACAGCAGGAAAAAAGATGAAGCTTGACAATGCATTTAGCTGTTCCTGGGAGATTTCCAGTGGTTTGAATACTGGGTAAATGGCACATAAGCCTGGAAATGGCACCACTGGATTTTGCAGGGGGATGCAGCACAGCTGAGCTGTGCTTAATGAGGGTGCTCTGGCAGCACTAGATCTGCACAGCAGCCAGCCTCTTGTCAACAAAATGCAGCCATTCCTGCCTTGTGTTATTTGATATTAACCAGCACAGTTGCTTAAAATTTAACACCTGAATTAGAAAGATTTTGATCACTAATGACTGCATGCAATGCTACGCTCAGCATGAGCCATCAGACAGGCATCTTCATTTTGTGTACGGAAATCCTGCAGCTGGAAAAAGCAGCATTTGGGTTGGTTTTAAAAAAAGCTGAAATAATTCCACTCCTTATCCTTGATAATACCAACAAAAAGTCTGCTGAATTTCCCCCCCACTTTCTAAGAAAGAAAAAATCCCCAATGCTCACAGTGAGATAAAAGCATGAGTGTGTTAACATAATATATGCAATTCATTATTGGTTGATCAATGATTAGATGTGGCATTTCACTATAACCTCTTGCAAAGTTTTATTAGATGGGAGGATTAGTGCCTGGACTGGCAAACAGGGGCAGGTTGAGATCTAGAATCCTGTATATTTATACTGAGTAAGCAGACATCAAAGTATTCTCATGCAGGTTGTGGGTGAGGATTTTGTTTTGGGAGAGTGAGAACAAATCTTCCTTCGAAAGCTCAAAAATGCAGAGAAAAATTATGCATTTTGCTGACATCAAGCATTGAAATGCTGGAGTCAGAAAATGCAACCAGAGCCAAAAAAGGGTAAGAAATAGCAGAAATGAGTAGTAGAAGTCCATTCTTGTTGAATAATCACCACATACACGGGCATGTTAATACACAAATACACACTGAAATATATTTAGCTTACAGATGTTTTCAAAACTTTTAAAATAAATAACAGGTTTTTATAGTCTAGCAAACCCTGTATTTTGAGGTAATTAAGGCTGATTGCTTTCAGAGCAGCCTGTTAATAGGTTTTCCTTATTTATCAAGGGTCATTTAACATTTGCAGTGTACAAAACATCCCTCCAAATCATCAAGCCACTTTCCACGAGCAAGCCTGATTAAATACATGATGGGTCTCACATTGGATCTCTCTGTGGCTCACAGTGCTCTTTTTACCCAGCAGTTTCCATCCCAGAAACAGAAGCAGCACCTCATTACTGGTTCCTAGAGCTGCCTTTCCCTTAAAGCTGCCCACATGGGGATTTTTCCCTTCTGAGATCTTTAAAACTTGCTCAAGGCTGTTGTCTTACCTCTGTATAGAGATACTGTAATTGCAGAGTCTTTGGGCAGTATGAGCAAAAAACTCAGAGTCACTTCCAACGGCATGAAACACAACTTGGGATCTCCCTGGGGAACCCTCTCTCTAAATTGTGCCTCCAAGCCATCTCAGGGGAGCAATACCACCCCTCCAGGGTCTGAAGGAGAAGCCAGTAACCAACCACTGGGTCCCTGCTGATCACACTCAACGTTCATGGACTTCTCAGAGTATCCTTGGAAGATCTGCAAGAGCAAATTGCTGACCACAGAGGTTGATCTGGACATGAAAAATTGCAAAATCTCCTGGTCTCTGAGGGGGTGAGGGGCAGAGCTGTGCTCAGATCCACTGAAGTGATGTGATCAGAAGGGGCTGCACCAAGAGCTGCCAGCCAGGAGGAAAAAGGAAGCAGCTGTTTTGTGCAATTATTTCTTCACAATGTATGTATTGTAGGAGAGGGCATGGAGATGTGTGTTTCTGTGAAGAACCTCTTCTGAATAGGTAATCAGCAATAATTAAAAACTCCA
>WEIU01019443.1:15933-114665 GCA_013389925.1 Aegithalos caudatus
GGGGGGGAAGCCAAATCATACAGTGACAGAAATGTGAGTAAAACAATTTGCTTCCTCTCCCACAACCACAGCTGGTCTCTGATAATCTGGGAATACTGGCTGAAAAGTCATGCATGACCTTCAGTGAGTTTTGTCTGAAAACCACACAGAATCTGGCTGTTTTCTGGAATCAACTCTCATCTTTAGTACCTTAATTTACCAGATCTGCTCTCTTGTGTATTTTGATTGCATTTGTCAAGTGGAGAGCAAAAGTGTTAGAGGAAAACTAGGAAAAAACACAGATAATGCCTGACTCTCAGGGTGGGCAGTAGATGAGTAGAAGATACAGAAGAATGAGATGAAACTAAACTAATTTCATACTATTTGGGAACTGCCAGCTTCCATCACTGTAGTGCAAATCTTACAGCATTTGATTTTTTTCCAAAAGCCCCAGAGAATATAAGGCTCACTTTTATAGATATAAATGCCTTGCTGTTGCAAAGAAAACAATGAAAATAAGCAAAAATATAAACCCCAAACAAATAGAACGTGGCAAACAGACAGATTTAACCCTCACCCAACTCATTTCCTACCTACAATGATCTTCCCTTATAATGTATATGTGGAATAGGCAGCTTGAATTATATATATAATTATATATATAATTATACATATAATTATATATATAATTATACAATTAAAATGGTAGTTTGGCTCTTTGTGGAAAGATGGCACTTATGGCAAACTTAACTTTTTCAGCATTTTTGCATATGTGTTTAAGAAAGTTTGAGAATATTTATTTAGTTTGATTAAAATGCCAAAGTCTGAAAGCCAAACCAACTGATGAAAGCTTTATAGTATGCAAAAAACTAACCCAAAGAAACACAATCATGTTTTATTTAAAAGCACACACATACACACTCTGATGAATAACATGAGCTGAGTGAAAATCACTTACTCTTGCTACAACACACTGAACTCAAGGACTTGTGACGCAGTTGCCAATCCCTCGTTCTCGAGGACCATCTGCTCTTGAATCTCATCTCAAATGTGTGCAGATACATTTTTAGCATTTTTGCACATGTACATTTACTGGTGCTTCCCTTACACACCTCTTGGAAACCCACAGTCCCAGAATGGCTGTATTTCCCTCTTAAAGGACAGGTAGAAATATAAGTGTCATTAAGTTTCAGAGCTAAAATCCCCCTGAGTTAAGGGGGTCAAACTGCCTCTTCCATGATACTGCCTCTCTCTTAGATGTGGGAACATGTGAGATCAAATCTCATCCAGTTTTCTTCATAAGGAGGCAGGCATGGCATCTTTTAAAGAAAGATAATTCTTAGAGGACTGATGAGGTCACTAAAGAAATACTGACACAGTGCATTAACGAGGGCCAGTCTGATCTGACCTCTGCCTGAGCCATTGAATATTGTGGGATTGCTTTTAATATCGACTATTCTTCAGGGAGCAGGAGGTCACGAGCTACATGTTTCATATGGTGTGTGAGTGGTTTGTGGATGACTGATGCCTGCTGATCTTTGGGGCTGCATGGATCACTTGCAGTGAGAGGCACCACGTGTGATTAAAAATAACTCTGGGCTCACTCAGGATTGCTGGGGGGCAAAAGGTTATTAAACCTAACAGAGTTCATAAGATGATCCAGAGGCATTCACAAGATCTGTTAAGGCAACTGAGATTGTGGGGTAGGGTCTAACATCATAAGGGGCATCTTAAAATTGGTCAGATTAAATCTGTGAGGATGCATCCACCTTGGACGTAGCAAATCCACCATGCAATAATCAGCCTTCTCCTTTTATTTCAGGAAAATCACTGCATAGCTCTGATCTGGAAAATCACTCCCAAACTCAGAATGTTCATTTCATATGACTCTTAGTTTGTCCGAGTGCTGCACCTTGTAGGGTTCATCTTGTAAATCCTGTCTTTAGAAGTCTCTAATGTCCATAACTTTAAGATTCATACTCCTATAAAACCCTGATGAAAGTCTATTCATTTACAGTATGATGAGGGAAAAAAAAAAAACATATTTGCAAACCAGATTAAAGAAAACCTCTTTCCACCAGCCAGTAAATCTTACTCAGGAACACAAAAAGCCAAAGAAGACTTGAAATCACACCACTTGAAGGACCACAACTGCTATTGAAAACTGTATGGTAGTGCTAAGACCTACACATCTGGAGTGGGTGTAGAGAGATATTCATCCAATACCACATGAGCTGAAACTTCACAGCAGCCTGAAATTGTTTCCAACAAGCCAAGTCATCCACAGTGACTTTGGCCTTTATCAGTTCATGTCTTATACCCCTTGGCCAATGTCACAGCCAGAAGCAGAGGATGAAGCTCATGGGTTTTATCAATTGGGACAGCTGACCAAGGTTGTTTCTCCTACATTTGTTTTGACTCCCTGTTCATTTCTAGCCCATACTGGGGCTTTTTCTAAGCCCCTGAGTGACCTTATTCTCATTGAGAGTTGTGGGACAAGCCCTGTTGATTAGTGATGCTTTGCTCTATCAGCTCTCATTTGTGAGGCCGTGACCCACCCAACTCATGACAGATCCAGAGGAGGAGACTGCAGCCTCCCCAGCCAGCCCAAGGACCAGCAGCACAGGTATTGAAATGAAAGGAGCACAACCCTTGCAGCTCTGCCAGACAGCACAAATGTGGAGCCCAGACCAACCACTGCACCTTACCAACAAGGAGTGTGTGAAAGTCATGTGTTATTGCACATGGGGAATGCTGTTTTGGACTGAATCTTCTGGTTTGTCTCAGTTGATGTGTGGTTCACCTCACAAAGTACTCTTGAAGCACATGACCTAGGTTCCTTCCAGGTAAACCCCAACTGGAACATGATGCAGAAGTGTTGCAGGAACACAGCTAATGTGTTCCAAACAGCGTTGGACCAGACAGTTTATGGGATGTGGTTAAAGCTTGCCTGGAGTAAATACCTGGAAATTGGTGGAAAAGACAGGTCCTTGGCACCAGCTGTTTCACTTCACAGGCCTGCTGCTGTCAGGTCACACTGCTTTCTAAGGAAACATGGCCAAAGGCTTCAAACACTGTGACTCTACATAAAGCAGGGTTATTGGATGATGGGGTGACATTAGGAAACAGTCTGATTACAAGACAATTTTCCCTTTGTACACAGATGAGGATCCCACCTCTTTCAAGTCAAAACACAGATGCAATAATATAAGTAAAGCCTCTGTACTAACTCAGCCTAAGTGGCACATGAGAGATGTTTATGAATTTAGCAGGACAGGGACCCCTAAGTCATAGGCTAGCAAATGCTAAACTATGTGTTAACTGCATCTTCTCTGCTCTTTTTTACCTCATTTATCATGGAAGTGGTGAACAATAGCCCTACTTTTTTTTTTTTTTTTTTTTTTTTTTTTTTTTTTTTTTTTTTTTTTTNCCTTTGTACAGCATTTGAAGTTGTCAAGGACTTTCCAGAGGTTTCAGAGGTCACATCAGACAATCAGGTCTGGCTGAAGTGCTCTTGAGTGATGAACATGATAGAAAATGCTGATTTCTGTAACTGAAGAAGAACGGGCTGGTGAATAAGGTTTGGGGTAAAATATGTGATAGACCAGAGTTCATTATGGAGCTGAGAGCTCTCCTGCCTCTGACACAGCTGAGACAGCTCCATGCAGTCTGTTAGGGAACAGGGTAGGATAAACAGAACATGGGCTACATACAGCTTATGTCAGGTATTTTCTTTGATGAAATATACAGCAGGATGGGATTCCCTGTATTTTAAACACATAATCTGTGCCCTTCAGCTTTGAGCCTCATTGTTTTTTTAAAACTGGAAAGCATGGAGTGAAATTTTCTAACCTTTGTTCTTGAGGAATAAGCTTTCAGATGTGGAATTCCAAAATGCAGATAAAAAAACCCATAAAATTAAAAAAAACCCAAACTCAACAAAACACAACATTTCTGTTAATATGGTTTTCAAGCCAATATCACTAGGGAAAGAAACATACTCATGATTTTGACTGTATGGATCTGTCAATCCATTATAACACAGAATTTAAATCAGCCTTTTCTCACACAATGCTTCATCTGTCTGTGATTTGGAGTTAACATATACGTGGTGTTGCACTCTGTATTGGTAAAAGCACAACTTGAATGCAACTGAGACCTGCAGAAAAATAAGAAAGGGGAAATTCAGGAGGAAGAATTCAATTTCACTTTGTCTGTGGTTCAGATCTGACCTGAGGTGTCAAGCAGGCTGTGTAACAGAATCCACAACAATTCAACAGAATCTCTATAGACAGAGCGGGTCCACAGTGGAGAGAGATTGAAAAATTAATTCCATCAGCCTGTAAGAGGAGGCAAATGTCACTGAGTTAGGAAAAAGAGAGAAGGGGTCATTACTGAGAACTCTGTACATGGTCTAACCTGTGCACATTGAGACAAGAAACACAAACAGATGTATCAAGATCTTTCCTTCTCTCTGAGTAAGACCATGTTTTATAAACAAATGCATCTTGCATATACTGTTTAATTTAGATCCTGTCAGTTTTCTTATCACAAACCTCTGCTTTCTTGTGGCTTTTAATGATGTCTTTTGTAAACTGCTTGGACTCCCTCTCCCAGGCTGAGCAGCTGCAGCAGGTTGGCTGACTCCCCACCCCCAAGAATTGGGAAACAGAAGATGTGGGGAGATCATAATCCGTGTGGGATTTCAGAGTGCCTTCTAGCAGTGCATCAGAGAATCACAGAACAGGGAATAGAATCACAGAATAGAATTGGGTTAGAAGGCACCTTTAAAAATCATTTGGTTCCAACCCCCCTGCCATGGGCAGGGAACCTTCCGGTATCCCAGGTTGCTCCAAGCCCTGTCCAAGCTGGCATGAATACTTCCAGGTATGGGGCATCCACAGCTTCTCTGAGCAACATGTGCCAGGGCCTCAACACTCAGTAATGAATTTCTTGCTATTGTCTAATCTAAACCTGCCCTCTCTCAGTTTAAAGCCATCCTATCCTCTTCCAGTTTAAAACCATTTCCCCTTGTCCTGTCACTTCATGCCCTTGCCAAAAGCTCCTCTCCAGCTCCCTTGTAGATCCCTTTCAGGTCCTGGAAGATGCTCCAAGGTCTCCTTGATGCTTTCCCTTCTCTAGGCATCCTCAGCCCAGCTCTGGACATCTGTATGCCCAGGAGTGCTGTATCCATGTCCAAACCAGAGCCTAAGCCAGGGATGTAAGCCAGAACAAACTACCCAGAGAAAAATCAAACATCAATTCAGGGGTGGGAGGCTGAAGTGGCTCCACCACCAGCCCACCACAGGCACCCAATTCCAGCAGCCTGCACCTCCCTCTGGAAAGGCACCTTCCCCTCTTTGCCAGCCAGTGGCACAGGGATTCTCAGCTCCACCTCCCAGGACTGAGTTGCTAGGCACTTAAATTATAGATACAAATTGGGACCTTAAATTAGGCAGGCTCAATCCCACACCTGGTACTTATATATTATGAAACAGCCTTTCATTATACGATCATGTAGTTTCTTTTTATTCTCCCTGAAGGATTGTTGCTTCATTTGGGATGCGGGATGGCCAATTGCTGGCAATGTATCATGGCTGAGTAACTTAGGAGGGTGATGCCCACAGAGTTTCTGAGTCTGGGAAGTGTGCAAAAAACGTGGCAGAAAGGCACAGGGAGAAAAAGTGGGCTTAGATTTAACACAAGTGCAAATTAACACATTTAACACAGTTAAATAGAGAGCTGAATAAGGGCTCCTGTCTTACACAAACTCAAAATTGGGATGCCAGGATGGAAAGACAAGTTTCTGGAAAGTTCTGCAGCCTGGTAATTCAAATACTCCTTCCTTCCCCTGAATCAAGCAGTCACTATTTCAGTATAAGCTGATTTTAACTTTGCTGGTAATGCTGAAAAACTGCCAAGGAAAAAAAAAATCAGCTCCCAATGCAAAAGTTATTAATCTGAAAATGTCACCAATGGCTATTTCAGCCACTTACATATTCCCTCAGCTCCCTTCCAAATGTGGAAATTTCTCTATATCTTTTTTTCCCACAAAACCCCCAACTTTGTCTAAGCATAATTTTTCTGACCAGGACACACATCCTTACCGATGTTAAGTTTTCCTGGTCAGGTATTATTGGACGCCCTGAGAGAGTCCTGGGCTCTGCCTCTTCCTCTGCCACTATTTGGCATCAGGCACCTCACTCAATCTGTAGCTCTCACCTTTTCCCAAAATCAAGAGAAAATTCTCGAGTGAGGTCTGGAATAATTCTGAATACTGAATGCTGTCTTGGTAGCATTTCAATTGTGTGCTGTCTTCTGTAATGCTTGGAAAAAATCAAGTTCTAGGTGTTTCCAATAACGTAGCTAAATTGAGTGGATATTTTTGACCTTAAAATCTCTTGTACTGCAGCTCCTCATCTGTAAAATGGTGGTAAAAGCATCTTGTCATCTCATAGAGTTGTTTATAAAACTGACATTTGTGAAGGTCCCTGATAATATATAGTAAGGAGAACATTAAAAGCACCCGTGAGGCAATTTATAATTTTGCCTTCAAAGCAGTATTTCAATAGTACTCAGTAATAGTGTGCAGCACGTTATACATGGCTTTTTTTGGTTGCAATTCATATTTGATTTTTCGGTGTCAGTCAAACAAGAAAGTATAAAAGTTTTTCTTAGTGACATTTTTCTATATTCAAATGAGAACCAAACTAGCAAGGAAATTACATGATTCTTATTATTCTTTGTGCATATAAATCAGCTGTGAAATAATTTGAAACTCTTGTGTGTTTGGGATCTTTATCAATGAGGCAGAATAATTACCAACAAACCTCCATTAAGCCTCACTTTAAAAAGAAATGGTTATTAAATATGAACACAATTCTGTACTTCAAAGTCAAAATGACTCCCCAGTGGACTGGGCAGATATCAAGGCTTGTATGCATCAGTGTGCATATCTCCAAAAAATTAAATTATAATTATTTAGCATTTAAAATAGGAATTCCCCCCTTTACCTTTTATGAGGGCAAGAGATTGCTGTGACCTAGAAACAAAGTTAAGCTTGATCAAATGCAACATGGCAGCCAAATAGCCAGTCTAAATGCAATGTCAATAAACATAAAACAAGCATTGATAAAATTCTCAATAATGCAGATTCTCAATAAGCATAGAATATTTTATTCTCCCAAGTAGCAAACCACTTATAGATCAAGCAATAAAAGACACCAGTTTCTCACTTCGATCCAGTCCAGTGCACACTGATAATAGATCTTGCAAGACAGGCTGAAGAATGTCTATTGCTGAACATCAGCAACGAAATATTAAATTAAAAGTTCCCATAAACAGACCTGGAAGGTAAATAATGTCTTTTTGCACAGCTCTGTTCAAGTAAGAAACTCGCTACCCTTTTCAAAGAAGGCAAATGCAAACAGCCTACTCACTATTTTGCACTCGATGAAACAAGTACCTGGGGTGAAGCCACTTGCCCCAGCTTGGTCAGGGAGTTCCCTCAGTGCTGTACATCTCTGTTTGTGTGTGCTGGCCATAACCCACTGTGGGTCACCCCACAGTGTCCCCACAGAGGGACACAAATGCCCTTCACTACTGGGAGATGCTGCAAAGCCTGCTCTTGCAAGACCTGCTCCCTTTGGGCACATGCAGCCAGGCACCAGACAGAAGTTTTAATGGTGTTTTTAATCTGATTCACTCTGAAGGTCTTAAAATTAATCACCCATTTCATAGGTGAGCAACAGACCCCCAAACAGCAGTGCTGATGAGGTGGCACTCAAGGGCAAATCTTGCTCCTGGCTTTGAGAAGGGAAGGAACACAGAAGTCCCTGTGGTTTCTCCAGGCAGGTTGTGCTCACCTCACAACAGCAGCATCAAGGCTGGGCTCTGCAGAGGGATTTGCCATCCTGGGAAGGCAAAGCTGCAGGTGCAGGACACTCGTTGCTTCTGCAGGGACATCAGCGGGAGGACCTGGGTGTGCTCCTGGCTCAGAGCCGGGCATCCCTCTGGGAAAGCGTTGCCAGAGCTCCCTCTGCGGGCCCTGCCCTCCGATGGTGAAAAGCATCCTCCCTTCTCAGCCTGCATGCCCAGAAGCTGAGAGAGGCTGAGCAGGGGTGGGGAGAACGCTGGATGTGGGGATTCATAGGCAGATACATACGTGCAGACCCCTGTGATGTCCCTGGGAAAACAAGTATGTTTGAAGGATAAAAACATCTGGTCCTGTGAGGTTCTAGGATTTATCACTTGGTGAGGAATAAGCAGCTCACTTTCAGGATGGAACCTGTTTAGAGCAAGCAGGGAAATGTGACTTGAAAAAATGTTTAACCCTTCCACTTAACTTATTACTCAAATAATTATTCAGTGACTGTCTCCCTACTGGAGCAGTTTGATCCCTCCTGGCATGCTGGGGAGGCAGCTGCCACATATTGGCCCTGGAAGATTTGGGACAAATCCAGCCCTTGTTCCAAACAACAAACCATGCTACACGTGCAGAAATCAGTGTTTCACTGCACATCTGGGGGCTCCCCAGCAAACCCAAGTCATTCTATCACCTTACTGTGCCCTTCTCTGTGACACAACCATCTCCTGCTCTCACTTGCAATGATGAGTTTTTCAGCTGAGCCCCGGTATTGCAGATGGATGTCTGCTCCAGCTCCCATGAGGAAAAGTCACCCCAAAACCACTTTGGGGTGTTTTCAGAGGCTGAGCAGCATGGATGGCTGCAAACAGAGCTTCTCATCAGAACAAGCTGGATGTTAAAAGGAAGATAACAAGAACAGGAGTTTGTTTTTGTTTGGGTTTTTTTTGTGAGATTATTTCTCAGTTCTGATAATAAAAACATGCCTGATTGCCCACTGTGGGGTTGTTCTCACACCAAACATCATGTTCATGCTTCCTATGGAAAAGGACATAATTATTGTAAAGGTGGAAAATGGAAACAGTTATAAATGTATGTTTGAAATGAAACACAGGTGCAGGTTAACGCTTCCTTGTAGACAAACTCCACCTCATATTCCCCAGCCATCCCTGCACACCCATTTGAAGGGATGGGAGAAAGACAGAACACACTGTCACGCTAAAGCCACCAGAGCCAGGATGTCACCTTTCTGCTGCAGTGTGATGTGTGCATCAGAGGAATCCAGAGCAATCCAATTCTCTTTAGATCGAGCTATCCCCCACTGGTGTGGTGAGAAACTTGCTGCACAGACAGCTCCACAGCCTCCCACAGCACTGACAGCTCTGCCACTGCCTGTGGCCACACTCCTGTGACACATGCCAGCTCCCCAGCCAGCCCAGCAGACAAGAAGGGATTTGGTGCAGACAGCCTGGAACAGCCCCAGGCACCCTCACCCCATGCGGGGATGCCGGGTCTCCCGAGGACACGGATGCTGGATGCTGGATGCTGGATTCTGGGTGCTGGATGCTGGATGTTGGAAGCTGGGTGCTGGAAGCTGGATCCTGGCTCAGCCTCTCCTGCTGTGACACACACTGGTCTGACAGGGCTCCCTCTGAAGCTCAGCCCACAGGTGATCTCTGCACATTTAAGCTTTCAGGACTTTCAGTTCAGAGATATTGTAACATGCCTAATGCAAAGGAGGTCTTGCTGCTCTGGCACTTACAACACTTCCATTTCAAGCAGTTAATTTCATTACCGAACCTAGCCCAAGGGTCTTCTCGTCTGTATTCTCTGCCTTGCAAGGATCGATCTGAGATCTACCTTCCTATCTTCTAGTAAATGTAATTGAGGTTTAAAACAACCAGCTTTAGCCTATTTAGAAGCATTAATGTTCTGTGAGGATGGAAGCTCCATTACTTTAACATCCCGGGGCTGAAATTCCCTTGTAGCTGTTTATTGACCTATAAAGATGTGACATAAATGCATCCTTGACATGAAGAAAATGGTGAGGCAGGTATGACATTTCTCTCCAGGCAGCTACTGCAGCTTCAATTATCTTATCTGCAGGAAAAGTGGCTACAGAAATCTAATCACTGCTTCATTTACTTATAGCCAGACAAAACCAGACCACTCAGCAACTGTACCTGGCACCCTGTCCCTGAACACTCCCCCACCAAGGGCTGAAAGTGATTATCAGATGTGTAACAACCTTTCCACCACTAAGAAGGGAATAATCAGTTGCATGGTCATTTCTGACAAACTGGTATAATTTTCTGACCAAGAAACTGATATAAAATAAAACATTTGTGGAAAAAACCTACATCACCACTGCCACCAAAACCACTGGCCCTAGGTCAACGATGTTTCTTTTGGTCCTGAATTAATTTGCAGTTCTAATACACCATACAAGCCCTGACATGAACGCAGAGATTATATTGACCAGCCAAATTGGAAAGGGTAATAGAAACGGAGGAATTAACATTTGGGCAGTAGTTAAAGCAAAGAGAAAGCAGAGACATAGAGACACACTCCCTCCCCCTTACATATCCCTCTTCTAATTACATTTAGCTAATCCGTTCAATTAACATTGATGAATTTTATGATGAAAAGCATAATGAATCCATTAAACACAAAACAAGTATTGGCATAAATCCTTTTCACCCCAGGAAGTGAATTATATCAGAAGAGCTACAGTAATTTACTAATAAAGTGATCTAATGATGAAAAGGAGCCATTCATTTTGTGGCCAGTTAAGATCCAGGCTGGCAGGGGCTGGATCCTCTGGATCAGATGGTGATGCTGAGGGACTTGCTCCTCTCCCAATCTGCAGCAATTGGAAGAAGAATTGGGCCAACTGCACGTGTCACTCACTGCTACCTAACAATATCAACAATAATAATAATAATGATAATAATGATGTTACACTGACACTGTTAGGATTTTTCACCTCCCCACTCCTGCTAGACTCTTCTATAAAAAGCCAATTTGTTATGCACTTAGTCACTGCTTTATAATTCATACACTCTCACAAAAGTTTTAATGAGAAACCACAAAAGCAGTAAGAGGCAAGTAGGGGCTGAGACAACTATTTATAAGGCAGCAAATATCCTGCTAGAACAGTCTCATCTTGTGACGTGTGCATTACATTTCTATCATGTGCACGCTAAATTTATATGTCATGCATTCCCTTAACAAGACTATTCATACAACTATGATAAATAGGGCCATAATCTGTGGCGATTTCCATCCTTCTGTATGCCAGCAGAAGTCTCTTAGCAACCGTTGTTAGGGGCAACGCCAGCATCCAGCATCTTTTCGTGGAATTCAGCAGCAACCAAGCTTCCACTGGCTTGTGATGGAGGCTCCAGCTATACCTCAGAGAAAACAGAGCCTCCCTTCCCCCTTCCACAAATCCACACTGCCGAGAGACACTCACTGCACAGGGCGTGAGGCTCAGCAATTATTGGAAATTATCAATTTAGCACAATCCAAGTGGCCGTTCTGGACATGACGTGCATCTCTTCTCCTTTCACACTACAAGGCTATTAGCTTGCTCTCCAAGATCACAACAGCCTTGTCCTCTCCCCAGCCTGCTTAAAATTCATGACAATGTCTTTAAATGAGGCTGGGGAACCTCTGTAATGTGCTACAAAGAAATCCCTTTACTAGTCCCCTGTTGAGATGTGTCACAGATGCACTTCTAGAGCCATGTGCCATGTGTCTTCCTGTAAGGTTACAGCCATGATCTTAATGCTCCTTTCATGTTTTATTCTGACTGTAGCCTAATGCCATCTAATTGCTGAGCATCCCCTGCAAGAGGAGTTGCTACGATTAATCTGTTTTTCCAGGATGCCATTTTTATTTTTAGTGGGAACACAGACAGTCCTTCTGAATCAGGACTCTCCAGATCATGCCAGAATGCTGAAGGGTCTTCTGGATTAAAGGAGGAAAGAAACCCAAACTTTACCCAAAGGTAAAGTCCAACCAAAAAAGTGATGGGGGTTTTATGCCAATCAAGCCAAAGTGTGTTTTGAGCACCGCCAGCTTTAATGATGACATCTGTGATATGGGCTGAGAAGGGCATTGGGCTGCCTCTTCCCTGGGGATTATATGAATATTTCATCTCAAATCAATTACTGAGTTGCTATTCCCACTGCTCCCCTTAAGGCTGTCAGCCAACTCACTTTAAACCTCCCATTCTGAGGCAGTTGACATCTCAGCCTTAAAGCAAATCCAAAAAACACATGTACAAAGCCCTCTCTGGTCTGAAATTTGGCATCAGAAGGGCTTACCCTGAAATGACATCACAAGCTTTTCTTCTTTTAAAAGATTCCCAGCAATTTTTACATATACCTTTTCCCTCATTTGCATTTAAATTACTTCATTAGGTGCTGTGCCATTTTCCTTGTGTTTTATTTGTCTCCCAGGAATAATTTCTTCACTCTCTCTTTCAAACTTGCAAATTTGGCAAGTTTCACCCAAGCTCCATGTTGGAGCAATATTTAGATTCAAACCAAAAGAGCCTTGACTGTCAAAGTTGTGGGCAACATTGTCTTCATTGTAAGCAGTTGCACAGCTGTCAGGTCAGTACAAGAGATGAAATATTATTTGCCATAATACTTAAGCACCACTGGTTGATTTATGGATCTTATGTCAGACTTAGATTTGAATTTCCTTGTTTATCCTACAGTTGAATCATTGCCTTGTTGCTCCCTCCCATGAGAACTGGTCAAGAATTTCAAGCTTATATTTGCCAGACAAGGAATTATTCTGTTCTGCTTGGAATTAGCATCACTTGCTCAGCCTCGTTTGATTAAATATTCTTCTGTATCTCCAGGCATTCAGTCCTGATCAGATCCTTAGGATACAGCAGTGAGTCTAAAATCCTCTCCCCACAGCTTTCAGAGACTGTTTGGCAAGAAAATTTCTCAACTAGTTTTAGAGCCTTGTAACACAGATTCTATGGACTAATCCTGAGCCAGTTCCTTGGCCTTTACTTATAGTCAGTGAAAAAAAATGAGAGCCACCACTGAACCCTGGGATGAGTTGGATTTAAAAGGAAATGGTAGGGCCTTCTGACATTCAGGTGTCAAAATTTAGACAAAACTCTCCACCTTTACTGCTAAATAGAAAAGTAAGATGATGGAGAAGAAGAAGAAGGGAAAAAAATATCAGCTGTATTTGACATTCCTCAAGCAATATCATGTCAGACACAGCCATCTGGAAAATGGGCAAGTCCTTCTTTTCTTACAGTGCTTTGCTTTACTTAAGAATCCCAAGCCTTTCGGGATGTCTCTGTACATCCCATCCCATCCCTGGACAGATCTCCCCTGGAAAGGTTTTCCATATAATGCTCTCACACGTCCTTGGGTTGTGTCTCTCACAGTAACACAGGCCCCTGTGCAAAGGAGGGCAAGGAATTATCCAAGAAAAAACATATTGCTTCAGCAGGATACTAAAAAACATCAAAGTGTGAGGTGATGGGAATAGCAGAAGCAGTGCATTAACCCCTTTTCTCCTGAACACCATGAGCAAGTGAAAGGAGCAGGGAAAGGAGCATGCTCTTCACTTCAGAGAGGTCTGACAAATGATTATTTATAGGGTGATCACAGATTTGTTCAATCTTAATTGCAAGGCAATTCAAGTCCTGTGGAAAGAAGGCAGTGGAAAGAAGGAAAAAAAAACTGAAGGAGGGAGATAGGAGTGAAAAAGGAAAAGTAAAAAAGTAGATCTAAGAAGGACTACAGTTCATGAAAAAAAATCTCTTATCAACACAATGCCCTGGTGAAAGACAGAGATAATAATGGCAAAGGAGCTCAGCACAGAGAGAGGCATTTTAACCAACTTTGCAGTGTGGTGCCCTGTCTCAGCTGGATGAGGCTGCTTCATCCCAGCATACAGGTCACAGAACCTTTTCTCTGGATGTCAACAGGATCCTCAGGGCTTTTTAATTTCATTTACTTTTAATTGCTCTTGGCAATTAGGCACACCTACAGATTGAATTAAACTTTAAGGATGGTTTTGTAAGTTTGAGAAGACAGTAATTAATAAGCAAATATTAGACATAAAAGTGCCCTCAGTGCTAACTGCTACCACTTCTTTGGTATCTTTTTAATGTGGATGTTCATTTTATAAGGCCATGCACACTCACAGATGTATTTGAATCCCTGCATTGGATATGAAAAAGCAGTGTTCAGGAAAATCCTGGGTGTAGGTTTGCATTAGCTGTAGAACAGATACAATTTCTTTTGTGACTGGAACTAATGCAATCTGCAAGAAAATCAATGCAGGTTCACAGGGAAATAACCAGACAGTTAGCAGAGCATAGTGCAGTCTAACAGAGACATGCTCTGCTAACACTGAAACATGCTCAGTAGTCATGCTTTTGATCTTGCTTCCTTCATATTACAGCCAAGCCTTCCAGACTACCAGGAGTGCATCACACAGCTTCCAAACATATCAATCTTGCACTCACTTTTGCTGTCTGCTCCGGTATTTGCATTATGAAGACTGATCTGATTATTCAGTCTTGGTTCCAGAAGTCAGTGTTCTCCACGCTCGCTTGGATTATCAATGTGAAAAACACAGTGGCAGGACTAGAGACTAATTATTTTTAAATGGATTTTTTTTTCTCTTTTACAAAGGTGCTGGCTCTATTTACTCCATGCCTCTGATCAAAGATGCATTAAAGCATCTTCCTTTCTGCAAATGAGAACTTCATTCAGGCATGGTGTTTGTGTGTGAGTCCTAGTGCTTCTTTTTCTGCTCATTTCTAATGCTGTATTGAGTTATTTGGAGTTTGGGGTTTTTTTGGGGGGGTATTTTATTTTATTTATTTTTTTAATTTTATTTTATTTTTAAAAAGGCTCTACAACAATTATGTTTTATGATGCCAAATCTGTATGGAAGGAGGAAAAAGTAACAAGTCCTAAATCATCAGGGCAGTGCTAGAAGAAATTTATGTCCCAGAAGAGGCTTTAAAAAAAAAAATGAAAATAAATAGTGAAGGAATTACACAGTTTATTTATATGCATCATTGCAGAGCTAAACATAGTGCTGGAAAGATGTAAAAATGGAGCAATACTCAGAGAGGAAGATTGACTGTACCCAGGAAAAAATATATATCTGACACAAAGGAATTCCCTTTGCATGAAGAGCAATGTGGCTGTTTGTGTGAAAAGCCCAGAAACAGAAAAACCATCACTTTCAAAATTATTATATCTGTGCTAATCTGTAAAACATAATATGTGAAGATCTGCTTTATCTGGTGAATGAAGAAGCAACCACAAGCATTTGGTATAAATGGACACTTGCAGGTCAGGAATAGTTCTTGCCTAGGACCACCATAGATATAATGTATTACTAAGGGTGTTGTCCCCCTCTCAGCTGGAAAACCCCTTCCAGCTTGGCAATAATTTTCTTGGGATTTATAACTCAGGCTGAAATTTTCATTCTGGATGATTATTCCTTTCTCCTCCTAAATTCAGGCCAAAGCTGGAGTTATTATAGTAAGATTGTTAGGCAGTGAGGGAGGTGTAGTGAAGACATTTTTCAACACTTGCAGCAATCTGCAGAACTGTACAAACCTCAGGCCATGTGGCAACTACTTGAAAGTCATCAAGCATCATCTGTGCACCATAATCACATTGCAGAGTTTTTCTCTCCCATGGAGAGCTGCCCACTCAGTTAAAGTGTGAATGGTTGTAAAAACTGTAACATTTGCCTGGCACGGGCTTCCCATGGGGTCACTGCTGGCTTTGGGCACAGCCCTGCTCTGGTGTCGGGTCCTCCAGGGGCTGCAGGTGGATCTCTGCAGATGGATGTCTGCAGGTGGATCTCTGCAGATGGATGTCTGCAGGTGGATCTCTGCAGATGGATGTCTGCAGGTGGATCTCTGCTCTGGCACCTGGAGCAGCTCCTGTCCCTCCTTCTGGCTTGGCGTGGGTGTCTGCAGGGCTGTTCCTTTCACATATTCTCACTCCCCAGTCCAGACGCAGTTTCTTTCCCCTCTTCTTAACCATGCTATGCCTGAGGAGCTGTCTCTGCTTCTGATGGGCCCAGCTTTGGCCAGTGTTGGGTTCACCTTGGATGACTTTGGCTCTTTTGGACACAGGGAAAACTTCCAGCAGCCTCTCACAGAAGCCACCCCTGTAAGCCCCCTGCTACCAAAACCTTGCCACACAGACCCAGCACAGAAGCAAACACCTCCAGGGCAGAGTGACAGCAGGACACACCGTGTAGGCTGGTTGCTGCAGTTGCACAAAGAAGCTCAAAGAATATCCTAACTTCCTAAGTGAGTGACTGTTTTGCTTAATATTATTCATTCCATTTTTTTCCCCTAATTGCTTTATTAAAAGTCAAAGAGCAATGGACTTTCTTGAGGCAACAGGAAAATCTCTCAGCGAAATCTCCCAGGATTTTCTGCTTGAAGCTGTATTTAATACTGTGATTGCTGGTGTGTGATAAAGGGTCAACAGCAGGGCAGGAATCAGTGAACGTGGGTCGTGGTGCAGAGTTGTTGCCATGTGCCTGTGCTGCACATTTGGTGTCTGCGACAGCTGGCAGCAGCAGACCTGAGCAGGCATTTGATGGTGGGATGTTCCATGATATCCACTCAACCAAAGCTCCTTGGCTTGGTGAGACAAAGCCTCTGCAACAAGGGCTGATCAAAAGGGATCCCATGTTAGGCCCCCAGCAGTCACATCCCTGTAGCACCAAATGTTGGTTTGGTTTGGATTTCTTGAAAACACAAAATGTGAGGGGTTTCTTTAACTGTGAAGTGCAAGTGAAGAAACTCTTGGCAAGATCTGTACAAAACACGAGTGGAAGCTAAGACAGAAACTCAACTCCCCTTATCCCTTGAGGTCTCACTACCAAGGTGCAGAGTGGAGCAGCCCTTATCCTGTGAGAGCAGAACATGACAGGCTGATCAATTCCTTGCAGCACCAACAAGAGTTGCAGTGAAAATGAAGCTCACATTGAACACTAATAGCACATGCTATTACAAAAAAAAAAAAAACCAAAACAGAGGGTTTTTTTCTCCAGTTGAATAAGCAGTTTGTAAAGTAAAAAAAACAACAAACAAGAATTGAGGTCCATCAGACCTCACCAGAGCAGCCTGCTCCAGGATATTTGGATTATGGACACTTCATAGCAGGTTCACTGTCAGCTCAGCATCCCCTCAGGCTTGATACATATATGAGCAAGTGGTCAATGTGCAAATATCTTCCGTCATCTTTCTGATTTTGGGCATCAACCATGATCAATAGTGAGGTATTGAGAGCATGTGAATTTCTCTGGGAGTGCAGACATGTCAGATTTGAATCCCAAACAGGATAAATCTACTCTCATAGAATTACCTGAGAAAACTTTAAACTAGGTACAGATGGAAGACGATATCAGCAAGGTCAGTTGCATAAATATAACCAGGTCTATAAGTGGGAGGGATTTATGTCTCCCATGAGATCTCACAGTTTCATTATTATCACTACAAAACCGGTCAGCACCAGCCAGTAAAGCTTTGAACTTGACCTGTATTACACCTTTCACAGCAGAGCAGCCATAACCTTCAACCAGCAACACCTGGGCTCATAGAAAAGGGAAAATGAACTGATTTTAGTTCTTACCCATGGGGTAGGTAAGGTGCACTAAAGCAGACAAAAATCACAAGCTCAATAAACAGATACAGCAGCAAGCAGATATAGGTGTCCTTTATTTGCCACAGTATTTTGAGTAAACCCATTTGCACAGCTAACACTGCAGCCTGAAGATGGTGGCAGCTGCTGATTTGGGTTCTGCTCACCAAACTTGAAGCCATCATCCCCAAGGAAAGAAACAAAACCTCTGTGACACAGCCACAGTCTCCTTGCCAACAGCACGGACAGGCCAGAGCACGGCTGTGCTGAGGGGTCTCATCCTGTTGGTCACAGCCTCATTTCTTGGTGAGAGGCTGGATGGGGATGCAGACAGCTCCTGCCATCAGAGGAGCTCACAACAAACACACACATCTGTCTCCCTGGCTGAGGCTGTAAATTCTGTCATGAAATACAGATGACCTTTAGCAAATGTGTCTTCTCTGTATCCATAATGTCAGTCACAGCAAACCTCTGTTGGGTTGTGGGATCGTGTTGGTCTCCAGCTATTACAGTAATAAACGTGATTAATTGCAGCTATAAAAAGCAATTTCATTCTGGCTGCTAACCTCATGAAAGAAAAAAAAAAATTAAATAAACCAAAGAATGAACTGCAGTATGACATTTTTACATCCATATTGGTTTATCTTCTGGCTTTGGACTGTGACTCTGATGGCTTGTGATGGGAATGACATTTGCTTTTGCAGGGTCAGTATTTGCCATCACTGCTCTGCAGGATGGAAGTGCCACAGGTACTTTCCTTTACAAGGAGGAGGGAACTGCTCTCCAAGACTGTTTTAGCCATTAGTAAATATTGGTGACTTAAGCATTTTGTTATGTACCAGAGCAACAGGACTCCTTTGCCAAGTCATGTAAAAGTCAACCTTGCAACTTTAGGTGATGAGCAACCTCTGCTGAATGAGTGGGGTTGCATGGGCAGGGCTGAAATTAATCCTGAATTTACTTCATCTAAACACAGGCTTTCTAGAGGAGTCTGTTGCTGAGGCTCAGAGTATATAATGTCATGAATATACATCTGGTAGGAACTGCTTGGAGAACACCGCCCTGTGTTAAGTCCAGTTGTCAGAAAACTCCAACTAAAGTGAACATCAAACATTATTTGCTATTTTCTTCTCTTTGTAGCCTTTTAATCATCAGCAGAACATGATTTATCTCTTTGATCATCTTGAAGCATTCACTTAACATAAATGATTTTACTCAAAGGTTTCTTGATTTAGCAGAAAATGCTGTAACAATATCCAGTGGCTGAAAGCTGAGGCTTGCAAGATAAAAACCAAAATGCATATTTTTAACAAGCATAATTAGCTATTGGAGCAATCTGCCCAAGGATGAAGTGACTTCTCCAATACCTATGGCCTTTAAACAACATTTGATCTTTCTTGAAGGATTTGACACTTCAATGTCCAATGTTCAGAGTGAAGATAGGATCTAGAAGCTAACATGCATGGGTTATGCTGAAGTAATTTCCCATGACCTATGTGTCTTTTCACTGAAAACAGACTTTTCCCCATGCTTTTTGTAATTTTTATAGCTCCATTTACCAAATCCTGTATTGCATTCTCTTAACTTTCCAAACAAAACAGTATTTACCATGTCTTAAATTAAAGGGAAACTTCAATAGATACTTCATACAAATATTCACAGCTGCATAAATCAACTCAAAGAGAAGATTGGGTGTTTATCAGCAAGAAAACATAAGCTGTAGGAGTATGCTTTGTACCTTCATTTCTTTGTGTTTCTCTTGTAAAACATTAAGGATGTCCTAGGATGTGAAGTAATTAGGCAGATAGTTTATTACAGCCAAGTAAATGCCACACACTCCTTCCTCTCTGGACAGCTTGTAACTCACCATTTATTTCCTCACTTAAACGGGTTTATCTGCAAAAGCTGCATTGCCCTGATATGGAAGTTGTAAAAATATTTAAATATCAGAATTTATTCTGGTCCTGGTTCTTTGAGTCAGGGGAGGGAAGCCAGCACTGTGCCTCCCCAGCCTGGAGCTGTGGGGTGTACTCAGCCCTGCACACAGCCCCAGCTCCAGTGAGAGGGGTCTCACAATTTTGTCCCACCCCACACTGATCCCTTTTCTCTCTCATCTTTCTCTTGACAGTCCTGAAGGGTTTTCAAAGCCTTCAAGAATGTCACATCTATTCACCCAAAGAGCTCAAAGTCTACGGAAATAATTAATCATCCTTAGGGAAAGTTGTTTGTTTGGGTTTTTTTGCAATAATTTGGCCTCATAACAAAGACCTTTAAAAATAATTTTAAAAAACCTTAAAACAAAATCCCCAAAGAAACAAATAACTAATTCAAGGGGTTTTTCAAATTACTTTAGTCCAAAATGTGGGGTTTTTTTATGTAGACTTTCCCATTTCATTCTCCCAAATGCTTAGAAATTCAAAACCAGTGTGCCAAGGTGGCCTCCTATTTTCATGTTTTTCATGTCCCTGTTTTCAGGCTGTGCTGCCATTACCTATGCTTGTCACCTTGTGAGCATTAAAACCTCAACTCTAAGCAAATAATGACCCATTCTTCTCAGTCTATGACAACTTATGCATTACATGCCTACAGTAAGACAGCTTTATTATAACAGCTGGATCGTGGTCTTGTCTTTTTATCTCAGTCTCCTCAGGGTAATTGAGAAGTGGAGTCAATTAAGACACAGGGCTAAGATAGATGTTGAGTTTGGACCTTGTTTATATCAGAGTGACCTCACACTTCAATTATTTATCTGTGTTATCACTGTATTTAGGAGCAGCTGGTATGGAGCAGCTGCCATGCTGCTACAACACCAGGAAGACTCTGTGTCTTTCCTCAGTTAAAGGATTTACAGCCTGAGACAGACAGACAGAGTGGAGGAAGCAAGAGACAGATAAACCATTTTCCAGCAGAGAGCTGCCAGAATTGCCAGCTGTCCTGTGTCAGCCCTGTCCCACTTCACCTGGCACTGCCTGGTCAGACCCCAAGGTCCATGCATCCCATCTCCACCAGGCACAGCCGCTTCCTCCAAAACAGTTTGATGAAGTGCCACGGATTTTTGCCAGTGGAATGAGAGCTTTGGAAATGTCAGAGCTGGAGGCTGTTGCTTCTCATTAGGAAAAGCAAGGACACAGCTTCCTGAGCCTCCAATCCCCTGTGTGCCTGAGGTGTCCCTCCTGCAGCCAGGGGATGTGAGGGCTGCTCTCCACCTCCTGCCACAGACTGTGCCTGTGCCACCTCTCTGCTGCCAGGAGCAAAGGCTGTGGAGAATCAGGGAGCCCCAGGAGTGCTGGGAAGGACACCTGGGACAGATCTCCTGGGATGTCCATTGCTCTTCAGGCAGCAGGGAGGATGAGTAAGGCAGGGAAGATCATGAGGAAAAGCAGGGAGGATGAGGTCAGGCTCATCCTTAACCTCAACCACACAGCCTGAGCTGGAAGGAACAGCCAAGCTGTGGTCTTTCCAAACCCAGACATGAACAAATCTCTGTAGGAAGTGCATTTGTTTCTCTTGTTTGATGGGGGATGGTGAGCACAAAGCAAGTGTATACAATAGTGTATATATGAATATTTCTCCCCCACTCTCCAGGCAGCTGAAGTGGAACACACTAAGAATTGCTACGTTAAAGTCTCTGTAAAGTGTCAGTCACTGCTTGCAAAGGTCACTGGCACTGAAGCAGTTGGTTGGATCCCCTGTGTGGTTGTGCTGTTCTGCATGGAGAGAAGTTCCAGCCACAAAAAAAAGAAGGAATTGCACTTTCCAAGGGCTTAACCACTGCAGAACTGCTTGTCATTTTCCTTGTCGATACCTGCCTTTGCAATTTACTCCACACAGGATCACTGTCAGCCTCATTTTCTTTGCTTTTACATCCATGCAACTGGGAAAACAGCTTCAGTACAAAAGGAAATTGTGTAAAGACAGAATAGAAAGGCTACTAAAGGCAAGAGCAGGCTTTGAATAGGTTCCACCTTAGAAACCTTTCTGGCTGTATTGTTGGAATATTGCTGCATTTTTTTTTTTAAGATTTATTTTTTCCTTCCAATTTATTCCACCTGAATTCTGATCAGGTTGTGCTTGCTCTAATGCAAACTAATAAGGAAGATTTCAGTCTCTGTAGCAGAACAATTTGGCAGTAGGGGACAGGGCAGGTTTCTCTGACAGATGCAAATATTTACACCAGACAGCAAACATGTCACAGGGTCGAGCAGCAGAGCAGCTGCCATACCAGCATAAAGCCACATAATGTTCTCTTTGGCTCCAGGTTCACATAATTGATTGAATCAGCAGATAATCAGTTACACTAAACACCCTCTACATCTTCTCTTTGTCAGGGAAGATGCAGCTTCTTATTGAGAGGGGCATTTGAAGGATGAGACAAAGCTATTTCCCAGAGTCATGTGTAAACACAAATGTCATTATTTAAAATGTTCACTGCACACATTTAAACCAGCCCCTGTGGCCTATGGCACCAGCCAGAGTACTCATACCTCGATTTTCTCAACAAATTTCAATGAAGAGAAGACAATTTTGTAGCACAAGGTTGAAAAAGAAGGTTCCCAGCTGAGACATCTGATCCAAACTGGCTGCCTGGGCTCCCTGTTCTCTTAATGGAAACAGGAGTGTTTAGGTCATGAACCACCTCGTCCTATTTTAGCTAAATTGGGATGAGATGCGTCAGGTCCTCAAAACATCTGTTTCTCTCCTCTGGTAATACAAGGTGTTGAGACAAATAGCACACATGCAAGCACATATACTGTAGGGACTACACAGGGTCAGATGTTTTCCCTGCTCAGCATCCAAATGAGACTCCCTAGGCACTGATAACAAAAACCTACCAAGTTGCCAGCTTTGTTCAGAATACTGAGCTTTTGTAGAAATCTGTCTTCCTTCTTAACTCATTTTCCAAGTCTTCCAAGTCTCATCCCACCTGGTTGTCCAAGTTTCTGCTCTTATCTAGCCCGCATTTCTGCTAAAAAATATCACCCCCATACTAAACCCTGAGTGTATTTGATAAGCCTTCATCCTGGCTTACATATCCCCAAGAATTCATTCCTGCCATGTTGTCCATAGCAACACTTGTTGATTTGTCAGGGACAAAAAAATGATAGTTGTTTCTCTTTCCTGATAGCTGCCAAGCAGCAGTCAACCTGTGACTTGTGGTATGAGATTCCTAGGGCACAAAACAGTGTTTGGGAGACACCTGGAAGACTTTCAGGAACCTTATAACACAGAGAAAACATATGTTAACAACCAGCCCAAGTCTTAGTGTAACACTGATGAATCCAGACCAGTTTGTAGAAGGTTGTACAAACACCTGGCTTCAGCAGTTTTGCTCTGACACTTTTTGGGAGATGTTTCTTCAGAAGAAGGCATTGAGTCAAATGGCACATTTGGGGCACTCCCAGACAAAGACACTACATTTCTACCAGTTCTGGGGCTTACTTAAATGCTGGGATTTTGTTTCACCTCCTGAAATAATCCCAAATTGTAAAAACCAAGCACAGAAAACTCCTTCAAAATGAACAGACTCCTGAAAAAAGAAGGATTGGTGAGAGGACTGTGGGATTCTTCCAGGTTGGAGAAGGGTGCTAAACTTGAACTTTGAATGCTGATCAAGGAGATCACATCCATGCACAGCCTTGCACTTGTACCCATAAGCTTCTCTTTATATTCATACATACTCCCCAGTCTTCTCTTCAATGTTTGTCTCTGTCTGTTGAAGAGAAATATTTCATTGAAAGCCAATATCTATTTTAGCTCAGATGGAAGGAAAAGGGCATGAAAGACTCACACTTTGCAAGTTCACAGATAACAGGAGGCCTAAAGGTTGCTTTGAACCTGTATCTCTATTTCCACAACAGTTTGCCTTACCTGCAAACTCCCTTACAGTAAGAAAAATACACTGAGATCAGCTGAGGGCATTTCAATGATGCTGAAGCAAATCTGTGTTTAGAGTTTTGAGGACAGCTTTGCAGGATGCTGTTCCCCTTTAAAATACAACAGCCTGCCCATTTTTGATGGCAGTTTCCTCCTTGGAGAGCTAAGGGATGAAAGGCAATCCAAACTGTGCAGTCCCTTGTGGTGCTTCAGTGGGAGAGAGTGGCAGCTGATGCTGGCCCTTGTTTTCCTCTTGCTGCCTAATCATTTGAGTGTTTCCAGTAGGAAAAATAGTTTAAAAGGACACCATGCTTAAAAAAGAAAAACCCCAGAGTTTAAACATAAATAAGCCACAAGCAAAGGAGCTAATTTCAAATTCATAGAGAGGTAAATGAAAGGGACAAAAATCTGCCTTTATGCAATAGTTTCACATCTCTCTCAGGTGTAAAACCCCAGTGACTTCAATGGAATTGCACCAGGGATAGATTTGGTCCCATGTATTTGCCTTAAAGGGTTTCTCTGCCCCAAAGAAATAGTCTGTCCTTGGGGAAGTGATAACAGCTCTGATGTGCACAATGGGGGAGGGTTGGTACCTTGCTGTGTGAATGAACCAAGTAACATGATGTGTGAAAGGTGCAGGAGAGAACTCTGGAAGAGGCAGGTTTGCAGAGGGATGCTCCATTTCACAGGAGCACTTTTCATTCAACACCAGTTGAGTGCTACTCACATCATCTGCCTCACTATTCCTCCTGCACCTGGAGATGAAACAAGGACACCTAAAATTGGACAGTCTGAAAAACTGGCCTGGAGCTCAAATTATTCCAACTTCTGCTCCAGATCTGCTCCTGGTGGGAGGCTGAGACCCTGCTGGGACCACAGAGCTGGAGAGAGCATCAAGGAAGGCCAGACTTCCAGGGTTTTTCCAGAGCAATTTGATTGCTCACTCACTTCCTCTGTGTTGTTGTCCCCCACCTTTCACATGCTCATCTTTTTCTGCAGGTAAGTTATTTCACTTTACAAAGTTCTTCTTATTTGGTTTTGTTTTTCCCTTTTGGGGTGTCCAAGAAAGACACAGGAGGCAGTTTTGGTTTTCAGTTTCAGAACTTGATGTTTAAGGATTTGCTGAGAGCTTTTGTTGTAGTTGACCAAGACAATTTAGGGGAAATGGTAAAGGAAAATGTGTTGTGTATTTTGCAGCACACAGAAGCTACAGCTGGGATTTGTGTGTACAGGATCCATGCAGAGAAGAGAGCAACTGTTTCTGCAACAGGCTTGCAAAATAAGCTGAGAAAGGTCAATTAATACCAACAAATGCTGAGAAAAAGGAAATAACTGATATAAATTAGACAAAGGCCATACAGGCATCCAGTGGCAGAGACAGGATGCAAGCCCCGTTCCTGCATCCTCAGCACAAGATCATCCCTTTTCCAGCAGGATCCTCAGATAAAGCATTTCTGATCTTGTAGCTCTGTCCAGAACTGCAAGTCTAGTGACAAACCACAGAACTGCAAACAAAAAGCAATCTTCTGGTGAGTCTAGGTCTGAAGTTCATCAGATGGTATCAGATAAGGAAAAAGATGGTATCAGAAGGAAAAAGCTATTTCTCGCTGGGAAAAAAAAAAATTACTTTAGACTGAGGGCTTTGGAAAAATAGAAACCTACTGTATAACAGATGTAGTATTTGGATATTGACTTTAGGCTCTGAATAAGCAAAATTGCCTTCCAGGAGAATTAAAGCTGGGGTGTCTTTTTCCACTTCACCTTCTAAGACTCTGACTCTATTACATTGCTTGGAAAGAGGGTAAGTCACTACTTAGCTCATAATGAAAACCACAGGTAAGAGAGGGAAAAAAATTAGAAATCTACACTTATTTCCTTACTATATTAAAGAGTGAAAGAGTTGTGCAAAGTGATGCATCTAAATTTGTTTGAAGAGTAGAATTGACAATGACAAAATGAGAGGTGAGAGGAGAGATGCCACCAAGGCAAAACAAAAAATGGTTTATACAGTGATTACCTGGTGATAACACAACAAGTTGAATGAAATTGTTGCTGCCCCTCTGAAGAATACCTTTGTCTCCATAAAAACACTGAACTACTTTAATGGTATTGATTTCAGCAGAAGTGTACAAGCCCACCAATGTGGAGACACTTATGTTGCTATTAAGAGGCTTTATTTCAAAAGCAGGAATCTGAAAAGGAGAGTAACTTTCCTGTATAGATATATTTGGTCTGGAGATTATATTGGTATCAAGATTTAGGTTAAGCTTTTCTTATCCAAAAAAAAAAAAAAAAAAAAGAGAGAGAGAGAGAGAATGAGAGACAGAGAGAGAGAAAAAGAGAAAAAACAGACAACTAAAAGTAGTTAAAGCACTATCCAAAAAGGGTTAAACTACTACAGAATTAGGACTAAATATAGACTTTAAATTTTTAAGAAATCTTGCTTTTTCAATTCTACAAGCATGAAGCTGAAGTATTCAAACTATGCTAATTCAAGAGGGAATCTATTTTCCATGTAGGTGTCCCACTGGGAGTCTCACAGCTCCTGACCAAAATCTCAAAAGCCACACCAGTTGCTGGTTGCACATGGGAATGGGACCCTTCTGTTTAGAAGAGACTTTAAAGATTGATTTCATGAAGGAAGGGATTCCTTGCTTTCCAGATGAACATGAATGGCATTCCCCATTTTAACTCAGTCTTTTCCTTTGGCTTTGTTCTGTATCTGTCACTCGTGCAAGGGGTTTGTCCCATCAGCTGATGGAGACTTTTGGCAAAAGCCAAATTTATCTGTAAGGGAACAACAGCTGGGTCAGAATCCAGCACCTTTACAGAAAGAAGTTAGAGATTAACAAAGAAGAGCATATCATTGAAACTTGGGAAAAATAAAATACATCCCTGAACCAAAATCTCATTTTCATCCCAAGAACTACTAAACTGTTTCATAAGACTCTCTAGGATTATAGAAGAATAATTCAGAATACATCCCAGGGACACTTCCTTGCAAATAAATAAACCAGATGAACATGCTGTGCCACAGTCTAATTCATAAAGAGAACCAGAGGGCAGACTGTAAACAGGAGGAAATTGCAAGAAGGCCAGTAAAATTCAATTGTGATCTCATGCCATCAGCTGGACTAGGCAAGAGGGATAAATAAAGTCACAGACTTCTCCCATATTTATGGCTCCTTATTGTTGTGGAGCTCTCCTCAGAACAAAAACGGCTCTGGAAGGGAGGCTCCTTTTGAAAGGCAGTGTTTAAGAAAGGAGAACCATATGGTTTTCAGTTGGCTCAATTGTGGCAGCCAGGAAACTAATCCACAGATTTATTGGAGCTGGCATACGTAACAGAGTGGCAATGTTCCTTTCATTTGCTGCCAAGAAACCCTCTGTGGTGCAGAGCTTTACCTTGAGCAGCAATTGCTTACTGGGCATATGGGCCTTATTTCTGCAAATGGGAGTGGAAGAGAGTCAATTTGCAAATCAAATTGGAATTCTCTTCCCCCTGCTGCTCCAATTTACTATGCAGACTTTATTCATAGTTAAAGGAGCCTGGGTTTCTGCCTGTTTTTTGGGTTTTTTTTTTCTTCTTGAACTTGTTCTATTGACTCGGGACATTCAAATGGGAGGAATATGATGAGGAGAGAACAGATCATTTAAACCCTTGTCACTGACCAGATAGAAGTTATTGCACTAAGTACTTTACCTAATAACCCACTTGCTGGAAGACCCCAAGCTATTATCATTAGAGTTCATGACATCCTGATTTTTCTTGAAAAGGTCATACGGAAATGGGGAATGGCAGATCAGAGTCAGTAATCTGTCTAAAGTATATATAATCATCTGTTAGACAGGGGTTTTATTTTTGTGGTGAAGCACAATAAAAAATCCCAAGTATCCTTTGGGTATATTCATAGAAGGGTTTTTAGAGTTCCCATGGGCTTTCTTGGAAAAAGGTATCAAAAGCTTGACTTCTGAAGAGAGACAAGGTGGCAGGGGGTGATTGATAGATGAACTGCCAACCCTTACAAGTGCAAATGGAAATATGATCAGGGTTTGGAATCAGCCCCTTTCACCTGGGGAACAGGCAAGGCTGCATCTGAGGTCTGCAGCAAGGCACAGAGAATTTCAGGGGAGACAGGCTACAGCAATGTTAAAAGTTTCAAAGATTTCCTATCAGCCATTGCTACAGATGTAAATATATATATATAATTTTTCTGGGAGGCTATGCCTGAAATCCTTGTTATCTCTTTTTTCGGTAGATAGAGTGCTGTTTCCTTTACTTCAGCAAAAGTAGAGAATAACAAAGGAAACTGGGAATTGTTAAGATCAGCCATCGATCATACCACAAACCCATTGTGTTCAGTGTGCTGGGTACCAGAGACATCAGAGAAAGGCAGGAATGCCCATTCATTGGCAATTCTATAATACACCTCTGCCAACCTTATCTTTGAGCCCAATTTCCAAGGAGATGTGTCTAAGAACATCAGAGAATACAGTAACAGCAACGACCTATGAATAGAACAGCTCCATCAGATCATGATGATAAGCAGTAAGAGGTCTGCAATAAATTAGTGGAATAAATCATTATGATTTTAAAGGTTAACATTTGCCATCTTTCTCTGCCGAACGATTCCTCTGTGAAATTAAACATTGCTCTCAACACAGAAATATTATTGAAAAAGTTAAATTGTCTTTTGAAGATTATGTTAAATCTGAAGATGGCATTCAAATCAATAAAGTATGAGTTCAAAGCAGTCAACAAAGACAGTCCAACCTACAGGGACTCCCATAGGTCATGCAAGCCTGCTGTGACCTTATTTCAATACATCTCTTATAAAATGGGTCAGCAGCACTTCTCTTTAGCAAGTGACTCAGATATCCACAATTCCCCCCTTTCATTACTTGTTACAGGCAAAGACTCATAAATACATTGTGATCTGAACTCAGAGAAATAGAAATTTGATCATATTTATATATCATCATATATATTAACAAACATAAAGAGGGGCTTCAGTGTTGAGCACCTCAGTGTTCCAGCAGGTGTAAAGGGGTACTTTGATTTTTGTCTGCCAAACAGCATATGTAACAATACAGAACTAATTGCAGAGAAATACCCTGGGTTTCATTCTCTTCCTTGTGAAGAACCAATTTTTGGGCTGACACCTCAGCAGAAGCCAGTTCCCATTTATGTGACAGGGAGTGAGAAAGAAGAGAGATGAATTTTCATACCTGAAGAGTCTCATTACTGTGTTGAATTGCCCATAGGTAAAACTGTGTTTATTTTTTGTTCTGCCTAGTGAAGAGGCAATAAAGCACATATATGCATGTACAGCAATGAAAAATTAATTACATGCAAATAATTCCCTATTTTACAGCCCTAACATATTGCTTTGGTACAGTTGGCAGTAAAAATTCCTCACTTTGAAATAAGCATCTACACACACACAAATATATTAGTCTATATATTTGCACCATTGAACTAAAGTGCCATAAAGGAAGAATTCCATCATACAGCTCATGAAATGAATATCTCTTTGACCACATAACTGATTTTATTTGAAGATGTATTTTTTGAAAGCAAGTATCAATAACAGTCATAAGCCATGTGTGCCTGAATTTGTCTTGAATTTCTACAACGAACGTTAAAAACACTGAATGATAAAAAAAAAAAAAAAAAAAAAAAAAAAAAAAAAGATAGCTGCCAAAATAACTCTGATTATTGTGCAGAAAAAAGGGAAGAAGAAAATAGTTATATCTGTACCACATCACTGAAAGGCAGCACATTAGCAAACAGTGGCCCACAGCATTGGCCACTTAATACCATGTCCTCATCTGAAAGATGGAGGACAGAACCAGTCTGATAAATCCACAATAAACGAGGCCTCTATTCACTAGAGAAGATACAAATGCTGCCACATCTCCTTTGAAATTGCCTGTAGGATGATGTGGACAGACAAGAAACCATCACATTCCCAAGTGTCAGTTCCTGAACCTTCCCCCTCTGACCCAATCAATTAGATAATTCGAAATTCAAAATAATTCGAAACACAAAATAAGGTCACCATCTAATGAAAGGAAGGCAGTGCCTTGCACATGCACCTGGGGAGGGTCTGATTCACTCTGCTATAGAACAGTCTTTCAAAGAGCCTGCCCTACCCCTTCCCTGCCAACACCTGGGATGAAGGAACAGCTCCCTTCCTTTTATATGGCACAGTCAAGGAATGGCCCTTTCCTGGCCATGCCCTGTGACTCCAGGGCCAGGAGTTGGGCTTGATGATCCTTGTGAGCCTGTTCCAACTCAGGACATTCCATGATTCTATGACTCTAGCAGGATTCTTGCTTCCCACACCACTCCTGTGGGTGATTCCACTCTGTCTACTGAGAAGTCTTTCAGTCATGGAGAATATTGAGTTACTGGGAATGTCCCAGTACCTGAAAATGAGGATCTGGGGCTTATATATGGGCAGTGCCACCACAGGTTTCCATCAGGACTGGACATTAGTGAGATGAAGAGTGTGCTGAGCTCCAGCACTGCCTCTTGCATTGGTAATCACTGATCTGCAAAACCCCAGGGACTTCACATTTAAGCAGGCATGGCATTATTCCAGCATACACAGCTATAAATTGCTTCTGCTAACTATTATCTTAAAAACAGCTAAGCAAGAAATATTTAGTGTCAGAGGCACAAAATACATTATTTTAATTTCAATTTCAATCTTCAGTATTTTCAAAAGATGTCAGGTACTGCTCTTCGAAATGTTACAATGAGCAGTTTAGTTTGCAGCAAAAGGAAAAAATTGATATTTCATGTAAACAGGTCTTTTTTTACAAAGGGGCTCATGTTTCAATATTTTAAAATTAAAGATGCTTGCAAAAAAATCAAATCAAAATAAAACAAGAAAAAAACACACACAAAAAAAACCCCAACAAAACAAAAACAAAAAACAAAAAACAAAAAACAAACAAGAGAAAACAAACAAAATCTTAAGCTTCCAAAATCTTTCTCTCCACTGCTTACTCCATGTTTAAAATGAAACAGCTTAGTTCTGTCCACAGGATCTGCATTTCACTCTGTCAGTATAAGAAAACACTTCCTCACAGTACCCTCCAAAGATGTCTTCCACTGCTTCCACTTACTTCCACTGGTTGTAATCCATAATCAAAATGAATGACAGATCACACAACAGGAATTTTGTTTGCAAATCTCTGAAATCAGTGAATGTACCTTAACACCTCTCATCTGTATCACTTTGTCCCCAGACCTATTTGCTTGTTACAAACAGGCCTGAACACCCTGATTTAACAGATTGCTGAGCTCTCCTGCTCACTTCCCTGTTCATTAATCTTCATAAAATAATCTGGCAATGAAAATTGCTGGAGTTCTCCCCATACTACCTGCTGCATGCTGGGCTCCAGTGAATAAATGGAGAGTATCTAATGTGTGGAGAGAAAGGTTTAACTCTGTATTCTTTTATGTATTGGAATGTCTCCAGCCTCTGTCCCTATGGAATGTAAAGCTCTGTATAGACTGATTTGCTATGCAGGGCACACTCAGCAGGACCAGCTGAAGGCACATTGTGGAGGAGTTAAAACAATAAGGTAAGTTACAGGTAGCACAGTGCTGTGTGGCATAAATCAACCCCTGCCACAGGGTGAAATTCTGCTTTTTTTAGGAAATAGTTGTATTAAACACATTTCCATAGGGATTCTCAAAAACTATTAATTTTAGGCCAATGAAAAGAGTATTTCACTGCAGCAAAGGCATGTGGAGACTGCAAAGCTTTGTTTGAAAGAGTTTCAAGCTTGTTCTACCATGAATTTGATATGCATGGAGAGTTTCACCCACAGCCTCCATAGGAAGCTCAGAAGGAATCAGATCACCTGACTTTGGGTCCCACATCTCAGGGAGGCAGGACTGCCTGTGCAAGCCCCAGAAAGATGCTCTTGAAAGGGAACCACAGCATCAGCCCAGCACTCAGCAGGCTGCCAAAGTTGGCCCTGTCACCTTGTCACCTCAGCTCCTCAGAGGACAGGATGTTTAAGGTGGGACAACCCCAAAAATCACACCATGCGCTGAGAGTGTTGTCCAAACACTTTTTGAAAGCTGCCAGGCTCGGTGCTGTGGCCACTTCCCTGGGAAGCCTGTTCAACTGCCCAACCACCCTCTGGGTGAAGAGGCTTTTCCTAAAATCCAGCCTAAATCCCCCATGACCCAACTTCCTGCTGTTCCAGATCACCATGGAGAAGAGATCAGTGCCTGCCCTTCTGCTGCAATTCATGAGCCTGAAATACTCAGATTAGGCCAGCAAAATGTGGCAACACTAGAGATGTAGGGAATGTTCCAACAATATATTATTGCTAAAGCTGGCGTGTCTTTTGTCCTGGTTTACAGAGAGCAGCCTTCAAAGGCTAAGTCAGATACAGATTTTTTCACACAGGAAATATTGCTCTGGGACATAAATTCTATTGACTCTCCATATTGACAGGAGGTAACAAGAGACTTGAAAAAGCACTGACTAGCAGCTCCTAGCTCAAGAGAAATTACATATCGAACTATACTGGACATGTCCTGGATGGTAGGGAGACAAAGACAACTTGCCTGCTATCCATCAGACCACTCACACATGGAAATGGCTGTTATTTATCTTCCCTTTTAACTAGAAATACAACTTCAAATTCATTTTTCCCTAAAAAAAACCACGTAAAATGGTTGACCCATACCTCAAAGCTGTGTCTGTCTGTAAAGGGAAGCCAGAGAGGCTTTTTCAGGTGGAGATAACGAGGACTGGGCAGAATAGAAAAGCTGAGACTTCTCCAAGCACTGCAAAACACAACAGCTCTGGTGCAGCATGAGTGGCATGAGAAGAGCAAAAGAGAGCAGAGGGAAAAGAACAAATGCAATCAAAGCTGCCCCTTCCCTGAACATGCAACAAAACCAAGGTTTGGTTCTCACAGCTTTTCTATGAGCTGCTTCAATATGAAATTGCTGATCAATAACAACATCACAGGAAACATGATCTTTCCTACTGGTGCTCATTGTGGAAGGTGATATAAAGTCATTCAGTTTGCTTTTGTCAACATAGATCTTACATCTGCACCCTCGATGAAATCCAGACATCCCATGGTTTTAACTTTTCATGATAAAGAAAGCTGGGATTCTCCTGCTTGTTCAGGGCAGATCTTAGCCCATTGATACAGGGGCATTTTGCATTTCAAAGCCTTTTGCAATTTTGTTGTTGTTGTTGTTGCCTTTTAAATAGATCACAAGAAACAAATAATTATCATATTCCTGACTATTATTCCCTCCCAACACTTCCTCCCTCTAAAGCCCACATTTATTCTGCACCTTCTTCAGGGTACACCTCGCCTGTTTGAACAAATTTAATTAGCAAATGTCAATAAGTATAGAAGTGCTCACTGCAATAATGCATAATCATTGTGATTTCCTTGGAGCATTTTTGTGCTTGGTATGAGAAGAATAAAAAGTTTTATTCTCTTAAATGTGAAGAATTTGGGAATGAATTCATTAAAAATGGATAAGTTACAGGATATATGAAAATTGTCTTTCTAGGAAAACAGTTTTATGAAATTTGTCTACTTCAGTCTTTATTGTCAAGATCTTGTGTAATTTTACACTCAAATTAGCAGAGCATTTAGCTTCTATGGCTGTGCTGAGACCAGATCAACAATGAGCATTTTTGGAGGGACCTGCACAAAGTAGTTATTGTGTTTTTACCCCACCCTGTGAAGCAATAGAAATTCCTTGTGTAAAACAGAACAACAGAGATGACAGAAGAAAAGGACTTACAGAAGAAGAAAGCAAAAGCAGAGACACACAAAGCTCTGAGCAGAAGAGAGATGAAACAAGATATTTTGCAGCTAAAGGGTAGATTGGAGAGGACTGCACTTGGGGTTCAAACAAAGAGATGGACACAGAAAAAGCTCCTGTGCCACCAAAGAGGATCCAACACAAACTGCCCAATGGAGGAAGGAGGAAAGTCAATGAAACATGTGAAATGTTTCCCTCTAGATCCAGACTCTCCTGCGCCTCTGTCTGCTGAGTAGAAAAGGGGGGTGGTTGTGGAGTCCTGTGGAAGCAGTGACAAGCACAGTGCATCAATCTTTGCATGAACAATTGCAGAATATTCTGAAAGGATTTTTTTTCTAACTCAGATTAGCAGAGACTACTTAACCAGATCCCAATGCCACCTCTTATGAAAGGATGCAGACAGAGGGTATCTACCCCCTGGAAACAGAATGTCCTCACATGTCAAATAATGCACAACACTGAGGTATTTAAAATTCTCTCTTTTCATCCATCCAGCACCCATCAGAGCCTTGGAGTAGATAGAGAAGGTTAACAGGCTGCCAGAAAGGTTTGTCTCTGGGCATGGACTGAAGTAAGCAGTGCCCCAGATGGGTGAATTGTGCTTTTTTGATGCTCTAGTAACAAAAACCCCAGCTAGTGCCTTGTCCCCAAAGCAAGGCTTGGGCATTCCATGTTCTGAGTCTGGGGGAGGAAAAAAGCAAAGGCTGAGGATATGAATGAGAGCTACATTTCAACAAAAGCTCTTTGATATCAAATATCACAGACCAGGAGAAATAAAATATTTTTTTAAAAGAGAGAAAAGGACATAGCAGGGAGGGCAGAAGAGAGCAGGGGAAGAGGTGAAGTGAATTTTATGATTGAAAAGCACCTTTAAGGGACTCTCCTGACCTGCCATTTATTAGGCAGCACGAGGCAGGGCAATAGAACCTGCTCCTACTGTTTTAACTTACACCCACTGTCCAGGGAATGCACCTCATATCAAAGGTTGTTGGCAAATGCCAAATTCCCCTTTAAGAGAGGCCACTGGGTTTCAGGAGAATATCACAGCATGGAGCCAGTTCAGACTCTCTCAGGGGGGCCCTAATCCTCCTCCCATGGGATCTGATGCACTGTCTCTTGGACTATGGCCTGCATATTTCATCCTTGCTTCTTTAGAACAAGGATTGCAGCAGCAGCACAGCCCTTCATTGAGCTGATGAACCTTAGAGACATTTTGTCCATTGCACAGATCAGAAAATACTTTCAGCAGTTAAAAAAAAGGATTGATTTGGCACTAAAACTGCAACACCTCACCCTTCAAACAACAGCCTGAAACTGCATTCCATCTATGCCTTCATCCCTTATTGCACTTAAGATGGTCAAAAGTGCTGCAGGTTGTCCTGTGATTTGCAGAATTTTTCAGATAAAAAAATAAAAAACCCCCACATTTCTCCACTTAATGGTAGGGACAGGAGATAAGAATATGGTCACATTTCTTTACATTCATAAAGAAATAAAAACAAAATCAGGACTCTCCTAAGAAATGCTCCTACCAATACTGTTAATCTCTCCCATATATCACAGCCAAGTCTGGACTGTGTATTTATTTATTTATCATGTTTATTACTAGTATCCCAGGAGAGCTTGTTCACTTTCAGGACGGAAAAACAGGTAAGTAGAGGAGAAACACTTATTAAATGAAAGCACAGCATTTGAGAGGTTGGGAGAAAACTTTGCAGTATGCAAAACACTGAGTTGTATTTTCATATATTTTCTGAACAAAAGTTACATATTTTTCTAGTTGAGTATTGTTAACTTTGGTATTTCCTGCAATCCTGCAATCAAAATTGGGGTGTTTTTTTTTCCTCTTCTACTAAAATCCAAGATTTTTTTGCTGTAGTTGACAGAGGGGCTCTCTTTCTTGGTGAAAAATCAGTTCTTAGTTCCATAAGTAACAAGGTCAGAAGTCTTGTCAGATGCATACCAAGAGAGTTGCATAAGATGCAAAGTACTTATGCTGCAGTATGGTAGCTGAGGACATGAATTAAATTCTTGAAGGGTAAAAAATTACACTTTGAAATTGCAGCAATGATATACTCGAGCTGTCTATAAATTAAGACACCTTCTCTCAACTCACAAATAGAACAAATCTTTTAACAAGTGTTAAAAAATAATAAGGAGAGGAGAGAAGGAGATCAAAGCTAAGGTAGATGCTTCAGAAAACTGTCAAGGCATCGAAAGAAGAAATCTTTCAGCTTTAGTTCATGAGAAGAGACTGGAAAAGCATTTCCCCTTTGGTGGAATGAAATGGCTTTAAATCAAATAGAAGAGAACCTGAAATGAAGTGTGTATGAGGAAAGTAGTCTTTTAGTTCTCCTTCTGGGGAAAACTTGCTTGACCTGAAATCAAAAGTTGTAAACTTATGATTCACTTCCTCACCCAAACTTATAGAATCATAGAATGGTTTGGGTTGGAAGGGATGTTAAAGACCATCTGTTTCCAAGCCCTCTGCCATGGTCAGGGGCACCCTCCACTAGACCAGGTTGTCTAAAGTCCCATCCCACTTGGCCTCAGACTTTCAGTGAAACCTCTTGCAACTGTTCTGTGAAACCTCTTCCAGTGTTTTACCACAATTAATAAATTCTTCCTAATATCCAATCTAAACCTCTCTTCTTTCAGCTTGAATCCATTCTGCCTAGTCCTATCACTGCACACCTTTGTAAAAAGCCCAGCTCTCCTGCAGACCCCCTTTAAATGATGGGACATGCTCTAAGATCTCCCCAAAGCCTTCTTTTCTCTAGGCTGAACAGCCTCAACTATCTGAGTCTGTCCTCATAATAGATTCTTTAAACCAAGATGCACCCACTTGCATGCAGAACATGCACTTAGAGCTGCAGAATTATCCCACCAGGATCCCATGATTTTGGAAAGAAGCTGTTCTACCTGCAGGTCCCACCATCCAGGCTCCTCAAAGCAGATTTTCACTGTGTTTATTGCAAAATAATCTTTGTGCCACAGACTGGCTGTGTGTCTGTTGTTACTCATCTTGATTTATTTGCCTCATGATACTGTTGGGTGATGGGTGCCATGAGCCATCCACTAACATCCCATCCCTGTTGCTGGAAAAAGTTCCCTTCATGGCAATTTTAAAGAGACTGGTTCAGCTCAGAAGTTCTTGGAGACAAGGACTGACCATGGCCACAAAGTACTTTGAATGGTCTTCAGAAATAGAGTGAGGAAGAGGGAGGAATCTTTCCTACTTCAAAGCTAATCTCCAACAAACCTCAGAAATACAAGGATATATAAAAAAACCTGGACATTGCAACTCCATGTCATGTAACACCAAACACAGACATCTTGGTGACAAAGGCTTCAGAGATTATATCTGCCCAGACAGGGATTCACTCAGAGCTCAAACACACTCACAGTCCCACTGCAGTCCAGATGTTCGGTGTCAGTCTGAGCTTCAATAAAAGTGTCTAAGGTGCCAGTCTAAGGTAGCCATCTGGGCTCACAGTGTACCTGGAGAGAATCAGATGTCCCCATTGGGAAGTTTGTCCCATTTTTAGACAAATGTGAACCAGTCTCTTTCTCCCACTCTTCTCCTCCCATAGGCAGAGCCCTCCAACAAACTGAAGTTTTAACTACAGAGAGCCTGACACTGGAAGAGAGGAATCTCACCCCACACAAATTGCTTGCCCAAGGTCACATAAGCAGCTCATTGCAAAGACCCAAATTTCGAGTTTAGCTCAGGCATTTCTTCGTCACTGTTCCCTGGCAACAAGATAGGACACAGAGCTTGCATTTCCCCCTGCAGCCTGTGCATGCACAGCTAGCAGAGACCCACGCAGCCTGTGACAAGCCTTGCAGTACACAGACAAGCCAGAGAAAGATAAGGGCAGGTCACAGAACATATCTATAATTGCTTCAAGGGAAAAAAAATAAACTTAAAAAAAAAGAAAAAGTTGGTTCATCTAAATCTTTCACAGCTGTCAGTACAGCAGCTAAATTTTATTTTAGGTCCATCCTGCCAACAAGTATCATTTTGATTTCTGTGAGCAGAATGAAGATAATTAAGCTTCCAAAAAGCCAGCATTTGGTAAAAATAACCATGGCTTTACTTAGCAGCGTACAGTATTTTAAAAGAAATTCTTCAGCTTCCATCTTCCAGCCAAAGGGCACTTTTTTCATTTTTTCTACCTGAGTTATAGGCTTTTCTCTATTTTGAGACCACTACAGAAAAGCAAAGGACAGGGAGCTAAGGGTTGTCCAACATCTTTCAATATGTACCGAGGAAATAAGAGTTACTGTCTCTCTCCATGTAAGTACCAGAATATACTGCACTGCCTGTGTCTCTTGGACAGTTTGACACCCTCCTGTTCCACTGAACCACTTCTGATTTACACCAGAACTGAAAAGGGAGGGGGAGAGGGAAGTCAGACATCATAAATCTTTTCCCTGAATGACATTTTGAAGGGCTCGTACATCACTTTGAAACTAAAGTCTAGAATCACAATACAGATGACCTGAAGAATGGCTTATATGCCCCAAAGCCTCTTCTCCTTCCCTCAGATATCATTTGCTATAGGAGAAGACATTAACTCTTCCTGCAAAGCTGGTATCTATGGACTCACAAAGGCATTTAGAAGCCAAAGTGCCATTGACTGCAAGGCTAACACCTCCAGGATATTTACTTAATACAGCCAGCTAATGTCAAAGGGACAATATTTCCATGAGTTATACAGTGATTTAACAGCCTGTTTTTCTTTGAGCTACAAGGGAATAAAGTTTCTAAATCATTTGTGAAAGCATCAGCCTTTTTAGTTCATTATTTATGCCGCATAAAAGAAGTGAGTTGGCAGTCCATGATCTGGCCCTGCAAAGACACAGCTGTGAGCATGAAGAGTGATGTTTATTGTAACCCACCCAGTGGCTCTGCCAGGGTCCCTGAGCAAGGGACAAGACAAAGTTGTGTTTTACTCAGTGCAGAATATCCCCATTTCCCATTGTGTTGGAGTCAGAGTAATAAAACAGGTGTAATTCCAGCTTACCCTAGCACATGGTTTTTCATACAATATCAGTTTTACTGCCCATTTACCACACACACCTTCCCTGCAGCTGACAGCTCATATGGAGCAGAAAGCGAAGGCAACACTTCAGCAAAGTGGATTCTACAGATCACCATTTCCAGCTTGAGACACTCGTGTGAGTCTCACTGGGCTGCAGTAAAGATGTTGAACATCCCACTCAGAACCACACTCAGCAGCACTGTTAGACCTCAGGTTTGAATGTGCTTTGGGGCAGAATTCAAAGTCTTCTTTAGGCTGAGCTTTTGGCATCCAGACAGGTCAGGTTATATGGATACTATTATGGAAAAACAGAAATATGCAGAACTTCTTTCAACAGAACACAATATAAAGCAGTGCAGTAATAATGTCCCATTTTAATGAGTTAATGGTGGAGAAAGAGCTTCCAGTCTGTTAATCTTATCAATGAGAGGATCTATGTCACCTAAGATTACAATCCACAGCACAGGGCTGAACATTTAATTGTCTGAGAATCCCATCATGGCCTTTGAAGTCTGGTCAACAGAGTTTAGGGTGTAACTCATCTAGTCAAACCTTGATTGCACTGATGAGTCTGTGTTTGAATAGCTCCATTTCCATTATAAAGGGATCCTAGGCTCACTTAGATTTATATTCTATCAGCACCGCAGTATTTCAGACAATTCCCAACCAAGTGTTCCAAACAGCTAAAGATTGATTTATTACTTTCTAAAGAAAAGAATTAGACTTATCCAACTTGAGTGGCCCAGTGTACTATCAAGGTGAAGAAAATGCTAAGTCCTCAACCACAGCAGACCTCAGCTACATAAGCACAAATGCCTTAAATGCCAGGAAAATCCTCCAGTTCACAAACACCTCACCATGACCACCAGACAGCACAGCAATATATTCATTCCCACACAAGCATTGAAACTTGTGAGGTTGAAATGAGGCTGGAAGTATCCATTATCCCTGACTCAGACAGGAGGCTGACACACTATACCTGACCAGATGTCATATGCAAACTCAGGGGTTTTATCAAGTGATGGTGATAAAACCACTGATCTGCTGGTGACAATTTTATTGGCCCTTTAAATTGCATTAGCCATTACCCTACTGAAATATAAAAGCTAATAGTTTCAGCTCCAACACAGCACACCATGATATGGTAATTCAGAGACTGAAAGCATAACTAATTATAGACTAAATTTTGCAGCAGGTACATTGGCTTGAGACAATATTTCAAGGCAAGTGTGGGCAGTTACAAAATACTTCCAGAAACCTGAACAAAGTTTTTTTTCAGAGGATTATAAAACTAAGTCTTTGAAGAGCAGAAGTAGCATGTTAGCTGAGTCCTGTCCTCAAACCATATTACTACATTGTCACTTACTTAGCAATGGATTAAAGTGCTTTGTCCTGGAATCCTATTAGTGGCTCACACCCACGCAACACAAATTCTGTGTCTTGGAGGTGCAGAGGTGCAGCTCTGTCCTACTTGTAGCATTGGCAGAGGTGGCAGGAAAATGGTTTAAAAACTACAATGAAGTTAGAACAGCTCAGCACAATTTTTAAAGCACGTGGCCTGCTACATGTTTTCCTGCCACATTTTTGTTAGTTTTCTTGTTACTAATTGCCTCTGTTTTCAAAGCTAATAAACACACACATATCTGAAAGTGCTAATGATGCCAGGAGAGAGAGCAGTGAGAGTATCTTGTACATGTTCACCAAGGCTGGGTTGTGTTGGATACAAGCTCCATTCATTCTCCCCAGAGATAGGTTAGCATTCAGCTGCCCTGCTCTAGTGGGGGACGAAGCCTTAGATTCATCATTTCACCCACTGCTTTTTCTCTTTGGTGTAAATTACATCCTTTTCCCCTACATTCCATAATTTCCCACCCCATTCACTCCTACATAGAGTAGAATGAGAAAACACTGGAATTTATTCCCTAAGACTACCCTGTGGCAGAACCCCCTGTGTGGTTGCACAGACCCAGGATATCTTGTCCTAAGCTACTACAAGGATTTAGAGATGTGCATGAATACTGATCTGTCAGAATGATTCTGGTATCTTGTCCTGGCCGCAAGGAGGCAAACATAAGCCTCAGCCCAGACTGCAGTGCAAGGCTGGCACAGAAATGCATCTATAGAACCAACAGTGCCTGGGTAAATTCAAATTAGATCCAACTAACTCACACCTTTTAAGATGCCCTCAAAGTTTGTGGGTTAATGGTTAAGAGAAAGTCTGATGTTTCTCAAGTCCCCTTTTCCCAGACAATAACTCTCTGAACACAGCCCATGTGCACACACACAGGGATGTAGATCCATCTGAGCTGCCCTTTAGAACTTTACAGCTGCTACTCCAGAGATGCAGAGCTGGCCTTCTGGTCCTGAGTCACAACCACCTGACAATAGTGAATGGATACTTTGGATATCTTAAGGCATCTCAGGTGGCTCTGGATGCCTGTGACCAGGTTGCTGACTCTCACTCACTGCACATTAATCATACCATCAGTGGGGTTCAGTTCTGCCTACAGAAGTTGCCTCCTGCTTGGGGCATCCCTCAGCTCCACTGTCTAAATCCCCACTGCTGGTGGTAACATAAAGCTGTGCTGCACATCCAGGCATCCTAATGGAGTGTCTGGAATTGTGAGCTGCCTCTTAGAAGACATGGGTCCCAATCTCTGTGACTTAAAGGGATCTCTGACAACTTATCTTTCCATTTCTTTAATTTTTTGTATTCTGCTGAAGCAGATATACTTTGAGATTGACCTAACGCAGGCACTTTCTCCCCCCCAGCTGTTTACACTCTTTAAATAACATTAAATCTGATGCAAAACAGAGGTGACTCCAGGTGGTCTGAGATGTTTTTGCTTACAGAACTGTTCAAATCAATCCATACATTGCAGTCGCAATGCATCTGCAGTAGGCTGGCAGCTCACCTGACCAGGCACATCAAGAGTCATGGGCACATCCACGTACAAAGCCAAACCAGGCCCTTCTTCCAAGGATGCTTCAAGAGGAACAGAAGGGTGGAGTCCTTCATGTCTCAGCATGCCAATTCCTTCAAAACAGGAGGAATTGCAGCTGACAGCTCATACTGAGTAATGTAAACTTTTTCCTCTACTAAAGAAAAACAGCACCTTTCCTATGGCAAAATGGAGCATCTTGATGGCTGTCAGTATAGAATATGTATTTTACTGAGGTTGCCTATGAATCCTAACTCCTTCTAGAGTTTCTATACAAAAACCCTGCTTAAAAACACTGAAGAAATGTTATTCTGCATTCCTTGTTTGCACTGTTGGTATTATTTTTCTGATTTGAATTTGCCAACATAGATTAAAAAAAAAAAAAAAGGCCCCAAGAATCATGTCAATCCTGATGGTGTTTTCTGTCTGCAGACACCCTGATTACTATTTAATTTTAGCCAGAAAATAGTTTATACATTACCTTTCTCAGTATCATTGTGAAAGAGTCAAAGCAGGCAATCTTTTGTAACTTGGCTGTCTGCCATGACAACTTTCCCAATCCAGTTTCCATTTATTAATATTTATTGTTGCAGTTTTTTAGCCTTTTCACAGCAAAATATAGTGTTACAGAGAGATTGAAAGTGTCATAAGAGACAAAGGAAACATTATGAAGTGCAAAACGTCTCTGAATTTCCAAGCAAAATTCTGTATTGTACATAGCACAAAACTGATGTAGTTGCATTTCTCAAGTAATAGCATCAGTACTGAAAGTCCCGAGTGTCATCTTTTTATTTCAGCTGTAGAATATTGTTTGTAGAGGCTCTAAAGAAGACTATCTGGGGATAAACATTTCCTCTGTTTGTCTGATAATATAAACTTCAAATAGGCTGGACCTAACTGAATCATTAAGATCTGCTGATCAGTCTTATTGAGTTTTTCTCTACTTTTAAAAATTCACATTCTTTATCTCAATGAAATTTCTTCTCTTTCAAATCATTCACTGAGCCATCATCTTGGTATGCATGTACTCACACAACAGACTAGCCAGGTTCCTTGTAAACCAGAGACATGATGAAGTCTGAGGACACATGGATGACATTTTTATGACCAGTAAATTCCAGAGTTACCAGTGAGATGCTCAGTTGCCTAAATTATTTGTAAGGCTAAACTGCATTGCTGTCCTGATGCTGAGCCTCGTACTCCAGCAAGAAATGCTGGAACTGACACAGTGCTGCAAGTGCAATTTGTGTTCCTGTAGGATCATACCTCTACAAAAACATGCCAGAAGAGATCAGGAACTGAACCCAGACATCGCCAAGGTTGGATCCATCTCTTTTGGCTTTAACCCACAACCCCATATTCCCTTTACAGTGAATTGAAGGGAAGTGGGTATTTCAAAGCCACAATCTGTCCAGTTTTGGTTACAGCAATTTTCCTTTCATGGTTTTCACTGGAAAGCAGATGACCAGACCAGATGAATTCAACCCTGTGAACAACTTCCTTACACAGAGTGATGTTTTATTGTCTTAAGAAGCAACTGAAATGGAAAAAATATTTCTTTTTCCTCCCTTTTAACAAGTTCTGAGGAACTTTTTCTATGTCAGGGGCTTGGCATGTTGTCTTTCACACTCATAGGGTGTCTGATTGCAAGGATGGGTAGCAAAAGTAATTCACACCATTAATTTATAGGTGGAAAACCTGCTCCAGGAAGGAGTTTTTTGGAGGTGGGCAATGGCCATGCTGATCTTGTAAAATGAATAAATAATAAAAATCTGTGACAACCATGCAGTAAAATTCAGGACAGGAGTTCATGACTAAATGTACATGTTTATTGTTTACTCTAAGTTATAATTCTGTTTAAAAATTAAAGTCTATCTCATTAGCTGGTAAAGCACATATCATTTCCACCTAATTTATGAGTCCTGAGGTGTTTGGACAGGGCTTAACGTGACCAAAAAAATGCAGTATGCAACATCCTTTCATTTGCTTTTGGTGTGGTACATGAAATAGTCTCTTTATTTTAGAAAGCTTTTTCTTCATGAATCAACATCATTAGCAATCAAAGAAACAGCTATGAGCATTAAATGCAAATGTTTGAACTTCTATAATTTGCATATCATTAATAAGCAGGTTGGCAGAGTATGGTCATAAAGTTGACTTTGAAAGTTCCCACTGCTGTTATAGACTGAGTCATGTTACCAACAGTGAGAGCCTCAATTTCAACTAATTAATGGTTTTAGAGAGCCAGGAGTCCCATCTTCCATGGTGAGTGGCAGCCTGGGGCACACTCATCGTGGAATGAACCTCTGCACACACAAGTCTTCCTTGCTAAGGAGGCAGAATTTGAATCCAGTCCAGCAAGATCTCCCTTGTTTGGCTCTATGTTCATCTTTGTGCATGGGTCAGTTACCTTTCTTTCTCCTCTCTCCCATTAGTGGTCTGCCAAAACACCTGGCACACTGGAGATGGCAAGGTGGTCCTGCAAAAAGGACATTGAGCCCTTTTACAAAACCATGAATATTCTGAGAAGTGAAGGAGACTGCCCAAGGGCATACAGAAAATACATGACAGTACTTGAAAACAGGTCCTCAAAATTCAAGTCTAGTATCCAGAAGCTTAAAAAGCAATGAGTAAGATTGGGGAGCTGTCATTGAATTACTGGTATATTGCCTCAGGGAAGCCAAAGTAAAATACCCCAAAGAATGCAGAGACAGAGGCAAAAAAAAATCAAGCATCAGATGAGATAAATCTGGTTACCTTGTCTAGTCAGGTAGTCAGGTTTTCTGTGTCTAAACTTCATCATCCGGATGGTTGTTTTCATCATCTCAGTGAGTCACAATAATTGGCAACATATGAACCAAACTCACAACTGGGAAAAATAACTCTGATCTCTTTGCTTAAAAATAATCAATAATGCAGCAGTGAAAGGCTTCAGCAGGTGGGAAGGGCTGATGACCTGGAGAGCACAGAGGAGAAGGCCAAGGAGAGAAATGCAGAGCAGCCTCTCCCTGCTCTCCCAGCAGGTGCAGCAGAGACACGGCTGTGGCTCGCAGGCAAGCTCAGTAACTCTGCAAATATTGCAATCTATAGCTCACTGACCCCAAATGATTACTGCACTCCTCTCATGCATTCAGTAATTTTCTGTCCTGATTCAGCGGGATTCAAGTGGGCAACATGAAAGAAACTAAACTCTTTAGCCCCTGGTGGAAAAAAAGAAAAAAAAAAAAAGTGTAATCACAGCTCCCTGCTTCCCCTCTGTATTTTTTAATGTAGTGTTGGAGAATTTGTTTTAAAACCTCTTTCAGATCTAGCCACAAGTGTATCCATATCACTGGTGCATTGTGAAATGTCCTCATTGTTAAGAGAGGAATTTTGAGACAACCTCCAAACAAAGCTGCAGACTTGTGCCCCAGCTCAGAAAGGTGCTGAGGGACAGGCTGAGCCCTTGGGACACTCTGGTGCTCCCACAGTTTGCAGAAGCCCTAAAATCTCTGCTGCAGTCAAGCAATTATTATGACATTTGAAAAAAAAAAGACTTTTCTTCAAAGACAATAAACCCACAAAAAAACACCCAGAGTCACAGGAATCTGCACAGGAGGCAAAATTTTGAAGCCACTGCCTCTTGTTCTATGACTACATGTCCTTGCAAGAAGTTCCTCTCCAGGTCTCTAGTAGGCTTCAAAATTTATGACTTGATTTGATTTATTTCAATCAATAAATTGTCTTTAACCAATAGTTTTTCTCACTTTTACCCTTCCAATTCTCTCCCCAGTCCCACTGGGAAGAAGTGAGTGAGTGGCTGTGTGGGGTTGAGTTGTTGGCTGGGGTTAAACCATGGGAGTCCTCTAGGCTTGCTGGTCTTCCCATCTGTTCCTGCCTGATCCCACAGGTACCATGCAGTTGGCAGGCTACAACCACCACCATCCTCAAGCCAGCCCCTCAGCTTAGCCCAAGGCCAGGAAGCGACAGTGAACAGATTTTTAATTGTTCAAATATTCCCTGCGTGAAGCAAAGTTTTATATAAATATTTCATACAGGCAATTTTCAAGTATGAGTATGTCACTACTCTTCACTGATTCTGCTCTATCCAGAAAGTGTCACCTATGCAGGTTACTAGAAATTATGAAAATAATACTGGTTTCTTCCTGACACAAGGTTGATGGTTTATTTGCAGTTTAATATTATCTCCCATTTTCACTGCAGGCAGCAGCATTCTCTGTTGTTAAGACAGCAAACCAGATGAGTTTTAACTCTGTTCAGCTACACAAACACATGCACATGTTCCTCCAGTAGTCAGCAACAAAAGCGAAACAGGATCAACTTCTATAAGCATCAAACATAGCCTGCATACCCAAGGTACATAAAAATGTTTGGCACAGTTCAAAAATTTATAGCAACCCTTCTAGTGTGAGATGCATCACAGCAAAATCTCAATTTGACTAAGTGTTTGATATTCTCATGCAGCCATTACTGCTAACAGGATTCATAAGTCACATTCCTTTAACATATGCAACTTTAAAGGGGACAATTCACTTCATATTTAAATCTTCCCATAAATTTCCCCAGAGGAAAACCTGCAATGGAGCAGTCATCCTTACCAGCCAAGGGAGACAAATGTCCAATTTACAGGGATTTAAAAGATTTGGACACAAGGATGAAAAGGAAATAATAATCTTTTTACTATGTTTGCAAAGTTTCTGTTAGAATAAAGTTCCTGCCTCTAACAAAAGGCCAAGTGCCACAGGTGTGCAAACACAGCAGCAGGAGGGTAATATAGAGGTGCATAATTGTGGCTGAGGGAATAATGTTTAGATTATCCCAGCTGACTATTGGGATGTGGAAGGGAGATAGTGAATTCCTAGCAGGAGGAGCAAATCCACCTGCCACTGTCAGTGATGCCTCATCCCGTGCTAAAAACTTAGGTAAACCTTCAAAATATGACATTTCTGGGCTTTTCTGATAGCTGCATGGATAGTGCAATGGGGAATGATAAGACCACCTTAACTGTTGGATTTGAAGCAGCTGAGGTTACTGCTCTTCAGCTGACACCCAGGAGTTAAATTTCATCTGCTGCAAAGCAAAGGAAAAATCAATTCACACAGACTGGCAAAAAAGAGCATTGAGAGCAGAAGGGGAGCATCCACACAGCCAGAGACTGCACCTCAGCTGGGGTGAAGGTAACACCTAACCAGCCTGATTCCTTGGATGCCAAAGATCATCCCACAGAATCCTGTTCCAATTCCCTGCAAGCTTAATTTTCAGCTACAGTTATCTTGACTTCTGTCCTGTGAAGGATTTTCTCCCCCTCAACTAGAAGAGATTATTTTTAAGAAAGACAGGGACCAGCTAGGACAAGTGAGCCATCGATTTCTACTTCTCACCAAAGCTCTTCAAACTCCTAAGGGAAAATTCCAATGAGAAACGTTCCCCAGTTTTGGGGAATGTTAATGTGTAGAAGTGAAAATAAAATGTGTTTCACCTGTGGCCTGTGTCTTGAGACATGTTGCATTAAGTTTTAGATGAGAATATTGACAAAACCCAACGTAACCAAAAGAGGGATTTAAAGATCTAATAGTACCTCTCTTGTATTCACCAATTTAGAACTCAGTACAGCTTGTACTGGGTGCTTACCAGCAGGACACCTTCAGATAATTTGATTCTGGCACTAAGACAACCCTCTTTCTAATCACTGCAGGCTCCCCCAATAGATGTTGTGCTCTGGGAACCCTCGCTGTGGTTTCTCACGACGTGGTGCCTTTGTACACTCTGCAGCTCATCTCTGCCATGCACAGCTCCACATGACAAAAATTAAGACACTTTATGTGAAGCTTTGAATGATTCTCTGAGGGGAAGCTGCCTTCTTATTTAGACTGTCAGGACCAGAATTGAATGGAACTGTAGCAAAAGAGGTTTGGAGGAGAGAAAACTTGTTTTTTCCCACAAGGAGGTCCTTCCAGCCCACTGCCTGAGGGAACGAGGCACTAATCCCCTGGGGTGGCTCACATAATTTTGGAGGCCCAATGGGAATCACAACCTGCAGTTGGTTAGCACAAAAAATAAACTCAGCAGTGCTGCAGAGGGCCAAAAAAAAAACCAAACTTTAAAGGCTTCTGATGAATGTGTGTTGTCACTTGCATGTGATGTCTTCAGAGGAATGAGGTCTCACCAGAGCTGCTGATGGGAAGCTGCTCTTTGGAGAGCTGGTAGGGTGCCATTAACCTGCCAAACATCTCCATACACAGTGCTTTGTGTGAAATTTTCTCCCAAAGACAGAAATCACCATCTCTGGCTCTACTAAGCCTGTAGGGATGTGAGCTCCCAGGAGGGCCCATATCGAGGTTTCCCGCAGCACATCCCCCTCTCCTGTCAGGACCACAGGGAAAGGAAGGATCCACAAGGCAAATCTTTCTGCTTTCCCTAAGTCTCCTGGTTTGGGAAGCACACAGGTGGGTGACAGTCCTGTGTAGAGCCCTATGTTCTACAGCCCTGCTCTAAGGATGAGCCTCTTTTCCTACCACCTGTCCCATACAAACACAGGTGCTGCAGGAGCTGCAACGAGCACCCCCCTGAATTCCCACTCCCAAACAAGTACTGCAGCTCTCTCCTCCTGGTATAGTCTCTTAGTCCTTCATGCTACTGAAAAGAAAGCAATTCTGTATATTCAAATAATTTTTAGGACTGGCAAATCTGGTAAGTAACCAGTGAAGGTTAATTTTGATGTTTTGATTTGAATAAAAGCTTAAATTTCTCTTTGGAGATTAATTTTGAAGCATGTGAATTAAACAGTGATAGAATACTCATTTTGTTGACACTTTGTGTTAACAGGAACTGAGGACTTCATCCAGCCAGTGACTAATATGCAGAACCAATTTCTCTATGGCTGATTTCTCTATATGTAGTACAGTGCAATTAAGAGAATAAGCCACACTTCATCCAAGACGGAAGCAGCAAGACAGTGATATTGCTGAGCTAGCACAGGGAGGTGCTCAACCTACTGTCTACAAGATCTGGGATCCCAGTTTCATGCTGCCTCTATCTCTGCAAGTTTCAGCTCTTTTTAATCACAGTCCAGTCCACTCTTCATACCCTCCTCTATCATAGTGTCTCCTAATTGCTTGTGTGCTTTACCCAAGCACTGCCCTACATCTGCTGTGAGCCTGTAACCTCCCCTTCAGGGGTGAACTTCTCAGTATAAACCAAACCTGAAGATGAATCTTTATGCAATAAACATAGCCAAAAGCTTGTTACACAAATGAGAGAAAGATACTGGAAATAAAATTTTAAAATAAAGTCCTCAAGAACAAAAGAGAAACACTCTAAAATGTCTTCCTTTCATGTCTTGTCATCTCTCCATGATGAAGAATGCAGATAGACCTCAACAAGAAGGAACATGGGTAAAATTACCCACACATTGTGCTGTAGCTGGATTTCTGTTTGTGTTTATTTCAGACACCAATCACAGCTGTGGGTGGCTAAATGACTTGTGGAGAAAACCAGTTCCTCTCCCTGCTGCAAATGTTCAACAGCATTAACACAGTCAGATTCTCCTGCATTGTCTCTCTGGTTCTCTTTACACTTGGTGGATTCCTGCAGACAGCCACAGAGATGTGAAAGAAAACTTGAACAGAACCAGACTCATCTGCAGGGCATTGCACCTCATTTGATTGGATTTGACTCCACCTCCCCTCCCCAAACTCCATCCTCTGCATCCCCTAGCTTTCCTTCTGCTGCACCCTCAGCCCCTGGCTTGGTCCTTTGCTCAGGCTGCCACAGGAGTTAAACACTGTAACCATCAGCATTATGTCCTTTATCTACAGCTACACTGCTACCATTAGAGACTGAAATATAAGAGCAAATGTTCAGCCTTGGGAAAACACAAGGGATCCTTCTGGATTACACTGAGTCCAGCCAATGCCTCACAGAAAGGGAACGAGTTCACCAAAATGGGTTGGTTTCTCAGGGTGCCCAGAGTGGACTCTTCCTGGGAGCCATGCACAAGTTTAAGAAAAGATCCCTCAAAATGTCACTTGAAGCAAAGCCAGATTCAGGTTCTATATCACCAATTTTTCTTTCCTTTGAAGTTGAATGCAAAGCCCTGGACAATGATTGCCACTTCATAGTGCTTAAAAGCCACTGTTGTCAAAAAGAAGGGCAGCAACATAAAATAGAGCCAGAAATCTCCTGCCACTGAGGCAACTGGTCACTTTGCTTTTATTTCAGTGTGAGCAGATTCAGGTCTACAATATTCTCAGAAGAAGAACCTTAGAAACCTGTCGTAGGGTAAAATTAACACCTGCTGTTTGATCAAGGTTTTAGTGATTGAATTTTGAACTGGAAAGAGAGAAGAGAAGAGAAGAGAAGAGAAGAGAAGAGAAGAGAAGAGAAGAGAGAAGAGAAATAAAATAAAGAGAAAAAGTAGCATATTTCTGTTTTCATGTCTGCTCAGAATTCACTGCTGTTCCTTCAAATCTGTTTTTTATTAAGAGTCTTTGCCCTAGAGAAAATAGTTCTTTTGATGTTACAGTTGACCTTTTGGTTTTACTCTACATAAATTTTTTTCCCTGAAGAAGGTTTCTATCTCTGCAAAAAAAAGTGGGAAAAATAAAACAACTCTCTTATTTTATTCCTAGCTACAACCTGCATTGCAATCAGTGTACTAAGGTAACCAGATTTTGCATCAGCATTTTACATTTTCCCAACAAGCACTCCTATATTAAAACATGATCCTACGGGAATAAGTCACTCCTTTTGAAAACTTGTTTTTTACTTACTCACTAGATTTCTGTAAGATTTTAGCTCAGCTATCTGCAAATTATCTTTTAATGAATCCATCTCATGAGTATTGAGGATGGTAGTGATATTTCTGTTAGGAACACGTGAGGAGGAAAATTCTCACATGGGTATTCAGGATCATACTGTATAAACAATTACAGCATTCAATGTCTGCAGAAAATCAAGAGGCAAATCAGCAGTGAATATCAATTATACATCTGCTGCATCACAGAGGCAGATGGCACTTTAATTGTACACCCGAAACATTATGGACAATTTTCCCCAACACAGCCTCATTGAAATAGTGGCTTTAGCACCTAAAAATATCAAGAGAGGGTATGTGTGCAATGACTCATCTAAGAACTCATTTCAGTTTGAAGATAAATATTCCACCAGTAAACCAATAACAATCTTCAAGATGCATAGCTCATATGCAGAAAACGTGCTGTCTTGATCTGGGTGAAAACTTTTATTGATGAAAAGCAATGGGGCGACTGAACAGCTCACACCACTCGGCTCAGAGTGTGAAATTGTCAAAGAGTTTGAAGATCAATGAGACAAATTCTTTTGATTGCATCTGTAGAAATTGGAAATGTCATGGAGATAAGTAGAATAATATAGATTTACACTTTATTCCACGCTTGATCTTAAGAGCAGAAAGCTCAAATCCTTCTCCCTCAGACAGGAATGGTTTTGTGCAATGAGAGAAGTTTTATGGAACTTAAACAGACTCAACTACAGCTACTGACCATGGAAAATCAATTGACACCAGCCTGCATATGAAAGACTGTCACTGACTACCCAGAGACTGTTGTGCTAATGCCCAAATACCAAAGGTGTTGTGAATGCTTACTTAATTAAAGATTATTAAAAATTAAAGCTGACTCTCATAAGAGATTACTATATTATTCAATTTACAAAAGCTTTGGCAATTAAGCCACCCCTGCTTCATTATAGTCAGTGATGCAAATTTCAAATAGGATTTGTTCCTTACTCCCATCATGTGCAAAACTGCTGGGTTTTTCAATTTGTCTGCGTGGTTATACAGTCTTAAAATATTCAGCAACTCTGCAATCAGTTTACATTTCATCATACCAGTGGATAACACTCATTTCTTCCTCTCTCCCCCAAATTTATTCATGGTTAGCCACAGCAGACACAATTTACTTGCAATGAAAGCATGTATGCATTTTCTTGGAAGAGGTTTAGGAAGCTAATCTTAAAACCTGTATTTGGAAGGTGTAATCTCTAAACAGAGACAAAACAAACAGGAACATTCTGAACGGGATCCATGTCCAAGAAACCTCTGGACTTTGCAGATAGGGTTTAATTCCTACTGGTGCATCAAAGCTTTCACAGAAACTTCACATGCATGATTCTTTATTTAGATCTTCACATTTAAATAGTACATCCAAAATTCAGAAACTCCCTAAACTGACCAAAGCCCTGCCTGACCAAAGAAGTCTAGTAGCACAGCTTTGATGGAAGAATAGCTCAAAACATTCCCACAAAACAAAAACATTTGTGTTGGAACCAATGTAAGCAGCATGGTTAGTTTATTATTTCTTCCAAGACAGTGAATGATATTATGGTCAGAGGAAGAGAGTTGAAGAAGGGCATTCCATCAGCAGGGGACTCTGAACAAGTAAGCCTTTGCTTATATAAGGATGGTAAAGCATGGTAACAAAAGAAGTTTATGTATTGATCAAGAGGGTAAAATAGATCTCTNACTCCAGACTTCAAACCAAAATTTCAAAGAGGGGAACAAAAAAATTGAACACTGCTAGGAACATCAGCAGATTACAAAACTCCCCCATCCTTTTTCTTTTGCCATCACTGTATTTCTGCAGTCTGTAATTTTGTCTATTTAGAGCTGAAGTGCTTCCTCACAACGTCATTAAAGCCAGCAGTCTCATAATATTGATTCAAGGACTTTGGTTTGTGCAAAATTCTCACCCTTTTTAAACACATGATTAGAGGAAATAGCATTCAACATAAAATGGTTTAACTTTTTTAAGGCAGTAAATAAGTGCCATTGTTACTAATATCTTGTTAAAGAAAAGCACTGAAAATGTTTCTCGTTATTTTTTTGTTCCATTAGCACTTTGTCTAGAACAACAACAACAACAAAAAGGAATTTTCAACTATACCAGGAGAGAAAATAAATTAATCCTCACAACTGTTTTTTTTAACTACAGTTTTTAGTAGCAATATCATTCTGCTGCTCTGGGGACTCTGCCCTACAGAGCAGTTTGAGGGACAGCACAAACACAAATCTCCCCATATTTCCTTCTTGATCTGGGAGTGGAAATCCTTCCAGAGATGACAGGATGAGCAAAAAAACCCCTGTTTTATATGAGAAGGCTGATTTTGGTCCACCACCAAAACCTTGGAAACCCAATCCAAAGCAGAGATATCAGGACACAAACACCACGTGGTGTAACAACTTCCCCATTAGCCTCACAGCCACCCTCCCAGTCTGTGCCTTGCTGCTGAAGAAGCCAACACAAGGGATCTGTTGGTTTTTCACTCACTGTCCATCCCCCTGGGACTGAAAGCACAAACCTGTGTCAATCTTTTGGGAAGGCCAACATTTCAGGCCACATAAAGCTAAATGAGCAACCTCTCAAACAGTCCAGTTAAATGATTTCTGCTTTTAGGAAAGTGGGCAAACTAACCCCCTGAAAATGAATGTAAATGCAGACTAATTGGGAACAGCCTTTGCACCCAAATCTCTGAAATGAGACCAGAACAAGGAAAATGGGTTCTTGAAAAGCTCATGCCAAGTCTTTTCTATTACAATAGCTCATATAGCAGCTGTAATAATGACCTTCACTAGACATTTCCTTGAGTACTAACGACCTGGGGTTAATGGCCCGAGGCATAGTTTTATGCAGTCAACTATTGCAGCCAGCAATTAATTACCAGGAAATACAATGTACTCTGACCACTACAGCTCAATTAGCCTCATATTATTAAAAAATGAAAAATTTGTCAATCTTATTTACTGTGAAGGTGTCCTGGATTTTATTTTAGTATATTAGACTAAAAAACCCTTTGAACCTATATTAAGCCAAACATATGTTCTACAACACTCCTCCATTAACTTTGTGCAAATTATGGGGAGCCAAAGCCGAGTGTCTTGCAATACAAGGATTATCACAGCCTGCCCACAGGCAGAAAAATATTGTGGAGCAAAGCTCTCTGTGAATTCTGCTTCTGAGCTAGAAAAGGCTCCCTAAAAATAATTTTCATCTCTCTGGCGGTTGTAAATGGATTGAAAGAAGGAAAGAAGGGAGAACACTGAGGGGCACACTGCAGAGAACATCCCTTCACTGGCGAGAGGTGGGCAGTGTGTGATGGAGTAAGGACAGGAAGGGAAAGGACTATCCTGCTTTTAGCAAATTTTGTGATGTCCCAAAATCCCTGCAACAGATTTACAAAGATATTGGGGTAGATTATTTTTGAACTCAGGTTTGTGCTCTCCCAGTATTTGTTCATTCATTACATTTTATTGTTTCAGCAAGGCTTTTGCAAAATGCCCTGAAAACCAAGCACTGTGGGCTCAAGTGCCATTGCTCCTGGTCAGTTGTCTGTATTTCAGCACTATCACTAGGTTTTGGGGACCTGAAAAGCTAAGGCCAGGCACTACACTTATCTCTAGGAGTTGCTTTAATTTGGGAATTACCAGCTTCAATCCCATGAAGGACGCAAAAAGCTGATCAGACTGCTCCTGTAGATCCACTCCTCCAAATATGTTTCTGGCATTCACTGTGGGTTTTGTTTCTATGAAATACAGACACTCTGTGGGTGTCTTTGTGCCTGGGAGGCTTCTCAAGGAGCGCTGATATCTCAGTGCTTTTCATAAAGACTTGGTCTCAGGCACTACTGCTGGACAGGTGCATGCTAACAGGGCTCAGAGCAGGACTACCTAATATAAGACCCTTCAAAAAAGCAAGCAGGAACTTTGATCACATGCTTTGAGAGCTGCAGTTTCAGGCCAGCACAAGAATTCCAACCAATTCTAACCAAGACAATTCATGTCTCTTGAAATGCATGATGTGTTCAGCTTAGTTTGATTCTCAGTGCCATTAAACCCTCTTTGTGAAATTGATGATTTCAGTGCACTAATGCAAGTTTCTGTGCTTACTGATAGTTAAAAGCAGAAAGAATTAAGACACGTGGGGGTAAAATGTATGTGTCTGACCAGAGGAGCACCAGGAGGTGTTTACCCAAGGTTTGTCAGTGATGGCAAAGCCAGAAACACACATTCCCTGGCAGACATTGTGGTGGTTTCGGAGAGCTGGGAACAGTGTGCTGGCTGGTGAAAGCCCAAATCTCCATCCAGTCTCTCTGACTGACAACCCCCAACCAGATTTTGGTGGGGGGTCAGCCACCAACTGTGGTGGCTTTTGTTTTCAGCAGGACACACGACACAAAGCAGCCATCGCTGGAGCTGGCAGGACTGACCTGAGCACAGCAGCTTTAGGGGCCACATCACAAAAATCTGCATTTTCATGGGGTGTACTGAGGAAGGATCCACATAGGACTTCCATATATCTCTGAACCCTCTGTGCTAACCACATTAGCCTGACAGCAGGCTGGATCATTGCCATGCTGAGAAATTATGAGTACAGTAATTACAGAAGGATGACATTCGTAACCAGAAGGCAAAGAATGGGAAAAATTGCAATTGTCCAATGTCACAAGTCCCTCTCATGTATTAATAGCTACCTTGCATCTTTATTAGTGTAACTACAGCATTTTTAAAATTTTAATATATTTTAGGAATATCAGTCAAACACATTTTATTTTTTAAAAAGCCAAAGTGATATGATTTCTTTATATATTGTCAAAAGGAGTTGACTTATTTAGAGATCTTCTCAACTTGTATGTTGCTTTTCTTCTAATTGTAGAAATCCTCCAATTAATCATAATCATCATTTACTCAAGTGCCCGCTAATTATCTTCTACAAATACCAATGCTCTATAGCATTGGAAAAAAAAAAAAAATAGAATCAATGACCACACCTCTGATGAGATAATTTTATCAGTCATTCAGAATGAACAGCTAGAATACAAACCAAAAGCCAAATACATAATAATAATAATAATAATAATAATAATAATAATAATAATAATAATAATAATAAAAGAGATAAGCCATTAATCCCTCTTAACTCCTTTTTTAAGGCATAGTAATACATGTGAGAATTCAGATGTGCAAACATTACGGTCTGCTTCTTCAACAGTGTGCTCAAGCAGAGGGACAGGGAAAAGAAAATTGATGGCATGCACTAGAGCAGAATTGAAGGATAACAATTTTATAGTCGTGCAGCTTGGATGGCTAAAAGGTGACATCCACCACAGGGAAGCCAAGAGTAATCCCGGGGAGTGTTTAATCTCATTTAGCTGAATTAAATCACTGTGTTTGAAGACTTACTGCAAGTTTACAACGGCATATACTAAAGTTCAGAAACAATTCAGTGCTACGGGGGAAATTATCAACAAGAAATGGCTAAATTCCCAGTCCACGGTAGCACGCAGCCACACGGCACCAAGCAAGAATTTGCTACTCTCATCCCATCCTCTAAAAGAGCAACCAGCACAGCTCAGCTACCGCTGCTCGTGAAGCCCATTAGCAAATTACTGGCTGGCTGGAGCAAGGACAGAGCCAGGGAGGAAGGGAGACTCCTGCCAGCACGGATCCTCCCCAGCGACCTTCGGGTGCCGTGGCACATTAGCATCTCCCGCCCAGACCTTCTGGCGAGGCCGCGGGTGGAGCCCACACACCTGCACGGTGCAAATATCTGCGAAAGGGGGCTGCCTAATCACCTCCCCCGGCTGTGCAAGTGTCCCCACAGACCTCATTTTGGGCACGATGCTGAGGAGGGCCAGATGTCAGCGGCGCAGCGGGCTCCTGGGGGAAGGCGTTATTCATTCCCGAGCTGTGCGCTCACACCCGGAGCGGTGTGTGTATCGGTCACGCACTGCTGACACGTCACCCTGCCTCACATCAGCTGGGAGCTGCATTAACCTCCTCAACACGCCACGGAAAGCCACGAGTGGGTTTTTGTTTTCACGGAAAGAGCGTGCCGAGCATTGACCTTCCAGGCCGGCGGGGGCCGTGGATGAGGTTGCGGCGAGGAGGCTTGAATGTCGAGGGGCTTTTGCACACTGTCAACACAGAAATAATTTAAGCCTGAGATGAGAGAGGCAGAAAATGACCTCATCCTTCCTCTGTAACCTTGCTGCTCCCAAAGGTTTTAATATGATCTTCCAAGCTGAGCTGTGCTGCTGCAATCTGTCGAGGGGTTTGAGGGGGACAGAACACAGCTTTTATGGGGGGAGGGGGCAGTCCTAGGTCTAAATGGGCCTTGGAAGCTCTATATCATTTTAGTTACCAAATTTGTCTTCACAAGGGCAGACTTCTGACATAAAAANCACACCTCTGATGAGATAATTTTATCAGTCATTCAGAATGAACAGCTAGAATACAAACCAAAAGCCAAATACATAATAATAATAATAATAATAATAATAATAATAATAATAATAATAATAATAATAAAAGAGATAAGCCATTAATCCCTCTTAACTCCTTTTTTAAGGCATAGTAATACATGTGAGAATTCAGATGTGCAAACATTACGGTCTGCTTCTTCAACAGTGTGCTCAAGCAGAGGGACAGGGAAAAGAAAATTGATGGCATGCACTAGAGCAGAATTGAAGGATAACAATTTTATAGTCGTGCAGCTTGGATGGCTAAAAGGTGACATCCACCACAGGGAAGCCAAGAGTAATCCCGGGGAGTGTTTAATCTCATTTAGCTGAATTAAATCACTGTGTTTGAAGACTTACTGCAAGTTTACAACGGCATATACTAAAGTTCAGAAACAATTCAGTGCTACGGGGGAAATTATCAACAAGAAATGGCTAAATTCCCAGTCCACGGTAGCACGCAGCCACACGGCACCAAGCAAGAATTTGCTACTCTCATCCCATCCTCTAAAAGAGCAACCAGCACAGCTCAGCTACCGCTGCTCGTGAAGCCCATTAGCAAATTACTGGCTGGCTGGAGCAAGGACAGAGCCAGGGAGGAAGGGAGACTCCTGCCAGCACGGATCCTCCCCAGCGACCTCCGGGTGCCGTGGCACATTAGCATCTCCCGCCCAGACCTTCTGGCGAGGCCGCGGGTGGAGCCCACACACCTGCACGGTGCAAATATCTGCGAAAGGGGGCTGCCTAATCACCTCCCCCGGCTGTGCAAGTGTCCCCACAGACCTCATTTTGGGCACGATGCTGAGGAGGGCCAGATGTCAGCGGCGCAGCGGGCTCCTGGGGGAAGGCGTTATTCATTCCCGAGCTGTGCGCTCACACCCGGAGCGGTGTGTGTATCGGTCACGCACTGCTGACACGTCACCCTGCCTCACATCAGCTGGGAGCTGCATTAACCTCCTCAACACGCCACGGAAAGCCACGAGTGGGTTTTTGTCTTCACGGAAAGAGCGTGCCGAGCATTGACCTTCCAGGCCGGCGGGGGCCGTGGATGAGGTTGCGGCGAGGAGGCTTGAATGTCGAGGGGCTTTTGCACACTGTCAACACAGAAATCATTTAAGCCTGAGATGAGAGAGGCAGAAAATGACCTCATCCTTCCTCTGTAACCTTGCTGCTCCCAAAGGTTTTAATATGATCTTCCAAGCTGAGCTGTGCTGCTGCAATCTGTCGAGGGGTTTGAGGGGGACAGAACACAGCTTTTATGGGGGGAGGGGGCAGTCCTAGGTCTAAATGGGCCTTGGAAGCTCTATATCATTTTAGTTACCAAATTTGTCTTCACAAGGGCAGACTTCTGACATAAAATGTAGCAGTTAAACATATGAAATGATTTATGGAATACCTGGAATGTTGTCAAGTCCAACACCTCAGAAGCCAACCAGGCAGGGCACGGCCCTCATAGGGTTTAGTAAGGATACAGTTAAATCTTGGAGTGTGTTTTAAGAGCAATTCTGTAGAGTTCATTGCTACACTCCAGAAAAATTATCAGCTCAAGGAGATTCACACTGTTTAGAGGACTCCAGCGGAGCTTTGCTTGAGGGATGGAAGGATGATTCAGGAGAACCCTCTTAAAGAGGAGGACTGGAATCACATCAGAAATCTGGGATTTTCAGCGGACAGTGACATTCGGATGCCAGTTATTTCTGGTGCAGTTTAGAAACAGAGCAGTTTTCACATCTTTTTTTGCAGGTGTTTGCCTCCCAGTAGAACAAGGAAACACCAAGGTCAGCAGCCTCGATACTGCCCTGGCCACCCAATCTCTCCCTCTTCACCCTGGGCATTGTGAACACCACAGATTGAGTTAAGGCTCCAAACTCCCTGCTGGCTTTTCTCTCCTTAAATTATAGAGGTAACTAAGTCCCATGTGATGAAGGTCACTTAGGAAATCTCACATGCACCTCTATTCCAGCCTCAGATTGGATGTAACTCAGACACAAAATAATTAATTTCACCATATAAAAGCATCACACAGACCCCTGAAATTAACGATGCTACTCCAAACACAAGCATCTGTCATTAATTTACAAGTGTATTTATTTTCTAATGTTACATTTTTTCAAGGAAAGTATTTGTATATACAGACCAGAAAGAGTAAAGCTGGATTATAAATAGGGAAAAACTTCATCTTGATTAAGAGGGTGTGAACAGCTAGCTGAAGTCAGAAGTTGGAGCTTTACTGCAAACAGAGAACCGTGCTTCTCTTCCCTACCATTTTAAGATCATTTTAGATTAATTGGTAAACACTGAGCTTTATATGTTGTTCATTGGAACCTCTGTTGTCACTTAACACAGATTAATTGGTGCTAGTGTTATGACCTAGAATAGTTTGAAAGTCAAGTCCCTAAGATGTATTTTCACGAGATGCAGTAATGCTGTCTGAGGAGACACCAGGTATTGTAACTTATTGTGCTGTTAAAATATGTGCAATCAATATGTCTGCAGCTTTAAAATTTTACAATATACTAATAAGATAGACATAAAAACCTATTGGTATCACTCCCATCAGTATTAATGATCTTAACACAGCAGGTGTTATCAGTCCTAACAAGACATGGTTTTTGCTATTTCATGCTTAGATGCTCCCCTCTCTTGATTCCCAGAAGCTGAGGAAGCTCTGTTTTAATGATTTGATAATGCTACAGGCAGAGTCACTTTGGGCACAGTTCTGCCCAATTTCCTTCATGCTGAACCAGGCAACATCCCTCATCTCCTGTGATTTCTGAAGCAAGGTAGAGGCAGGAGTCCTGCAGACCAGGCACATTCCAGAGTCATTTGTAGTACAAGATATTTACCAGAGTGGAAAAGTTGCAGTTATATTTGCAGACTGCAGTCTTTGTATGAAAACAATACCTGTATTTTAGGAAAATATATGTTTGAGAGTGAAATTATCCTTCATTGATCCTTTTCCCTGGTTGGGGAGAAAAAAAAATCACTATAAACAGGGGGGGGAACACTCCAGAGTATTGAACTGGCTAGAAAAAAATATAAATAAAAAAATTCAATTTAGATTAATTAATTGTATAGCAATTTACTTTTTTTTTTTCACTAAAGAGAGGTAGGATCTGTCCACCCAAGGCTGCAGCTGTAATGAGATAATGGCTGCACAAGAAATGTGCTGCTGGGAGCTGCTCTGGGCCATGCCAACACCATGTTCTGGGCAGCATTTACTGAACACAGGTAAGCCATGAGCTTCCAGCACAGCTGGCACCCTGAAGTGCCACCTGGTCCCTTGAGCAGCTTTCTGCTGGGGCATACAGTGCTAGATACCATGTCCTAGGAATGATCCTTCTACAGGAAAGAAACCCCACACCCCAGAGATGTCCATCTTTCTTCATCGACCAGAAACAATTTTGGGATGAGCAAACTCCTGGTTTGGATCACTCACTCAGTGTATTAAATTCCAGGAAAGGCAATTAATGGCTTTGTACCTTGGTTTCTTTATTTGCAGCACAAAGTGCTCTGAGGTACCCCATTGAGAAGGAGATATTTTCAGACTATGATGCAGCGCTGCCAAATGCTGCTGCTGCTGCTGATTATGTCTCATGAAAAGTGGATGGTTGGATGCACATTCTGCATCCTATTGCAGGGGAAATGCAGCACTGAAATACTTCTCACTGCTAAAAGAAAACTCTCTCACTAGAGAATTCTCATTGAAGTATTAAAATCTACTTCTGTGGACTTCCCAAAGACATCTAATCTTTGAATCTCTGGAGGGTGGCAGTTTTAGAAGAGATGCCATTATAGCTGCTAATTGTGGGATGAATTATGCAAGAATTTATTATTGATTCAAGGGTAGCCTGCTCAGGCATGCAATCAAAGCCAAGGCAGAGCAGAGGGGAGAAGATGATGTTTCTGTAGTTAACTAATTAAGCTGATTCACAACCCAAGAAAAACCCAAGGCAAAAGAAGCAGTTTGCAAAGTGGAGCATTTTCCATAGCAAATCACCTTTTCCACACCCATAATCAACCTCTAGTACCAGACCATCCTTGAGCAGAGCACACTGTTAATGAATCCATTCTCAACCCAGAAATACAACTCCACCCTTACCAACCCCAGCCATCCACAGGGTCAAAGGCAGGAACCCCTCTGGCTGTGGACCCCCAACCCAACCCAGCCTATCCACGTGGATCTGTGCCCATGGTGAAGAGACCCAAGGAGCCCTGGTTACAGGCCAGAGCTGTAGAAACATCCAACACACCTAAAAATAACAACAGGGCAAGGCCATGTAGCCACAGAAAGCCACAATTTAGAAGAGAAAATGTGCTGACAGCTTGGCACTGCACTGAAGTTTGACAAGGTCTGTTCAAGGAGTACAGAGATTGAGGAAAAAGAGGTTTAACTGGAGAATTCAGAGGGACTGAAACTAAAAGCATGCAGAGCCCATACAGAGCCCAAATGACACAGGGGTTAAGGACAACTCATCAATTTATTTTTGAAAGAGAAATTAGAAAGAGGTCGTTTAAAAAGTCAGGAAGGCCGGAGGTAAGCAAGAGGAAATAAAATGAGCTTGCACAGCAAGTCAGTCACTGACAAATATAAAACAAACCATGCAGAGGTTTAATGGCATGTTTAGCATTTTGAGTAATGGACATAAAATTCGCTTTTCTCAACTTGACCTTTGTTAACAACCTTAGGCACAGCAGGGCTCTTATCCTGCAGCATTCCCTTTACTAAACTCATCATATCTCTGAATGCTAGAGACCATTTCCTAATGTAATCAGAAGAGAGATCAGTAGTAATGACAATAATTATATAAATATGTATATAATGCCTATGTATCTATGCATTCTCACGCACATGTGCACAGACACACACGACACTTAGAACAACTCTCCAGCGGAAATGTTACAGTGACATTTAGGTAGAAAAAATATCCAGCAGAGATCTTACACTAAAACCATCTCTGATGCTGCTGCACAGAAAATGGCAACAGAAGTACCAGAGAGGAAAAAAAAAATTAAATCGGTAAAGCTAAGCAACTCTCTAATACCCCACCAAAAGGGTTTATTTTAATTGCAGCAGGACACTGGCATGTTTCTAGAGTCAGCCACGTGTTCTGCTAAATAATCTTCTTTAAAATATTATAAATATGCAGAACTTTCAGAAGTAGGTCAGTGGCTCAACATGTTGAAGCAAATAGCTCGGATAAATACCAGTCATTACCCTGTGGTCTGCAGTCAGTAGGAGATCTGAGACACTGCAGCAAGTGGAATTCACTGCATTAGAGGACCATTCCCCAAGTGATACCACAGCTGAGCCTGGTCACAGCTAACATGCCTCCCAACCAGCAGAGAAATCAAGCTCTCCCTCTCATCTTTTAAGTTGTCTCACAATCAGCAAGGGCAAAAGCAGGGGGTCGTGAGAATTCAAGACACAGATTTAATGAACAAAATGAAATCTGCTGCTCAGGATAAACCCTGAACACAAGTGCCGGCTCTCCCGGAAAGGTGACTTCCAAATCCTGCCTTGAGCATTGGTCCAGATGTGCTAAAACCCATGGTGGGAGAAATGTCTCCATGCAAGCCCCAGATGAGCCTTTTGCAAAGTTCCCTGGGACCTGTAAAAGCCAAGCACCGGCTCACACAAAATCCTCCTGTGGATTTGGAGCCCTGAATCCATGCGGTGCAGCTCCCCTCGCCCACCCCCCTTTCCCAAATGGATTTCAGCAAGCACTTACCATCAGCAAGCTCAGAGCAGATTCGGGAGCACGCTGCACAGCCATCTCCTCTCTTCCTACATACAAATCCTCCCCACGACTTGGTCAGCCCTCGGCCCTCCGTCACAGCAAAGCATCCACAGAGCCCACAGCGAACTGCAGGGAGAGAAACCCCAAATCAGGGTCGGAGAGCATTTGCAAGAGGAGGAGAGGATGGATGAGGGGGTGGGGAGGAGAGGAGGGAAGGAAATAACCTTCACAGCCAGGGAAAGAAGCTTAAGCTAGGCCAAATTTTACACTAGAGAGAAGAGGAAAATGAAACAGAGAGCCGGCTGGAGAAACAAGATATCGGGAACTGCAGGATATTTAAAGCTCAGGCGCACGCCACCACAGAAAGCAGCAGCAGCATAGGACATGTATCAAACACCTACATGACAGGTTAGGTCCAAGCCATCCTCCCCCTGCCCCAGCTCGCGGACTGTAATTAATTGTTTTTAATTGCCATGGTGCTTACTCCACCTAAATAAATCCTAGGTAGCACAGAAGTGCCGTGCCCCTGACTCTGCATCTTCCTCCCTGCCCTGGTGATGCTAGCGCAGAAGCAACGTCAAATATCGCCACGTACCGCTTCCAACAGGGTCAATCAAACCTCTTCTCCCTCCTCGCAAAGCCCTGCTTCGTCTGCTCGGGAGAGCAGACGCCTGCATAACACAGACATGAGCAATGAGAGCAGCCAGAGCCAGGAAGCACCCGGTGCTCACTTGAGAGCAACAATTACCTTTATCATATTCGAGAGAGAGAGCTGGGTTACTCACTGACCCTTTTCACCTTACCCCCCACCCCCCACCCTGCCCAAGTAAAGCCTCTTCCTCCTCCTCCCCTCCAAATGGACTCAGCTCCCCATGGAGCTAACACACTTCCCAGAAACATGTAATTACACAGGCTGTTGTGTTAGCGCTCTGATCACGCCGCCTGTACCGCATGGAGACGGCAGGCAGGCAGGCAGGCAGGCAGGCAGCCCCCCCTTCCCTGCCTTCCTCCCTTCCCTCCCTTCCCTCCTTTCCCCAGGAGATTCGTGCTGCCATCCCCCGCCGGGCTCCCGCCGCTCCGGGGGCCGCAGACGGCTAATCGCGAAAATGGGGCCGCTTAAGGCGCTGAGACAAATTAGCCCTGAAAATAAGCCCCTTGTTTAAATGTTAGGTGTAAATGGAAGATGGCTCTTGAAAGCCTTTAAAAATAAACAGAGCATCCCGGTAGGAAGGCCGGTGCTCTAAAGCAGGTGTGCCCTGGCAGACCTGTCAGACCCCTGGTTTTGTGGGGCTCAGAAGCCTCCTGGATTTCAGTGTGTCAACGCTCATATCACCCCTCTGAAAAAGCAGAATTTTGGCTTCATTTCCTAAAATGTTAGGCTCCATTTAATGACAATGTCTGTTCATCTTCCAACTCCCACGTGCGCACTCCCCTCCCTCCCCTCCATGATTTTGGAACCCAATTAAAAGTTTCAGACGAATTCAGCCAGAGTTGAATTCTCTGACACATGTCATTCCTGCAACTTTTATAGAAATTGGCACCAGGATAGAAAAGAGAATCAAATTACTGTCTCCATGAAGGCAGCAGAAATCCTTCCTTGTGTTCTGGAAGTTACATCTGGCAGGTCAGCTCTGGCACGTACAGCTCTGGAGTACTTGTTTGCCCAAACTCTCTTGATCACCTTTCACTATGTTTCAGCAAAGGGAACACAGTGACCTGGGGGATTGCAGACATTGCCCTGGAAAGGTCATCCAGGACATCTGTGGCATAGCCATACCTCCCCTTCCTATGGGGCATGTGAGAGATGGGGAAACTTGGTTTGTTTCATTTAAATTCAGAGATCAGTGAAATCCACTCTCCTCCCCACAAGCTGCATCACCAAGCCTGGGTGGTGATGGCAGGGGCTTCCCTCTGCCAGCACATTTTCCACCAAGAGGTGTTTGAGGGGGAAGCCACTCATGCAAAAATGGGTCACCTCTCAAGAGGTAGTCTAAACTCACTCATGGACACACAAGAAGGCATTTTCTGGGATCCTCTCTCCTTGGTTTTGGGTCACAGACATCAACAGCCAGGGAAAGTCCCTTGTCCTACACCTGGAGGTGGCTTTTACTGATTTCTTTTTCAGACCTGACTTTTTTCCCTGCAGTGAGTGCCGCTCCTGTGATCACACATGTGCCAGCAGCTATGCTTGTCACCACTTCTTGTGTGTAAGTCATCTCCACTGAGAGAGAGCAGGGGCCCAGGTTCCTGAAATCCACAAAGGTACCCAAGCATCAGGGAGCTCTGTCCTTGAGCCAGTTGCTTCAACCCACCAAAGAGCTAAGAAAATGTCAAGGTATTTTTTAATCTCAGGGCCCATCATGGCTGTCTGCAATGGGTCACCCTTTCCTCACAACCACCTGAAAATATGAGCTGTCACATAATGTGATCTGCTCCCACCCTCCTAAGAGATTTGTCTTCATCCCTGAAGACAAACAGCTTGCTGGCTGTTTCAAGGAGTGGAGAAAAAGGCTACTTAAATGTCTCTTGAAAGGGGAAAATATGCATAATAAAAGATTAAGGTAAGTTTTTAAATATGTCTCAAAATGTCTCAAGGCATCAGATGATAAAATATGTAACTAAATCTATTTCAACAGCACCATGACAAATATCCTAAGGCTATTACATTTCCCCCCTACACTAACCCAATCTGAAGTTCTGTAAGGAGGGGACTGCGGAAATGACGTGTTCAGTAGCTCTCAAGTTTGACAAGGGTTCTCCTTTGCCAAGAGATTTTAAGGAAACAGCCTATTCCTACATTTTTGGACTCAACTAAAATGAAGAATCTGGAAGTGTGGACGATTCTTCCATTTCTAGCTCCTGAATTCACTCCACAGTTGAGCAGGGTAAAATTCGTCAAACACCAGAAGCTAGTTATGATTTGTGGTGTCCTTGAGAAAATTCCAGGTTTTCCCTGAGCTCAGAGTAATGATCATCTGTAGGGAGCAATCTGCATACAAGTGTATGATCTGTGGCTTCAAGGTATATTTGCAAACTTACCTACAGCTACCTAGCCATTTTCTACTATTTATGTGAATAAATTTTGTAGCACAAGAGGAAAAACATAGATCATTATTCACTGCAGGTTGTCAAGAGACAAGAAGAAAAAGTTTTTAAAGAAATTAGTTGGATAGACCGGTAAAACTACAGACTTTTGGTTTTCTTTCAAGGCCTAAAAATATGACATTGAGGCCACACCTTGAGTGCTGTGCTCAGTTCTGAGTCCCTCAATTCAGGAAGGACATTAAGGTGCTGGAAGGGTTTCAGAGAACGGCAGTGGAGCTGGGGAAGGTTTTGGAGCATGAGTCCTGTGAGGATCAGCTGAGGGAGCTGGAGGTGTTTAACCTGGAGAAAAGGAGGCTCAGGGCTGATCTTCTCACTCTCTGGAACTCCCCAACAGGAGGGTGTATCCAGAGCTGGGCTCTGCTCCTGGCTAACCAGAGACAGGATGAGAAGACATGGCCTCAAGGTGCAGCAGGGGAGGTTTATACTGAACACCAGGAAGAATTTCTTCACAGAAAGGGTAATTAGACATGGATAGAGGCTACCCAGGGGGGTGGTAGAGTCACCATCCCTGAAGATGTTTAAGGAAACCTGGACGTGGCACTCAATGACATGTTCTGGTTTGGTCAAAGGTTGGACTTGATGATCTCATAGGTATTTTCCAACCTCATTGATTCTGTGTTTCTCTGCTTCATGATTCTGAGACCTTAGCAAAAGAATTGATTAGATGTCTTCTTTTTCTCTCCCTGTATTTTAAGATAAATAGCTCCTACAATTGGTCAAAACAGCAACTGCTTACAATCCCTCAAAAAATATTACAGCAAACTGTGGATTAATAGGAATATTGATACCAGTAAGAAGACACAAACACTTGCTGACTGGTTTATGTACAAACACATCTTCCAATTCCAGTGTTACAACTGGTAGAACTTTGACAGGGGTAAATAAGCATAGATATGCAATATCATGGTGGGTCACCTTGGTTAGAGCTGGTGGTTTCTGGGCACATAATTTGAGGTTCTGGTAATGCAATGTGGTAGGAAAACCCTCTGCTAGAAGCACATTATCCTGCCTGTCCATGGATATCCAGAAACTGACAGGCACCTGCTGTCCTCAAGAGAAGACTGAGAGGAAGATGTTTCCTAAAGGTATGAATAAAGGCAAGACAGAGTTCAGAGGTAACTGCAAGGCTTGATTCCATCTGGTACAGAACTTATATTTCTTATTGCTTCCTGGGTTTTTTTCTTCTTTCTTTTAATGAGCAAATAGGAGCTCTATTTTTCAGTGAAAGTAAATTTCTCAAGTACTGCTGCCATATTTGTTTAACCACTCAAAGTCAAAGTTGTCCCTCCAGTCAGCTGTGACATTTGTGAGAGAACAAAATCCTGTTATGAATTTTGATTTGCCTTCTTGCATCACAGATGTGTGTTTGAGTGAAATGTTGTCTAGTTATATGACAAGTGCCAGGAGGCCACTTGTTTCAGCAAAGGCATATACAGAAAAAATATTTAATCAAATGGAGTTAAAGCCCTTACCTCAATTTATGATGAGTGAATAAAACAAGTCCTGCCACTGTTTTGACATGAAAATAGTACATTCAGGTTGAGGATACCACCATAAGCAATGACATGACCAGGATCTCACCCATTTACAAGACAATTAAAAATCCAAGAAATCAATGGAGAGCCCAACAAACACTGGAACTTGAGATATATGAAAGTTCATGCCATGCTTGTAAATATTTAACCTTAAATTTAAACAACTATCAGCTTTCAGTGGTATGTAAAAACAATATATGGTATAAGAAAGAGTATGAAAAGCTGTCTGAGTCTATTGAATTTTCTTTACCCATTCATGTGTTCCTCGTGCATCTAAACTATTTACTGTAACTTCAATGATTATTTTCAAGTATGTGTTAGTCACAGATATCAAATTAGCATGATGAATGGCCATGGCAGAAGTGCTTCTGCTTTAATCCACAAAGGAGGAACCACTTCATACAAAGATCTACAAGAAAGTAACAAAGCTGGAAGTCTAAGATGCTTAATCAAGCCATAGAGAACTACACAAAAAAAACCCAAAACTCATATAATTCAAACAGACAAATGTGAGGACCTACATTCTGCTTGTAGCATATCCCCAAAGAAGATAAAAGCCTGATGCCAGCAAGTAAATTATTCATTGTGAATTATTCACTCAGCTTTAAAACATATCTGGAAGGAATTTACTGAATTTGCTTTCCTCCTCACCTTTCTATGCTCCCTTCCATCAACCCAACTGCTCTAAAAGTCAATTGTCATGCTACACAGACAGATCCCAGCAGGACTGGGACCATTCCTTCTGAAAACTCTCTTAGGAGCTTTTGATAATTATAAATGCAGTGATAAGGATGACTCTCCTGGCTACCAAAGAAATACCATCAGACTGCCAAATGAACCCACCATGTGTAGATACCTGAGGGGGAAGGTCTCTGGTCAGCCTCCTCCTCCACTGCCACTCTCTCTTTAGGGTGAACTTAGTGAAGGGTTCCTTATCAAGTGTTAGAGAAAATACTTTCCTTCTTCCCTCGATGAGAAGGCATTACAGAAAATATTGTTAGAAATCTACCCAGGTTAGATGGACACCAAGAATATGATACTGGCTAGGAGAAGGATTGATTTCAAACTCATCTCTAATATGCTGATTGGCACACTTCCCTTGCCTTGCTTTTTCTGGCAACTGTTCACTAAGAAAATAGTGCTGCTCATGAGTGATATAAACCAGAGGCTCTGGCTCCATCCAAGTGCTGAAAGCTTCCCTGATTGAACCTCTGAATCATTTGTCTGTAGAGCTGTGCAAGCAACCCACAGGCTGCTCATTGCTAAGCAGTCTCACTCTCCAGATGACTTATGTCTGAACATTAATTAGCTTTGACAGACACTGCTTTGGAATAGGAAGAATCCTGGAAATATCATCTATTGTATGGACAAGAGTGAGACTGCACAAAACTTTCCTGATATCCCACCATAGCTAGAGGCAGAGACATTTATTGGGCCCTCTGAAGGCACTTCATGATGGTGACTATCACTGGAGTTTTGCAAAAAATTGCACAAGTGTGAGGGTGACACCTGACAAAACAAGGATACCAGACCAGAGCCCCCTTGCAGAAGCTGCCTGGGCTGGGAAGAGAATTGAGGCTTCTTCTCTCCTCTATGCCAACCACAAGGCAATGCCCAGATTCTCAGGAAAATGCCCAGTTTCAAGAAACCTCAAATGGCCAGAAAAAGCTCCTGTAGCTATGAGAACTGGAGTGCCCAGAGAGGTAACCCAGTACTTAGCATTCTGGTTTACAGCAGCAGACCAGGTTCACATATGAGGAATATGAGTGGGAAGTGGGGTGGCTTCCCATCAGCAGCAGTGAATGGACTCTGAGCTGACCAAGAGCCCTTGCACAGAGCCATCTGTCACAGTGCTCCTGCCTCTCAGCCTTGAGGTGAGCTTGGCCTACCTTCTTCTGCCTCTCAACATGAGAAAAACTCCTGTCTTCCAGGTTCCCCTTCATCCTGTGCAAGATTTCAGGAATCCTGGTAGCTTGCACCTGATATTTGGCAGCTGAACTCCTGGTATTTCCTGCTGAGCTCTGGCCAGAGGGAGCTGACACCCAGCAGCACTCCTGCATCTCCCATCCATCAGTACCACACTTCTGAGCTCAGCAGGGACTGGGCAGCCTTGGACATGAGCTACTGCTGTCCTAAACAGGGAAGGTTCAACCAGATGGGGTATCCACCATCACCCGTTCCCCATACATCCCCATGCAGTTATCACATCCCATACCCCAAGCCAGGATCGGAGTACAGATCCCAGAAAAACTCCAAACTCCCTCAACTTTATGAAACAGCCTGTGGCATTTAAACCTCTGGCAAGAAAAGATGTAGATTGAAGAAAAACCCAACATTAAAGTATTCAGAAAGATGACTCCTATGTTCTTCCAGCTTATATTCTATTTAATTTAGCATGCAAGAACTTAACACTAATGGTGCACTGGGAAAATCCTAATTTAAAAAACCCTGAAGGTTAATAACTAGAAAAATAAACATGTCGTAACTCGAAGTATGACTTAATAGCGGCATAGTAATTAACATTCAATAACCATCTTAGTCAATTTGAAAGGTCTGGGTTTCATATTATGATTGTTTAATATTAATTTGACATTTACAAGATTATGGCCTCAGCAGACTCAGATATCATGAGTCCAGCTGAACAGAGTCCCTATAGAGGGTGTGGAGTCTGCAAATGTGCATCACTGCTGCAGTTATATTTGTTTTCCGGAAATTGTTCAGCTGCATGATCTGTTGGGCTCTACTTGTGCTAGTTGACCTAATGTACACCTGTGCAAGTAAATTTAGTGAAATTAAGCAGCACTTTTCAACCAATTCAGTTTTTTTCTGTTTTATTATAGCGTTCATTTAAAAGACCATGGGGTGAATGATCTCTTATCAACAAGGCTAGTTCTTCTATAGTCAAGCTCTGTGTAGCTGTGCTAAAAAACTTTTCAGATTTTGTTTTACTGTACATTTTTAACTTCCAATCTACATTCATTGATAACTAGTGCTGAATTTTTGTGCTGACGATATATTTCAATGCAGTAGCTCTAGGTCCTAATGACTTACCTCTAGATGCATTTGAGATAACGAAATTTCTTCTGAGCTTTTGTTTTGCCCTCTATAAATTTTCCAGCAGCCTGCTGAGGAAAAGTCTGTCTCTTTCCATTAGAAACCTTTTGATACCCACAGCAGCTAGGATTTATATTCCCTGAACAGCACTGACCAACAGCATCTACATTACTTCAGATGAGACCTGGCCCCTTTGCTACACTATACCTCATATTTCTACAGATCATGCAATTTCCTCTTTCTCTGGGAAAGATGTGAGGATTCAAATCCTTTTTATACTCAGTGCATCTCATTATGCACTCAATCAGCTCTTAAATATGTTTTCAGGGTAATATATTGGAGCCATCTTTATGGCCACCCAAGTCTGAATAAAAAAATCATGATACTATCAGGGATAAGTGCTCTGTACAGGACTGTAAGTAGAGTGGCTAGGGACTATGGAGGGTCTGGGAATTCCAATCTTTGCCCCATCCATTGTCCTTGGGTCTGAAGGGTGTGGCTGACCTTTTGAAACTTCTTAAGTAAAAACCTCAGCACACGAAATGGACCAGTTTTCAATGCTTGGAAAGTGAGGGTTTGATGGCTCTACACTTTGAACCCAAGGCCTGTGGCTCCTTTAAGGGTAGCACTGTAAGTGTTGCCTGCATCCTCAGGGACAATCTGTGATGCAACAAGGAGCTGTGTGTCCATTTCTTCAGGCTTACCTATATCCCCCTGTGAAACCTGTTTGTTCTCCTCACTGAGCCTTGCCTTTCAGCCTCAGAGCAGCTTCTGCACAGTGTGGGCTTCAATTGGTGTTGTTTGTCTGGATGTTAAGTAAAGTGACTTCTGCTGCATAGTGCTTTAGGGCAGTCAGTCAGACAAATTAAATCAAATAATATGTACCTGAATGCAAGTGTCACTGAGAGCTGTCTATTCTCAGCTTCTGTCCTCAGACCAGGAGTCACCTAACCTAATAAAAACAATTTATGAGTAAAGACATCCCGCCAAAGATAACCCATTAGAGCTTCCTCCTCAGTCAATGGACTGACACATGCAGCTCCAGAGGGTAGGTTACACACCCTATTAATCTTCAAATGGGATGATTATTCTCTGGAGAGTCTGGGCTCTCTCTGTTGGCTCTCTCTGTTGCAGAATCCTAAATGATGATTTTAACATTGTCAGCAAATCTCAGCTTGAGCATTAGCACTGGGAGCTGCCCTCAATTTCCAGCATTGCTGGTTGTACATGCTGGGAGATCAGGGAGCACCACTTCAGTGCTGCATGTGCCTTTGAGGGTGCATGCAAACCACAGAGGCTGCTGACTACTCAGGGTGCTTCCATTTGTTTACTATTTCCTTCAGCCACCACTTGAGACAAACCCAGAAGGAGACAAAAGTGATTATGGGGAAGGTTCCCTTAGAAAAACAAGAAAACCATACCAAGATTGGCAATGATGGGATATGCAAAGAGGTTTGTCATCCCCCTTGGGCTGAAGAATAAAAATAGCACAGGCTAAAAACATAACATCTACTCTTGATCTGTCAAAACTATTTGTTTGTACCACAGCTGTATCTTGGATTTCTCTCAGAGATGCAGCTGCCCCTGTGGTGTTAGACATTGTTCATATACCTTACCAGACCTGGGATGACCCTTCACTTCTGAGCAAAGTGTGGCTCAGGGAAGAGGAAAATGATGAATACTTTCACAACCTGATCACCTGGCTTCCAGCACAGCACTTTAACCTCCCAAACTACCACAACTATATTGGCAATGACCCAAGTTAGATGCATTGCTCATGCTGAGGGGTTGACAATCCACAATGAGATTGTGGAAGAAACAGTGGTTTAAGATGGAAAAATAATTATACTCACAGCATTAAAATGCAAAGGTTTTTTTGTATGTAGAATATTTGCAGCAGTCAGTATGTTGGTGGCTGCCAGAGGGAGTTATCAGAGCGTTAAGAGTTTATCATTCAGTAGCTGCTTCATAATATAGTCAGGGTAACAATGACATATTCAACAGAAGTAAATTTTGAAATAAAAAGGAAAATTAGTTTTATTATTTTCTGAATTACTGCTACAAGTTACTAATTTATAGGACCAGTAATAAAACCAGAACTGTGTTCACAAGGTAACATCTACAGTTCCAGAGGAGCACAGCCATTAATAAACAGACGAGAGTGCAGAATTTTAAGTACCTTTCCTTAGTCCAGAAATATGTTCTGTAAAAACCTCACATAAGGGAGTGAGCAATTCAGCTCAGCCCATTAATTGCCTTAAATATCATGGTTGGTAATCTGCAAATTAGATTATAAAACTTCAGTGCATATAAACAAATGCCAAAATGGATTGCCTCTTCTTTCTTGGCAATTAGTTTGCAGAATAGTTACTGTATTTTATGTTTAACAGTATTAAAGAGCCAACAGTGATTTCACAGTAAAGCAACTTCATAATGAAAATTGGTTTTATGAATCCTAAGTCCAGTCTTTTATGGTTGCCCATCTAACTCAATTTTGAAAGACACTTTTATTCTCCACTTGATCTAATCAGGTTCTCTCTACAACACCTCTGGGCACCCAGGACCTTGGCCTCCAGGTCCACATAGGGACATTACATGTCCAGTTTTCCGCAGATGTGGGGGTTTTTTCTATTTTCCTAATTTTTTTATCCCCTTGCCAGGAACCAAAATTGGTGGGATATTGAGAAGTTGCCACATCAACCAGTGGTTCTTGGATGTCTGGTGTCTCTGAGTAGTGATGCAGACAGATGAGGCTCTGTCTGGGATGCTCTACACCTAGGGATCAAGGGTCACCATAGAGCACCATATGCACAGTAGCTTTCATATTGTGGGGAAAAGAAGAGCTAAATGTATTTAAATGTTGTTCTAGACCAGAACAACTGACAGGTGGGTCCACAGAGTGACCATCCATTCAGATCTGTGGGTGTGAAGGCAGTGACACAGGTCTGTGTACAGACCTATTCCTTACCACTTCTCATCTGTTGGTTGTGAGTGCAGCACTAAAGAACTTAATCTCTTTTTTAGGAGACCAAGTTTAAACCCTTGGAGAAACTGTTACTTGTGTCAGTCTGCTAATGGGAAGGTGGCTTCCCAGACCTCTTCAGCTTATTAAGAGAAACACTGATCTTTCCCAATCCCTGTGTTGGGCTTTTCCATTAAAGCAGCTTATCAAGCTTCTCTTCCTCACCATCTCTCAGCCATCAGTCACTGCCCCTACCTCAGGCACAGGCCAGTGAGGTGACAGCTATTAGGTGTGAGTGTAGCACTGTGATGAGCCCAGGGGGCTCCACATCTCAAATCACATAAGCACAAGGGACAACAAGATCTTTTTAAGCTCTCTCCAAAAGCTCCTTCTCCTTCTTCTCAAAGATTTTGGAATCCAGCAGACCTGAAGTGATAAAAGGAGTCTGCAATTCAAAGGGTCCTGATGGGCTCAAGCCAGGCTCTTTTAGAAACCCAGAAAGTGGAGGAAGGTACAGATGAGAAATACACAAAAGACAATTGCCTTATTCAAGCATCAGGAGGCTGGAACACCCCCAAACAGTGTGGGACACCACAGACTGATGCCCACAGTGGACCAAGGGACTGAGTTCAAACCCTGTTAACACAGCTGACTCGACTGCTAAGCCATCCACAGACACCTCCCTCTGCCCTGCAGAGCCTGTGTGCACCTCTTTGCAGGTGGAATTCCAGGGGACTCTTCTGGATTTCAAGATCCACAGGTTAGCAAGTTTATCTCCAGCCTTCTTCATTCCAGAGAAGTAGTTCAAACCAAGTATTTTGTCTGTGAAGGACAGCAGAAGCTTTTCTTTAGAAGACATCCCCTTGTACATTATTAGAGTGTATTATGGGAGTACCTCCCACTGAGTTTCAATAAAACATTTAACACTAACAACAGGGTGGAGATGGGAGAGCTGCCCTGCACCCTCCTAAATCAAAAACTTCAGACATGCTGATGACACACTTGGCTCCACATGCACATACAACCTTTATGCTTTATAGTCTCATTCTGTTGCATTTTTGTTTCCTTAGTTTTCCAGATTTAATGCACTTTCTTCCCCCTCCATCAGACACAGATGTTTAAATCCTGCCTTGCACCAGCAGTTTAAACATGCCATTTCACTTATACAGGCAGCTGAAAAAACACACTTCACTCATTCCAAAGCAAATACATATGAAATAATATTTTACTCTGCATTTTCAGCTACACTGGGTGTCTGCTGAGCTCAATACATTTGCCTACTGAAATTAAGAAGGATTTATATCAGATTCTCGCTGAGAAAATAAATTCCTGCTCTTCTAGGTACACAGAGATATCTGCTAGCTCAGAGATGTGCATTTTACTTTGAGTGCCTTCCCTTGAATAAAGCAAATTCCTGTTAATTTCCACAAGATGTTGCCACTTGGTGAAGTACATGCTTGAGCTGAGGGCAATGCTGCCTGCGTGACATTGCACAGTCCCTGTGCTACAACATCTGAGTGCTCAGAAATGCAGAGGCCCTGCTGAGATGGAATATTCAGACCATGAATTTTGCACCATTATCACAACTTGACAGCTCTCATGTCCCCAGTGTCCTCAGCAGAACGTGGAGTGACACAGGTAGGAGTGTGGAGGAGCAGTGCCTTTAGAGTGGTCGTTAACAAAACACAGTCAAAGATTAAAAAAAAATTAGTGTTAGCTTGGGTCTGTGTCACCAGGGAATGACACTCCATTTGCATGACTAATACAAGGGGTTTTTAGAAGAGAACAAGAATACTTATCATTGCATTTCCTTGAGATCCTAAGGAATAGTACTTCAAGACAATCTCTCCAAGGACCTCTGCTGTGGCTCAGGAATCCATGACCAGAAATGCTCGTGCTCACCTTCTCAGTGGAGATTGACACCCCTGATCTTGTGTTACATCCATATCCCTGAGGGCCTCACTCTCCTCCTAGTCCATATGATGCATGAGACCATCAGGCTAAATCCAGAGTCATGGTGAACATCGCAATCCACCAAACCCCCCTGACCAGAGCATGTCTCCAGCCCCTCAAGGCAGATGCATCCTGATTCCCCTGCTTGGGTTTAGTGAGAGAGTCACTCTTGGCCAGCACTGCCTGTTAGCCTGAGCACACAGTGCACAAGTCATGCATGGCTACATTTGTTCTTCCCCTCTTTGAACTCCTTATGGCTCCTTGCAGGAGCCACCAAAGAGATGTCATGGGAGTCCCATCTAGGTGTAACAGACCTATTTTCATAAACTGTTTGAAACCCGAAAAAATAAACAGCCAGAACCCACACACCAAGTTCAGGGGGCTTGACTACACTTTCCTTGGCCAGTGGGTTTAACTGCCCATGACAAACTGGATGTCCTTGGGAAGGAAGAGACAAGCCCAGCATTTGGAAATGAGAAATCAAGCAGCTGAAATCCAGGCAGCCTGTATCTCTTCTGGGCAGGGAAATGCTAATATTCTGTAACCCACTCAGCCACTTCCTTCAGGGTGTTAGATTTTCCATACAAGCATAATACTGGGAGCATACATCAAAACAAAGCTGTTTTCCCAGGCCAAAAAGACGATGGACACTCCCCTGATAGCTCTCATAAAGACCCTTTCTTCTTTCCCTCAAACCACCCCAATTAGCTCTCTCCACCCCCCCCTTATTCCTTCATTTGAAATCTTCAAAGGATCTTCCTGTGGATCAGTCTCACCTGGGACACAAGTGCAGCTCTGTCCAAACACCACTGATGCACCAGAGCTTAACAAGAGACAGGTAAAGTCAATGAAGAGTCAGGAACTTTTCTGCTTTGCATCAGCAAACAAATTAAACTAAAAAGGGACATTGTTTCAAGCTAAGTACAAGAGAATTCCTACTCTACCCTGGTAGGATAAATAAGAATGTATATGTTTTGTTTGGGAAAAAATATATTGATGAATTTTATTTGAAAAAAAATAATATTAAAAGATTTTTGTCTTATTTAGGTCTTGTTGACCTAAAATGCTCTTTCTACTTCTAAATTTAATCAAACAGGAAATCAAAAAAGTCAATTATATGCTAAGCCTCATGGGTGACACACAGAAACAGGTGATTGAAGTTCAGCATCACAGTTTGCCTTTCCTTCCTCCCTTTCTTCAGAGACAAAGAGCACTGACTGTCTTCATTAAAATACAGTTAAATATACCAATTCTGCTAATGCAAATCTTTCCAAGTGTTTTGAGTAATTTGAGGAGGTCTGCTTAGAAGTATGTGACCTTTTACAGTGCTGGATCTAAGCAAAATGAAAACAGTTTTTTTTACAGTCAATCAGAACAGCTCCTGGTGAATTAGATAATGACAATTTCCTTTAAAATGTCAGATTAACTTACAATCAATTTAGGGCTCCTGGCTTTCTTTGTGACTCAAGTGTTCTTAGGAAAGTTTTTATCCAGACATCATATTTAATGCTATGTTTACTGCAAATGGCATAAATAAAAGCCTGTATAGCTCAGATTAGGCAGTGATGTTTGTTAAACAATAATGTGATTTGTTTCATGTTCTGGGAATACATCAAGGAAGCAATTTGTAGCCTCTGTATTACCAATGGCTGAGTGATTGCTGCATCAGGGTAAGTGCTGTGTAGCTTTTCACAAATAATGAGCCAGAATGTCTTTATTGCTTTGCTAATTAATACAAAGTTTAGTTTAGGGCTTTAGCTTAGCTTAAGATGTCATGTTTTTCTTTAGCACAAAAGTGCCTGAGTTTCCCTTATTGAGTTGTAAAGAGAGGAATATAATTTCTCCAGCTTTTCAAGGATACTCCGTGGAAATCAATAGCTTGGGTAAAATTTTCTGGTTTGTTTTATCAGAGACTGTATAATGCTAGAAGTAAAATGGGGGTCATGTCATTGCTGTTGCTATTAGAGCCATTTAATATGACCAACCAAAAAACCTCGCAAGAACAAAAGAAAGCAAAAGTATGAGAAAGGAGAAGACAAAGAAAAACCAGATAGAAATACAGAAAAGGAAATTTGACAACACTTTTTCAAAAGAGTGAAAAAAAACATTGAAAGAACAAAGGATGAAAAGAGATTTTAGCCAAAAAAAAATAGATTTTGACTGTTGTTTTATGGAAAAACTCCCTTTGAGATCAGTTGCACCAGTAAGTCACTGTGAGCTCAGCTGACTACAGCATGGTTTGAAGGAGTTATAACAACCTAGGTGTTTGTGTGTGCCAGAGAAGTAATAACAGCAACACAAAGAAAAACAAAATGAACTCTAGGAGATCAATAAAATGTAACCCTTTGACCCTGCAGATGATCAGTGTCCATTTTTTAGTTGGGTGATAAAATCAGTACAGTATAAGGTTTTAATCTGGCCATTACTGCTATCTTACATCTGTGAACTTGAGCATTAATTTGCCACACAGATCTATTTTTAAAGGTAGATATAGTGCCTTTAGAGAAGAAACCAAATTCCCAATTGGTATTAAAACTGGCTTTGGTAAGATTAACATTTGTGCTCAAACTGTTACAGCTCTCAAATCTTATCTCAGGCAAAGAGAGGGCTCTGTCTTTTCTGCTATAGGAAGAAAAAAAAAAGAAAAAAAAGGCAAGATAACAAGCAATGGAGCAGATGGAGTAAATTTCCAGAGCTGTGTGTGGGAGTCAAGCATTCAGATCCCATTAACTAATATTGGAGTTGGAGGATCAGACTCCTACTCACCAGGCTTCAAAAACAACAGGTTCACATTTCTCCAGTTTCACTTGTTTCTTACGTGTCCCTGACGCCATTCTGGCTCCTCTCTACCAGACTGACATTTACACAACAGCACAGGACCAAATGTGCCTCACTCTGGGCAGGGCTCCTCATCCAGCAAATAGAAATGGAAATATGTAAAGAATAGATCTGAGTTTATGTATAGACCACATGTGCTTATGGATGTGAAAAAGGACCAGTAATATGCAGTGGCTTAATCCCACAACAAAAACAGCCATACAGAATCAGTATTTTGGTAAAGACAATCCTAACATGCATACTTTACTGCTTTAGGACACACAAAGGGTGAAAAGTAGGTAGATACACACGGTACAGGTGTGCAGTGCAGTTCCAAGATCTCTTTTGTAATGTCTGGCTGCATGCACCAACCTTGCAGCCCCTAAACCATGAGAAATGCACTGTTCAGGTTGGTGCAAAGGCCTCTGTGAGTAAATGCATCTTGTTCCAACCTCCTGCACAAGAGGAGTTCATAGGCACAGCTGTTTCCATTTGCATCCATCTCCTACCTGCTGGTGATGTGCAAGAGCCCCACACATTCAGCTGGAATGGGTATGTTGTCCAGGATTTGTCTCCTCCCCTGGGTCACCTCCACAGTGTTCTGTTTTGTGATTAAATGTTCTCTTCTCCAAAATCAGGTTCTCTGTCCCTGATAGCTGTGGGAAACAACCATCCTCAGCTCCACTGTGTTTTATCACGGTAGCTTTATTTTTAACTGACTTTAATCACCCAATTATTAGGAGTGACACAGCACTTACACCCTATCATTGCAATCTAATTAATTTCTGATCCCATAAATCATTCTTGTGCATCAAGTATGTAGTATCTATGGGCTGAATCTCTTATTTGCTCCACAGGGACACTTAGCAGCATCACTTATGTGCAAATGCAGTAGGGAAAGAGAACAAAGCAATTCCTGGAGAGGACAGAGAGGAGCTGTATTCCTTCCCTCCTGCAAAGCTTAAAACACCTGCAGATGGACAGCAAAGGCTCAGTTGCCTGATTGCTGCTCAAGGCACCCCAAAACACTGCACCTCCCACAGAGGTCTGGGGAAAGCAGGAAGATGCCTGGGATTGCTGTTTATTGCTATTTATTTCCCCATTTCTCTGCATCTAGAGGATTCAGTAAAGCTGACACAGACTCAGATTTTGGTGACCTGCAGCACAGGGTTGTGACACATCTCACAGTGTGTGTGTGCCTCCAGCTGGTGCTCTTCAGTCTGAACTAGGATGGGACCTGGGTCACACCTTTAGCAAGACAAACCTCCAACAGGATCCTCAGAAATAATGTCTTTGAGTAGCACCTTAGAAGTCTTTGAGCAGCATTTTAGAAGTCCTGCAAAGTCCTGCTACCAGCAGGACTGTAAAAATACAAACATGCACATGATTTTGGAAAGTCTGTTGTAGGAAACTTCATGGGGACACTCTGGGTCCAGTCTCCTTCCCCAGCTCAAAGGATCTTCTGGACAACTCTGGCTATCAGAATAAATTTATTCCTCTTCCTGACCACAGAGGGACTGTGTACAAGGGATGTTTTGTCACTTCACATGCAACCAGAAATCTCCTTTAACTTTTATTCAGGTAAAGTGAAAAGAAATATATTTACTTATGCACCTAAAAAATAAAAACAAACCAACAAACTCAATTATAATTATCAATTCTCATGAAAGACATTGGTTAAAGAAATGAAAGGACATACTTGAACAGTCTGGTCATAGGCAGGTTAATTCTGCCTGGTCTCTGTTTCTCTCTCCCACAGCATCCCAACTGCACAAACCATCCCAACACACCCTTTGTCAGGTCTCCAGTTTGAGCATCATCCTTCAGAGAACCTGTTCTTGGTGGATGACACTAGATGTTATAGATAATTTCCTTTTTGAACCCCTCAGGAGCATCTGGCCAGATTTACTCCTTCCTGTTTAAAGATATTTATTTCTAATGTCTTCAGAGGGAAACGACTGATGTGTCTTTAATAACAAGAATTGCTCCACTTGTCTGGAGATGTCAGCACAGCCTTGCTAGTGCAAATGTCACATCCTTGACAGTCCTGGACTCTGGAGGACTCTCTGTATGAAGTATATCCATGCTCTGAACTTTATTTTTGTATTCATCTGCACAATAATAAACATAGCATCAACATTTAAATGCAGTGACAAAGGTGCCTGACTACAAATATTCCTTTATGACTGTGGGAGGGTCAATAATCCCTGTATCAAAACATGAGCAGTGGAAATGAGGAGGGTGTCCTGACTCCGCTGTGGGGCTCAACAGAAGCTGTGTTTTTCCAACACGAGACATTGCTCCAGAGGGACATGGGCTGTGACCTCATCCCTGGAGGAAGATGATCACCTGAAGTTGCAAGAAGAGCAAAAACAGCAGGCAGGAAACCCTCCTGAGGAGCAAGGCTGAAAACCTGCTCTGTGCACTGCATCCCCACAGCCTCAGCCTTCAGCTTTACAGATGTGGGTGCAAGAACATCCATCAGTCACTGCACCACTGTAATGTAACTCAGGGCCTCCTGTGTCAGCCCTCTGTGGCTGAGCTGCTGCAAACTTGCTCACTCCAGTCACATCCAATGAAATATGATGGTCTCAGTGAAATTTATTTTGCTTCCCTTGACTGGCTGATCAGTGCTTCTAGCAAATGTGACAGCTTCAACCATCATCAATTACTGCCTTCACTATGCAGTGACTCTTGCTGTGCCACATTTTTTATTACAGAGACCTTTGAAATCTACTGTATTTAAAATTGGTAGAACTAAACCAGGAAAGTTCAAAGTAATTCCCCTTTTCAAATCAGTCTCCTACTAAAAATATTGCACTTCAATAATAGGAACCCAACAAGACTCTCACCTGATGTGGGAATTCTTCTTCACAAAGCTGGCAGGCTGCCTGTTGCAGAGCTGTTCTGGGGAATGCAAGGCCATTTTCCACGTCATCCTGTTCTTTATAGCTCTGGGTTCACTGCAGAGCAGACTGAGGCCACCGGAGCAAATTCATTGCCTGAAGAAATACCCAAGCCTGGTGGTGTCTGTGGAGAATTATTCTCCTGTTCCCTGGGTCCCCCCACAGCAGTTCCTGATGCTGCTCCACACAAGGGCAGAGGTTTTGTGAGATGACTCAATAGGCCCAGGCTGCCAGGCAGGCTGTCAGTGAGAACACAGTGCTACAGCTCCATCCTGCATTCCAGAGGGAATGGCTGGCAGTGCTCCATCTCCCCACCATGCAGAAAGACCCACAAGGAAGGAGAACTAAACCTTTGCCATGAGCATTGCACTGAGGTAAGAGACAACTGGAAGGCTGATTTCCCCCAGGCTGTGTTTGAGGGACTTGGACATTTCTCCCTTCTCCACATCTCTGTTCCAGGAAAAACCACTGAAAATAACTGTGATGGCAAGGCAAGAAAATGTGCCAAAGATGAGGCAAACCAGAAGATAGAAAAATCCCCATGAGATGATGCTATGCTCTCAGGCATCATCTGCCATCACAATTGCTATGTGGGAAGCGAAAGAGCTTCACTCTTGGGAAATAAACATTTCCTCACTTCAAATAAACAAACAAAAAAATCAATGAAAACATTAAGTTGGAGTATATATGGAGATCAGGATTCTCAGCTGTCAGGCTGAGCTCATTATGTTCCAGAAGACCTGAGGTCCATTTCTGGCAGAACCACTGGTCTCTGAGTGAGAGAGGAACAGGTTGTTTTCCTGCTCTGTGCCTCAATTTCTCCTGTGAAATGGAGCCAGTGATATGGATTTCTTATAAGATCTACTGGTGAAAGATCTGACATAAGAACTGGTACCCATTGTTTTTTCCCCACCCAGACACAAGCTTTGATGCTTTTTCCAAATATCCTTAGCAATAGAGAAAATAACATCTTGTTCCATGAGTGTAGGTCTGTATAAAAGCATTTCATGACAGTTTTTATTTGGGATGATCCAAAGCATTGGGGTCTTTTTGAGGAATGTGTTTTTCCTACTTGATTATTTCCTGAAAAGAAGGGCACCCTCAACACCCCTCATGCAAAGCAAAAAAAAAGGAGGAGACACAAAAAATTATTTCACAGTGTTTCATTCAGCTCATAAAAGAGTCTTTTACTGGCATTATCCACAGCTCACACCTAGATCTGTACCTGCACCTTCAGGGATACTGAATATTATCATTAAGGATGGTGTTAAGTTGTGCACTTAAGAACATCAGTAATTAGGCAAACTCAAACTTTGGGGACTCAAACTCAGGGACCCAAACCTGTCTAAGTTCAAGTTGTCCTTTCTGCCATAGGAGGTTACAAGAAAAACACCCAGATGTCTCTTTTGCCTGCTGAGTGCAGAGCAGAAAACCCTGCATGACTCCCAGGGCTTCAGCTTGTCCACAAGTTTTCATATGAACTAATCACAGTGCAATATTATTCCACTTGTCAACAGATCGGGAGGAATTGACAGAACCTGGTTTAACTATTTAACTCTGCCAGGGGTAATAAGTTCTCTCATGCATTAAATTAAAAATGACACTTGAAAATAAGTACATTATGGACCAAATACAGCACACAAATGGGGGGCAAAGATTTAAACTGCTGCCTGGTGGAGAATTGACAGTGAAGCAATAAGCATCTCATTATCCAGACTTTCTCCAAGCACATCCACCAAGAGGGCTTTTTGCATATAGATGCATTTGCTGTGGGCAAATGCCTGCTATCAGCCTGGACAAACACAACTGTTTATTTTCCATTGTAACAATATCTGAGCTAAAAGAACTGCCAGGGGCTCCTGATGGTGGGCAAACTCTGGACAAGGCTGTCCCTGCTCAACCTCAGCCCCATCATTCCTGCCTTGCAGCTCTCTGTATGTTGGCAAAACTTTTCTTCCCTTCTGCTACCATCTGACAAGCAAGGCAAAACACTGACCTGAGAAGACACACTTACATGGTAGGATAGCATAGAAGAAGGAATGACATTATTAAAGACCATTTTTCCTTGTAAGTGGAATGAATCCTTCCAGAGAGAGGAAATTTCTTTCCTTTGGGTTCAATAGTCTTGAGTTGTGCCACCTTCTTCCACTGTCTGGGGTGTCTCTTTCTCTTGCAGCAGTGTCCTCTGTGCAATTTCATACACAGATACACACCTCTATTCTCTCCTGGTGCTGGAGCACGTACTCAATCCATTGTTAGGCCTTTGAGGTGGGTTTTGGGCCTCTAAATTTTAAAAAATGAGTTGGTCTCCTTGACAGTCAATGGGGAGTTATAAGAATTCAAAAGGAAGAATTCACCCAGTTTTTCTGAATAAAATTAATTAGCCAGCCAGTAAGTATGTCTTATAAGCTGACTCACTCCAGATTTTTCCAGGTTGCCAAACAGTGGTAGGAAGGAAGACTGCAACAGAAAAAAGTGCTGACAGCTGAGCCAGCTGGCTCAGGGTTACTCATCATTTTTGCAGACATCTCAACTTAGGACACAGGAACCCCCCACATAAGTTATGATTTTAAGTGAGAAGACACCTCAGAAGCAGAATGCTGGGTGAAGAACATGGAAGTGCTCAGGGCCATTAATATGTGCTGAAAAGTGGGAGGTAAAAGGAGATGTGATGTGGTGAAGGCTCAAGTTTGCCAAACACTGAGAGCCACGGGCTGGAGTTGGGAGCATGCAAGGACCAGCTTGCATAGTGAGGTTGGCAGCTGTGACAGCTGACAGAGGTATTTAAATACCTTCTATGGCAGGATATAGATGTGCTGAGTTGCCTGGGCACTGAGGGCACACAAACCCCTGCAGGCAGGTGTGTGAGAGTGGATCCAAACAGCCCCAGCTGAATGTTGGCTCTGTGCTGTGCCCATCTGTTCCAGGAGGAGAGGAAAATAAACCCCAACAAGTCATTCTTGCAATTGCTGCTGGTTTAAAACCTTCCCATAATAGCTTCAAATCTTGCATGCCCTTTGAGAAATAGTCACAATTGCTAAAAGGCTACAAACTGATTATACAAATTCTATTGAAAATCTACCCTCTGGGAGAGGATATTGAAAATTTTTACTGAAAATGTGTTCTCTATTAAGTGAAGTAGATTTGTAAAATAAAATTGTTATTGATTGGATGGTCTTTCAGCTCAATGAGGAATATAAAAGGAATTATCTTAATGGAAGCAATCCTAATTAAAGCCCACATTACACTGAGGTTACAGGGAGATATTGGGACATTTCCTTTGACCAAAAGCCCACTGAAAGTGGGAGAGAGACATATATGAGTACTTTTTGGGTCAGACCCTGCATATAATGCTAGGTGTGTGAAGATACTCATTTCTAGAAGAAATAAAGACATTGATTTGCAGCTATTGAAGGATAGGATTTATTTTTTTTTTAATATTGTAATCAAGGTCCAGAGTCTGGGTTTGGAAGTGTCCTCCTGAGACCTCCTGTAAAAAACAAAACATGATAGAACATGGAATGAGGAAAGGCAACAAAAACAAGGTTTTGATCCTTGCTTAAATACCAAACTAAGCAAGCCCTGGTTGAGGCTTGTTTTTATCTCATTCCCCAAGTCCTACTACCAGGGCAGTGAATGTTTAAGACAAAGAAGTGAGTGGCTCCACTCATTTTGCCAAAGTGCTCTGAAAACAGAGTATTCTCACTCTAGAAACTGAGAGAGACACTGCACTGCCCCTCTCACAGCTGTATCACCACTTCATTTTTGCTAAACTGGTTCCCACTCCTTCTGGCAGAGCATCCCAGGTGTCTGGTCCTACAGGCTGCCACAGCTCCATCCCATGGCACCTTGAGGATCTGCTGGGACATGGCTGTGCAGGAACTCCCTGAGAGGGACCCTCACCTTCTGTGGCTGAAGGGAAGAAATCAAAATAATCAAAATCAATCTCTTCTCAGCAGCTCCTGAGTGTTTTATCTCAGCTCACTGATGCCATGCAGGGGTCCCTCCAAGAATGCCTCAGGTGCAAACCAAATTCTCAGAAATCCTTTCCTGGATTACTCAGAGACATTCATATTCATTAGGAGTTATCAGCACGCAAGCAAGGCTCACATTAATTAAATATCTTCAGCATTTGGGAATTGAGGAGTTCAGTCTTGTTTTGTTTAAGTTTGCTTGTTTATTAGAAGTATTAACTTATTCTGACCTAACTTTCTCTGAAATTCTTTCCAAGTTACAGGAGTACTGGCTTATAAGCTAAATAGTTGAAAATGCATTCAGAAAGATGCAAACAGAATAAAAGAAATGCTGTACACAAAAACTCTGACCTCCATTTTTTTAAAGCTTCTCTTAAGGCATCAAATAAGGAAAACACGGGGGAAATTCTTCCCCCTTGACTCTTTCTCAAGAAATCTTTGTACCAAGGATGCTAATTAACTTTGCATCTAAATGAATTGCTTCCATTACCAAAATAATTTATATAAATATAACTATTCCTATTTCTTTAGAAGTCTGTTCACAGTGTTAACACTGTGATGGATACACTGGACCCCCACAACCAAAGCAGCAGAAGTTTGGCAGTCTCCACAGGAGGTGAAGGCCTCAGCCTTTTCAGGCATATGTTGTGATTTTTGGGGTGTCATACACAGGGCCAGGAGTTGGACTCAATGATCCTAATGGATCCTTTCCAACTCAGCAAATTCTAAGAATCTATGATTGTATGAGTAACATTCAGGTCCAAAACTCCTCCAGGAAACCCACAGAGGGGCCAAGTGACCCAGTGAGCATCCATGCACATGAGGTTGAACACTGATCGTGCATTTGACACATGAACAGCTGTGATTTTTTCCAAGACTCATTTGTCAGGGAACAAAGAAAGTTGTGGGTACAAGGAGTCTCATACCCTTCCCAGAGCAGCCAATCTGACTATGAATCAAACATTTTATTCTGTAAATACGAGAGTCTGAGAGAGCCTTCTTTGAGATTTCCCTTGCTGGCAGTGTGGCTGTGTGATGGTGATCTCCCCTTGAGCTGGGACACCCCTCAAAGTTGTCCCTTGAGGAGGAAAGACCTTTTCTCAACAATATATATTTGGATAAATCCAGTTCCAGCTCTATCTCAGTTTCAATTGGACTGCAAGCTGGTGACTCTTGAGCTGGGATGTCTCTCAAGGTTTGATATTCTTTATCTGACCCTGAGAGATCCTTCCTGTCCCAAGGTGAAGAGACCTCTTATTCACCACACACTCTCAGAAAGCTGCTGATAGCATGCCATCAGTGCTGATGAAATCTATGTAGTTAATTCCTTTAGACAGAAACCATTGTCCAAGTCTGAGACTGAGATTTGACCTAAGCTCCATCAGGAGTTTCAGAAAGAAGAGGAGGTCACTCTGAACCTTGTAGCTCAACTCACCCTTTTGTACCTCTGATCTCTATATAAATCACTCTAAATTAATTCCAACTCAATTTTTCTTTGTATGTTCTGTCTGTATAGTAACTAACACTGTGAACCTTGCTTTCAAACTTTGTGAAATCACATTTTGATAAATTTATTAAAAAAAAAAATTCCAGTGCCTTTGGTGGTGATTCTTTGAGGGACCGTGAATCACTCATCAGGGACAAACACACCTGGCAATTAACAGCATTGCAGGCAGGGAAGTGAATCTCCTTGCAGATCTGCTGTAAAAAAGTGATGTTTTAAACCATCATTTTCATGAAATTTCATTGCCTGTTTTTGGTTTGTTTTTTTTAAAGCATTGCTATTCTCTGTTGCTTAACACAATGCTATTACCTAGATGGCCTGCAGGGTCCCATTTCAGCAATAATCCTGCAGTGGCTGCACCTTGGCATTGATTTATGCTTGCATATTTGTAAGAAAGAAAACCTTTCTATCACAACAGTTTCTTTCCTTACTAAAGGGCAGAAAAAACAGCTAAATTATTTCAAAAGCATGAAGCAATTTTTAACAGGTGGTATTTTACTGATATGAAACAACTGCTCTAATGGGGAATAAATTGCTAAAATATTAACCATTGTGTAACTTTCCATCACAAAGAAACCACTGCAGAAATCTTTTCTGCAGAAAAAGGCTCAAGCCTTCCTCATCAGTGAGGTCACAGCTCTGCCATTATAATCCCTCACCTCATGCAGCCTGGAAGGGCTGAGAATTTGAGACAAGGGCTGAGACTTACAGTTTAGGGTGACAAAATGATACAGTGGAAGTCTCCTGATACTGAGGAAGAGACAGCCATAGCAGATGAAGGCAGATGAGTGGGAAAGAATAAACATGTCTCAGTCCCAAAAGGAATAGCAGAAGATTTGGACCATGGAAAATCACTGCTCTTTCCTTACTTTATTTTCACTCATACCTATTTCTGCTGCTCCTATACTAACATCACATGACACTTTCCTCTAAACTATGAGAGTTACAGATGTTTTATACATATATTCATAATGAGGTGGAATTTTTATTAAACTTGTCTGTAGAAGCTATTGTGGAGCCTGAATTTTATTTACTACAGTATAATAAATTTCCGAAGCAGTGGTGACACCATGGTAACAATATTGCTAATGTAATTATTCCTGCCTCAAAAATAGAGTCAAGTCTTTGTCACATGTAGAACTGCTATACAGTAATTGAATACAGTTAGGTTTCCTTTCTTCTAAGCAGGAGGTGAGGAACTGAAAACACACTTCTCCATGGCAATTTGAATCAGTAATTATTTGCAGAAATCAATGGGAGGAATTACCCATTCACACCCATATTCTTCTGTTTGGTTGTTTTCCCTAAAATAGCTAACACTGAATGGAGAGGTTTTGAATGACATCCTGATGCAGTTCAGTAGTGACATGGCTTGTTCAGGTGTGTGCACACACTTAGGGAATCACAGCTTCTGTGAATACAAATTTTTGAAGCAGTAATCAAATAAAACCTTTTTTAAAGTTTACATTTTAACATTGTGTGGCAAATTTCTGGAATATAACAAGACAGAAGGAGAATCTTATTCATACACTATGGTGAGTGTAGTTCCTTAGCTACACTGCCAAGTTTAGCCTTCACATGGAAATACTTAATAAAATTTTATCAGTTCTTATCAGTTCTGGGAGAAATGTGTAGATGAGGAAGATCCATGAAATATCACCAGAAAAATTTTCCCTGTAAAATAAAAAATATCAACAAAATATTTAGAAGTCAGTGGTGATATTTTTACTGTCCTCATTATGTCAATATCACACATATCTCTGCTCCTGTGATATAAAGGAGGCATGAATAAATGGGCACACGAGCCCCTCAAGAAACATGAACATTATAATCATGTATTTACATATGCAGCTACTAAATGAAGTCTGGAGTCACTGTGCTGGGATACACATTGATGTGGCTCAGATAAAACTAATTAAACTCCACTACAGTCTGCACCAGAAGATGCATCTCTCTCATGCATTTTGCTAATTAGAAGAGAACAGTCTTTACCCATGCTAAAATTCAGTTTCCTTGTTTAGTTTCTCCTATTCAGAGAGAAATTATTTGATGGAGTGGAATGGAAAATCTCATGGAAAATGTTCTGCCTCTGGATTTCATAATGTTCTGTGCACATTCACTGAACTTAGACCTTGGCCTTGGAAACAGTAGGAAAACAAGAGTATTTTTAAAGGCTGTGATTAGAGGGAAGAGCTGTATTGCATGTGGCAGTATCTTAGTCCCTTGAGTGTGGCAAAGGAATAGGGTGCATTTTAGAATGTGTATTCAGTGGTCACCTTTGTCCACATCCTTCATAAAAGCTACTATTTGGAAAACCCATGGAAATACAGTCTGGAAACGCCTGAAGGGAGGCAATAAAGGGATCTCTATCAAAGGAGAGTACTTTTTCCAAATGCCCATTGCAGTCAACAGCATTACTTGCAAGCTTAATATTAAACACACATTAAAGTGCTTTGCTGGACAGGGGCCAGATGGCTCAATGCCTTACAAAACTGAGCTCTAACCAAGGCTTCTCTGGGTGCTGGCTGTCACTCAAAACTGTTGTCTTGGCCTTATCTCACAATGGCCCTCTAGAAACCAAATGAAGACTTCTCATTTATGTTGGTTCAGAAATGACCCTTTGCTGTTGTGATCCTCTAGAAATTCATACAACAAATAGATATAAGTAATGTGCTTGTTAAGAGACTAATTATTTAGAGCTATTTCAGCTTCTAATCCAGTTGTTAGACATTGCAGAAGCAGGTGCAGTTATAGTTCTGTTCTCTCTGTAATGTGTTTGGTGGGTTGGGATTCTGTTTCAAAAAGAGGAGGCGATTGGAGCAAAAAAGTTCCCCATGGGTGGACAATGCAAATAGTGAGCACAGAAGTTCTTCCAGGCCTGCCAGCAGAAATCTCCATCTTTGAATCCAGATTAGCACAGTTTCTTGAGCCTAGCACATCTCTATTTCTCACAAGAACTGAGCACATCCCCAGTTCTGCTTTTTGAAACACATCAGGTGACAGCCATCCTCCTGTCTTTCACTCCAAGGCCAGCCTGGGCTGTAGGAGATTTCCAGTAAGTGTGTGTGCCAGAGAAAGCCCATGTCTTTGATGAAATTACCCCAAAGACAGAATCAGAGCAATATGAGCTCCATCCTCCTGCAGAGTCAGCAAAGGATGCCAGTCTCTGGGGCAGAGAGCAGCACTCAACAGGAGCAACACTCAGCAGCAGGACATTGGCCTGGGGCTGACAAGGCAGGGGTGTTCCTGGATTTTGTTTCATGTGAAACATATAAAAGGTGCTGAGCACTGACAATCATCCCAGAACTTTCCTTTTTCAGACAGATATGCCAATTGCCAAGCTGAGATTTGTTAACACTCTTTGATCCTTTGGTTTTCCAGGGCCCAAGCAAATGGAGACACTGGATTTCTTTCATTCAGATCACAGCTGATGAACTGCAGCAAGGCTGCAGTCGAGGTGATATTGAGTATGATTTCCTGTACCTAGCCAGAAGATAAAATTTCAAGAGTTCAAGTGCAGGTGAAGGGAAATGAGAGCCTTACACAACACTTTGTACCGAGAAAAAAGGAGGGTTAAATAAAGGCTTGTTTTCAGCTGAAATTAAAAAAGAATGTTATTGTTTCTTACCTTAAACCCCTGTCCTTTTATTTGCAACCTATTGGGGTGATTCAGACAAGGGCTGTCTGATGACAAAGATAAGGATAGATGTGATGATGGGTCTGTAGGGTGATATATACTTTATTGTCAGGCTGGGTGCAGTGTGAAGTCAATAAACCTCATAGCTATTGATCATGCTGGAAAAGGAAATTAATGCAGACATGGCTTGCTTTTGCAATATGATAGGTATGTCTTCACATCATCACCTGACAGCCTCAAGCTGTTTGTTCTTGTCTGAGTTGGATGGGAGGCAGTTTTCCAAAATCTCAATAAATAATAAAAATCAGTGGTGACCTTTGCAAAATTTCAGAGTCTTAATCAAACTGTTGAGAGAGGCAGCTGGGAAGTGGCTTACAGGATCCTTTTCGTTCAACATTGCATATTAATTGGAGTTGGAATAAGCACAGTTAGAAGGGCTCCAGCTGTCCACCTGAGCTCTGCTTCAGTGTATCTTCAGAGCACCCTAAGTTCATCAATTCATATTCATTCTGGTTATAATTATAAATCATAACAGTATCCCATTCCTATCAAGTCTCACACAGATCAGTGGTTTTATTCACGAGCAGATTTATAGATACCAAAATCTGCTGGGCCATAAAGCTTGTGAGTCTCTTCCTTTACTTTGCTCAGGGTTCTTTTATTTAAAATATTACAGATATTTTAATAAAGTTCCTTGCTGTTTTCATACTTTTGTAGATTCCTCTAGTAATCTATCTCTAGCTATGTCAGTTAAAAACCCACAAAACTTAATCAAGTTGAAGTAGTTTGCTTTTCAAAGGAAGAAATTCTCCCTGAACCCCAGTGCATTATGAATTTTCCAGCCCTGGCAGATCAACAGAATGATATTTGAGTCACAGTGAGAAATGGAGTTGCATGGTTGGATCAAAGCAGTAAAAACAATCAAGTGCCTTGCTGAGGATGTGGTGCTGCTACTCTGCTGGCTCCAGCTCTGCAGGAATTACTATCAGTTTTGCTGCATCAAATGGAGGAAGACACTTTGGAAAAACCAAAGTGAACAGAAAAGTCTCAACTCTGCACAGAATTCTGAACTTCTTTGGTAGGTAATTTAGGCCAAAAAACTTCTCTCAATCTTTTGGTCTACTAGCTTGCAGTTTCTGGCTGGTGTTACGCAATCTGTATGGAATCAGCACATACACACCCAGACCAAACCAAAACCAGCACGTGGTTGTACCAGTGCTTGGTGTTTCTCTTGCTGATGCTTACAGCAGTGCAGATGGGATTAGTAAAGCCAGCAGTGATAAAGGACACAGCTACTGCTCTTTGCAATCTCCCTGCTGCCACAAGGCAGGAATTGTGATCCTTTTTATCTGCTTTCACAGCCCTGACAAGTCTCACGCCTGCAGTGGTTCTCTGCAGATGTGTGCTTGTCCCATAGCTTGTCCTGCCCCTGGGTGACCAGGCACTTGTCAGAGATAGGAAATACAAGCCATCAGGATCTGCTTTTCTTGGAGCTGGGAACCTGCTTCCCAGTGCTGCCTGTGGCTTCATGAAGTGCTGCAGACAGGGGAGTTGGGCTGGAGTCATCATGTGCCGATAATTCTCATTTACAGCCTTGGTAGCAAGCTTTAATCTTTTCTAAACAGCTCTCTATGGCTCCAAAGGGACACATCTGAATAGCCCTAATAGGTTGTCATCATTTCACTAATAGGGGCTTATTGCCTGACTTATGGACAGACCTAATTCCACTTCTCATCACTGCCCTCCTGAAAGTGGAGGGCTGCTTCATCCTTCCCCCTGCCCACGTCCCTCTGCCAAGAAGGGTCATTATGCTGACCTTAGGAAAGACTTTAAATGAAGAACCAAATTCCCTTCCACAGTCTAACTAAGCAGAGGACTTTGACTTTCAAAGATTTTAGTAGAGATAGATGGGAGGAGAATTAAAATCTTTCTGTGATCCATGCAGTATTTCTATTATTTTCTTCAGTACCACTCCAGAACCATATGAAAGCCATCTGCAATGTGATGTTCAGCTTCCCATTAGGAGCAGACACTCAGTGACAGGAGGCACAATGAGAGGAAAAAGCTCTTTTTTTAAAAGCTCTCTGGGTTGCTGCTGTACACAGAGATTCCACAGAGAGAGAGTGGACTGGGCTCTTGAACAAGTCTCCCTTGAAAATTTGCTCCCTATTCCCTGCAGGTCACCAATGGCTGCAAATCTTTCACTGGCATAATTTCTAGCTACTGTTGTGTCTGTGTCTATTTCCTGTATTTTTTAAGAGCCTTCCATAGGAAGAGACACCAACATTTTCTGGCATTAGGGAACAAAAATATTTTCAGGCTTCAGCTGCCCATACCTCAATTCAGGGCTCCAAGAGAGCACATCTGCTCCAGGATGATTTAGGACTGTGACTAATACTGGACCAGTGAAGACACCCCTTTGCCTCAGACTTCTTTGAGAGTTGCTAACTCTCCAACTACAAGAGAGGTTTTGTCCCATTTCTCCATGGGTGCTTCAAGGAAGGTGTTGGCAGGTTGAGGACATGAGTTCTAATTTCTATTGGCAAAGATACAGGTGGCACAGGCTGCTCTGCCTGGAATGGGTTAAAAAAACTTGTAAAATGCTCTATTTTGCAAGGCTGTGGTGAACTGAGGGGGACTCATGCTGCTCTTGGTGTTCAATTATGCTAAAACCAGTGTGACTCATCAACCCCAAAGTTAAACATCCTGATAGTGAGGAAAAATGTGGCAGATATGTAAAATTTCCTTATCTAAAAAAGCTGAGCTGACACAGCTGGCCTCGTGACATATGACTGACAGTAAAACACTTTAAAGTATAAAAATCCAGTCCCACCTTTAAACAGCAGGTTCTTTTAATATACACATCTTGGAGTATGTGTGGAGATTCTCCCTTGGGTGGGGACACCCCCCAAGATTACTGCTCAAAGCTGAGTAAAAGAGATTTGCCCACAGTTGTTGGTATGGGTAACATCAATCTCTACTTAATAATTGGGGGGGGGTTGCTTGCTTTAATACAATTGCCTTGATACATACACTATACTACACTAGCAGTGTTTAGCTTCTATACTGCATAGCAAATAATCCTACTTCAGATATTTTTATCTGATCATTTATCATAATAAATCATTCATTTTTCTATAAATCTATCTGGTTTCCCATCCTTAATCCTGAGGGACAAAATTGTACAAAATGTTCATCACACCTTTTAAATCCTTTAGATTTAAAATGTTGCCTAAGCCTGGGGCTCAGATTGAATCCAGACACACCCAGAGAGAGCTCCATGAGGCCTTTGGAAAGCAAGGGGGGATCTTTCCACACCTCATGACTTAACAGGGGGGATTCTCTAATAAACTCTGTCTAAATCTCCCACTCCACCCACAAATGGGTAGGCACAGCAAAACCCAGCTTAGTCCCAAACTGAATCTTTGATTGCTTTTTACTTCAGGGGATGTGACTTACCCCTCAAGCTAAAGCTGGAACTACATTGCATTTCTACTGAGGAAAAGAGAGAAGGTGGGAACACTGCAAACATTAGTAAATGGAAAGGCTGTGGGTGTTTGCCACTGTTTCAATGGCAGCACACTTCTCAGCAGGCATTAATTGACCCAGTTTTTCAGCATCATGTGACAGGTTAAATTACCCTGAAAAGAGAGCCCTGGCCTCACACCTTCTGCTGGAAGAGAAGTCCTACATCAAGGCCACATCCTGGCCTGAGTTCACCAGGGGCTCTTACAAAAGCACAAACATATTAATGTTAAACAATGCTAATGCACATATGTTAACCCACCAGCAGGGCTCAGCTCTGGGAAAGTGAATCCAGAGCACGAGCTGTAATTACCAAGACTTGCCTACGCCTCTGATTATCCCAGTTCAAGCCATTCTCTCAGCTTCCACCTGTAATTTTCCCCCAGGTTTCCCAGCTCTGTCTTTTGCAGCAAAAAATGTGATAGGCTTTTACCCTGTGGTAGAGGCAGGGGAGTTGGCTTGGGGAAGCTGCAGTTACCCTGCATCCACCCTTGTAAGCTGAAATTGGTTTTGCTCCCAGTTCCACAACCCTGTAGTTTTGGCTCACTGATGTCATGTTTTCTACTCGGTGTGCTGTGGAGTGTTGTGTTCGATTGCTGGAAAAGTGCATCTATTTTCTTTAATACCCCATCCACATAACACATGTATCAGTAAAGAATGCAATTTCACCATAAAATCTATGTGTTTCATTACGTGCTCCATATGATCTATATATTCTGTCATGAAATGTTGCCCTCTGTTTGCTACTTCATGTTACATTTCTCAGGAGGTTATCTTGACTTTCATGTGGCTTCTATACTAGATTTTTTTTTTTTAATGTCCACATAACCTTTTAAGGCATACATGGTTTTTGTTACAGGTACAAAGAGAGTTAGGTTCACATATTGCAGGTTTTATTAGTGCTCACAGAGAGGTCTCATCACCCTGAAAAAACCAATAAGACCTGCTTTAAGGCAAGAGTTTATCTTTTCAGTGGCCACAGAGTTTCCTATTGTCTGCAGAGTAGGTTTTTGTTTTCCTTTTCGTACTAAAACAGGAAATGTGCAGTGAAAAAATGGCCTGCTCTTTATTGACTTCACACATCCTTTTTCAAACCATTTCAAGGGAGGTAAACCATTGCAAAGGCAGACTTCACATCGATAGTGGGAGCAGCATGTCAGATAGACAGCAGTCCTGAGACTTTGCTGCTGAAAAATCAATTCTGGTCCATTGGAGTCAAGAGCCTACAAAGGTATAAATGAAGGAAGCAACTGACCTATTTTCTTAGCACAGCATTTCTAACATGACTAATTAATTGGCTCATGGACACCCTTGGAAATCACAGCCCTTTGTTTCCCTTCACCTTGTCCCACTTTCAGACTGTTACACCACCACCAAAGTCACAACAGCTAAAATGGGAGCAAGGAACTCTAAACAGTGGATGCTAACTCCACAACACAGGCATGGATGTGTTGGCCAAGGAGAGGCACAATTTCCTCGGCACTGTATAAAGGTGTGACCAAACCTGGTTTGCTCAGCAGGCTGCTCTGTGCACTGAGTAACACCAGGCACTGGGTAATGAAAGGTGATTCCCACATATCACCTGTGTGGTAGTGGACAGACCCTTTTTACAAAGAGCTTATAGCAATCTTTCTGTCTGACAGGTGATTTCATGGAGCAAAAGCACTCTGGCCAGAGTGGGATTGCAATATGGGAATCTGACAAGCTGTTTCAATCCATGATGTGTAGATGGATATATTATTTCCATCCTGGTAGTTTTTAGAGTTTTTCTTCTTATCTGAGGCAAGAGCCCCTCTATATCAGCCACTTTGCTCACTTTGTAGTTACCAGAAAGAGAAACTCATCCAGGGGGCAATCCAGGCCTAATGGAAGGTTAATTTCCTCCTGGAACTGTCTCAGCAGGGAGCAGATCTCCATGGCATTTAGTAAATGTCATTAATCAAGTGCAATTATTTTGATCCACTTTCCTCAAAGTCAAACATGGAACTTGAGGTAAAATTAATGACCCAGAACAGAAGTTTTCAGTCTATGTCTGTCAGCAAAGGGTGGAATCCATGTTATCTAATGCAGGCATCTACATTGCACCTGGATTTTAGGTACCAGTTAGGCTGTTATTCTAATTCAAGTGTCCATATACTGCTGATGAAGGGAGACCAAAACCTCTGGAATCATACAAGGAAAAATGTTTTGCTCTTTGATCTCTGCCTCTCTACTCTCCTAGGCTTCCTAGCCCATGCAGGTTTTCTCTTAGGGCAACAGGATCAGGCTGTGGGATGAGTGATCTGAACTCTCTTGTGCAGTGTGTAATGACTAAAGCCAGATTCAAGAGGAAGGCAAAGCAGGTTTGATTCTCATCTATCCAAAACTTTTGACGTTCAGCAAGTCTTTTTTTATACCTTCTGCATCCCACTCCCCTGCTAGTATAATAGAAGTTATATTTGTCAAACTCAGAGGATTGTTTTTTGGGTAGAAGATTTGCAGGATGCTCAAGCATCACTCTGAGAAGCTCCACAAAGGTTATATGGAAAAGTTCCCTATTTCCAGTGAAAGGGAATCATGGATTTAATTTTTAGTTGAGGCATAAATACACTGAATTTCATTCAATGAATGAAAGAGATGTGAAGAAATTCAAAACTGCTACACTGCACACTGGGAGCACATTTTTTAAAAAGATAGTGAGAATGCATATGTGAAAAGGGGCAGGGTTTGGATTAACCAAGTTATTCTAATTTTGCCATTTATTAACTCCTGGGCTTGGGGTTAAGCTTGCCTGCTCTGGTAAGTGGAAGAGCTTTTCCATGCATGTTAATAAGGAACACCATTTATTTTTTTCTTTCTTTGCATCCAACTTCTACCAGTATGAATTGGAGTCAGTGAAACAAATACAGGAAGGGAATGAGGAAGATAAAGAGGAAAGGGCAAGGAAAAGAGAAGAAAAAAGAGAAGGGGAAGGAATTCTGGTATTCAAATATTAACTTTCAGTCATGGAATTTAAAAACTGAACTGTATTTGCAGTGCCCTTGGCATAAACAGAGCCTGGCACCCCTGATCTTCCTTTGCCTTTCACCTGGTACCCTTCCTGCACAACTGTGGAAACATTCTTATTCTCCCAAGATGTTTCATATTCATTTCATAAGAATCATCTTCTAGAGAAGATGGAGAAATAGATTAAGAACAAGATTAAGAACAGGATTCACATCTCCAGGATGATGCTTCCCTGCAGAAAGAGTTCAGCCCTTAAAAACATTCATAACCAAAATACTGCCAGCAGTTGAAAGTTCATATTGCTGAAAATGCCTTTTGCACAAAATTCCTATCATGTATTTACAAAACCTCTGCCCCTGCTAGATAATAAGAGACTACAAATTACAAATGAATGCAGCTGTATTTCATTATTAATTGTTACATGTTCCCAAGCTGTTCAGTCTCATGGTCTGCTGATCATGCCTGACCCACAAATGGAACTCTGCAGCACAATAAAATTTCACACACTCTCAGTGTCCTTTCTAATTAGTGGATGAGTCATGCCCTATATCTGCAGAGCAGAGCTGCACTTCCTTTTCTAAAAGCATCTATGGATCGTTGTGCAGATGTCAATTCAGGCTGCATTGCACAACAATTTCAGAGAGGATCAGCAGATTGGGGGAGCTGTTTTATGCCAATGCCCCTGGCACTTCCACAAGTCTGGGTTTGGAGATGAATCCTTCAAAATCTGGTTTGGGATTTGATTTCATCTTGTGATGTTTAATACTCTTGGGAGGTTTGGGTGAACCTGAGCACAGGCTGACTCTGTGCTTGTCCTTTTGCCTGTGTGTGACAGTAAAGCACCCTTGAGCTGGAAGGGGCTGCAGGGATGTTGTTTCTGGGGGTGCTGTGCAGGAATCACCACAGAATGGGTTGTGATGTACAAATGTTACCCCAGCCAAAGGGCTCTCTGCTGACAGCCAGGCTCGATCTGTGACTCAAAGGCTCCCTGCCAAACAGTTCCAGTGTTCAGGAAAAAGAATAGGCTAGTTTAAATGGGGTCATTAAGTCACTTGGCCAAATTCCTACCCCAGGCATTTATCCTATATGTCTCCTCCAATTCCACAGCACAATTGTTAATTGACAGCTGGATTTTGCCTGAGAGTAATGCAAATCTCACCATGCAGAGCTCTCTGAACCACAGGGGAACTTGTAAATCTCAGATGGTGATGGAGGCCAAAGTGACCCTTTTCCCCATACCCTGGGGAATTGCCTCAATGCTCATGGCATAGCCTTACCTCCCTGGACAAACATAATGCATAGGAAGTCAGGAATCCCCCATTCTATTACTCCAGCAAAAGACAAACTGCCTCCTGTAGCAAAGCCTTGCAGCTGGATTGCACCTGATCACTGGTGAGAAGGGCTGGTGTGTGTCTGACCAGCTCCCTGTCCTTCCTTCCTCTGCAGCTGCTGAATTGCTCTCTCAGCCCACCCATGGCTTGGAGGAGAGTGGCAAGGGCACAGCAGAAAGGGAAAATAGCACAAAGGGATGGATTCACTCCAGCTTTGTCTGAGTTGCTGGACAACAGAAGCTAAATTTTCCACGTTTTCCAAAGAAAAAGTTCTTGAGAGCAACATCAGCTGAACACAAACACCACCACTCCAATGGGTGACTGAATTTTACTGTTGGCCACTTCCCAAACCCCAAGCTCTGTGAGAACTCGTGAACCACCTTCTTCTGGGCAGAGGTCTAGGACTACCCAGTAGCTTTGGTTTTTTGTCCAAATGCATGTCCTGCCCATTGCAAAACCTTCCTGCAACTTCAAAGAGCTCAGCTGTTTTGCTCTGAAGTTACTTGAATCTATTATCCCTGGGTCATCCCATGGACATAATTATCTAAGAAATACACACATTGGCATACTGAGGGTATGCAAAGAGAGATGGAAATTAGGCTGCCTCAGATTTTAATGGCACTAGCATAAATTAAAATGTTATTTTTCTATCAGTCCTTTTCTTTCCACATTATTTTTTTTTCTATTATGTCTTCTAAAATTAAATCTTAATTTAGTTGTGTTTCTCTCAGTTCAGTAAATTTCCCTGGTGGAATTACTATTCTCATTATTATCAGCAAGTGTAGGCTGAAACAATGAGAATGAAAGGAAAATACATATAATGCATGCATGAGACTGAGGTGAGCTCTCACACCAGGTTACCAAGTACTGTCCTGGCAATGATGGGCCATAAAGAGAATCACAGAATGGCTTGGGTTAGAAGAGACCTTAAAAGTCATGGGCAGTGACACCTTCCACTAGACCAGGTTGCTCAAAGCCCTGTCCAGCCTGGCCTTGAGCACAAATAGGGCACAAATCACAGAATATCCTGTAGCCTGTGCAGTTTCTGTGGGTGCTGGCTGAAAAGCAAGGGATGGGGATCTTGCTGTGGAAGGACAATATTTGGTGTCTCCTCTCCTCTGAATCACAGGCTATCCTTGCTCTTCTCATCTCAGAACTTCCTAAGAATGGCCTGATAAATATAAATATAAATAATATAAATATAAATATAAATATAAATA
>WEIU01019443.1:118995-203488 GCA_013389925.1 Aegithalos caudatus
TTTTTTTTAATCCTCATAATTCTTGTGTCTCTTTGATGTTTCTGTAAGGGCATAGATATTACCACACGAGAGTTCAGATTCTTGGTCAGGAAATCAAAAGGAGTTCAGAAAAACTGGGATTTGCCATGACTTGTGTTGAGTTGGAGACGGCACAGAAACAATGGCCCATTGGATGTTCTTGATCAGTGCTGAAACTGGGGAAGTCCATAGACATTCCCAGGAGAATTAATTAAAAAGAGAGCAAAGAAACCTTTTCCAACCACAGTTAAAGAGTTTAGAATAAAGTCTTTCCTTTTTGAACTAGAAATTACACTCTTTAAACTTGCATTTTATTAAAAAGTCTTTCAAATACTGGAAAATTGGCATAAAAGAATGAGTAAATTAAATGCCTAAGAGGAGAGAAGATTTTTACATTTTTTAAAAACTACCAATATACCAAACACAAGTATTGCCACCAGGCTCAGGACTTCTGCCTTGTTTTAATGTGTGAATCCATTAATTATCTTTTATACACCTTGGGGGGAAATTACTCTGAAAAAGCCTTTGATGGAATGACATTGTATCCCTACTTTTTTAATAAATATTGAAAAAAAGTTTATAATATGCATCAGAGATCGCTGAGTCACTCTCCAAAATCAAAGTACTTCCTTAATACATGAAGCTGCAAAAAAAAAAAGGCATTTTTTGATGACAAGCACAACAGAAATAATTCAAGTTTTCTTTATCTGCATGTAGAGAAGTGAACTGGGAGGGGGGAAATCCTGGTCACTTTCTCCCTTTATGAATTACCTTCACCTACTGCAGAATGTCACTGCCAAGGCAGAGGTGACTGATGCCTTAAGTTTTAGCTTTCATGTATTTCAGATTCTGTGCTGCCTAGGGGTGCAGTCTGAGCCTCACATTAAGTGTCAGTCAGCTCTGCACAGAGCAGGGAGACAAAACAAATCCTTTCCTGCTGGAGACTGAGGACAAGGGGGTACAACTTTCAGGCCCAAAAACATAAATAATGGTGGACTGAANTGACAACTGCACTGTGGGCCCAATATTTCTGAGCCTGAGAATTGCTAGCTCTTCCCAAGGGAAACTTTTCAACAGGTTTCCTTTTTCTCAAACAACTTTGTGTAAACAACACTCCTTTCCCATAACCCCTCTCCCAGGTGTTGTTTGCTATTCCTGATGGAGAGAAATAGAGACAATGGAGAGAGGTGTCAGTTCTATGGACCAATAAGGTGTTATTTTAGCACAGCATGTTATAAAAAGGCTGAATGAATTGTAAATGAAGCCTTCTGATTCTCTTCTGCCTTTGAACTGGAGTCAAGCATCTTTATTTTGTGTCCTACTGTGACACTGCACCGTGTCTTGTCCTCTTTGCTGATGTTTGCTCCCTCCTCCCTGTTCCCAGGGAAGAGAGGAGAAAACAGGAGCCCAGCTCTGCATGGAACTGCTGGGTGTCTTTGGGTTCAGTCTGAAGTTGTCCTGCCCCATTTCAGAGCCAATCTATGGATTTCAGGCAGGGCCTGGGTTTTACTTGTCAAGTGTTTGGAGCTCCTCTGAGTGAAACTACTTCTGGAGTGCATAAAATTATTGCATTGACTTTTGAGGGCAGATGACAGTTAAAATCTGTGTTTTAAACTATGATTTTAGAAAGGGAGAGAGAGAGAAAACAACGAACATCTGACAGCTATGTTAATCATACAACTTGCAGCAACAGGGCTTTTCTCAATGCATCAGGTCTTTGTGTATATTTCTGATGGATCAGTCTATTCATTGGTATTCTGGAGGGGCTCTACAGGAATTCAACTCATATTTCTTCCATCAGCATGTTTTTTCAGCAACTTTTTAGCATGTCTGACGTATTATGAATATATTGTGGAATCTAAAATGTATCAGGAGTGAGACATTCACTTCTGACACTTGCCATATAAACTGGAGGCATTTTACTCTCATAGGAATCCCAGTATCCTTTTGAGAAATGTCACTCATAAGTAAAGAGAACACTCTACCTTCCCTACCAAGCTTTTTAAATATCAAATATAGCACTTAAACATGTAATTAATTTCCTCTCAGTGCCAGTAGCTCATATAATCCTTCTTTTGATTAGAAAAATGTATTATTTTGCTATAGTTATGAGGTTTGCAGTGCTGCAAATATGGACACAATAAAATCTTGTTTCCATTCAGTTCTATTTCCATATCACCACTTTCTACAGAGCTGAACCCCAGGAAGACCATGGACTTTTCTTTTATCAATTTTTGTGGGGAAATAAAGGTTTTAAACAAATTTGCTATATGCTTTTCATGGAAATAAAATTACTTTTTCTTAGAACTTAGTGAATTTCCTACTGAAAAACCTGTATGTTATCAACACGCCCTCACAGATTAGGGAGCTGCAGGGATGGAAGCTGGAGTTAAATGTGATTGCCTGGGTAAAATCTCTTTATAGAAATGCTGAATATACTGGCTTTATAATGCAGTACCATCTTCATAAATCCAAAGTATTTTTAAGATAGGCTTCCTTTGCTACAAGATCTGGTTTAGATCTTGCTATCTAGTCATTACAGATTTTTGTGCAGCTTGAAGAAATGTCTTTGGCTTGCTCAGAGAAAAATTGTTGTCAGTGTTTCAGTCTCAGCTTGAACAAAATTTCCTTTGTGATGGGGTCCTTTCTCCCTGGAGAAGGTTGTGCACTGAGTGTTTCAAAGACAAGCTGGATAGAGGTGGCTGGACCTGTACCAGCTGGAGAGATGACTTAGCTTAGCCATTCAGCTTAAACTGAAGGCTCAGGCTTTCTCTTACCCCAGGCTTTCCATGTTCAGGGAATCAGTAATCCCCAGAGAGCTGTACCTGTGCCAGTGCATCATTTCCCCTCCTGCATATTTGGGCTGGAGCCCTTCCTCTGAGTGATAAAACCTTGGAGCTGATAAAAGCCTCCATAGGCCCCTGCAGCAATGGAAGCTAATATAACATTCTTTAATGTGGTCTGCCAAAATGGATGCTGTATATTTTTACAACAGATAATGCTGGATATTAAGATAGAAGATAGAAAACTGAGTGTTCCTTACCTCCACAGGGCCCCAAACCACCAGCAGTCACTTCCAAGCCTCTCAATGCCTCTGGGGCATCATGCTTAATAGTCCAGGATGGATTTGCCATGGATCCATCCAGCTTGTTTTCAAACCCACTTTAACTTTGGATTCCCTAATAACTTTTGTAACTGCCACCGTTTTGGTGATGTTTTGAGAACATTTATTTCTATTGCTCATTTAAGAGATTCTTCTTATTCACTTTGAAGGTCACCCCTGAGCACTGTGCAATAAAAGCATAAGGTGGATGCAGGAGTTAAGGCCAAAGGAGAGTCCCTGAGTTTTCCATGGAAGAGGACAAGGATAGAACACTTGGGAGGGTTCTAAGCCACCCCTGAGTACTTGACCCAGAAATAGGAAACTTAAAGGCTTCCTGACTCTGGCTCATTGTTTTTGTATTATACAATATTTAAGGAATTTTTCTTCCATCTACTTGTCTAATTTTGAACCCCTGAATATTTTCAAGATCATCCAGTGGCAAGGAGTCTGATAATTTAAATTTATGCTGTGTGAAAAAGCAGCTCAGTCCCTCCAGTGCATCTTGCTGCTGCTCACTCTTACTGCAGTGGTTTTTCATGTGTCCTTCAGCTTGCTTCCAAAAGCCTGGAACCTGCAGGTCTCTTCTGGTGCAATGTTTGCCACCCAAAGAGAAAACAGCTGTGCCTCAGGCACCTTCTTCTTTCCACAGGGACACTACAGCTTTGCTCACCCCTCTGGCCCCTCAGACACCTCTCCACCAGCTAAGAACACTCAGTTATTCTGCACCCTAAACGCACCTAAAGAGCTCTGACACATCTGTGGTGGATGACTTCTCTCTACAAAAGTCATGCCCATTCCCTTGATATATCTATATTTGTGTCCACTGATTATTTTATATTATAGCTTTAAATAGTTTTTCTGGTGTGGAAGTCAAATATACTCCTCAGATACACTAGCAAACAAACATATTTGCACTGGTATAGCAAATAACTATTCCAGTCCAAGCAACAGTTCTCTGGATTCCCTTGAGTCCTTTTTAAAGTAGAACTGATTTTTAACAGAATTTCTCTGCTGATATCACTGCTGTAACCAGTGCTGCAGGTAGTTTAGCAATTTGCTATTGGAATTCCTTTAAACTGAAAACTTCTTTTGGCTCTCTTCCATCCACATACCCTTCAGAAGGACTGTAAACCAGGAATTCAGGGTTCACTGAAGGTGAGCCTGTGCAAATTGCAGGGTCCTTTCTGGTTCTAGACAGAATCAGTGGTGGTGGCAGAGCTTGTGTGTCCCCCAAAAGGAACCCAACATATGCACTCCAAACCCAGGATGAAAACCAATGCAAATCCTGCATGGGAGCTGCTGCTGGGGGATTCAGTTCCAAATCTCACCAGGGCTTGGAAGCAAATGGCTAATGAAGCTGAAGCTTTAGACTATGTGTTTTTGGAAGAAGAGTTTCAACTCACCAAAGCAAAGCTCTGATCCTTGCTGGGTCTCTCCATGCTGCTTTGATACACTTTATAATCTTGAAAATGCCTCTGTGTCCTTTGGAAGCAATGCACATCTCCAGTTTTGATTCTGTTTATATAAACTGAAATAGGAATAACTCAATTTCCAGGTCCCCAAAAGGGCTATTGGATCCCCATCCATTGGCTGGTTTCTTAAACTTCTTGTAGAAACATTCCCAAACTCTCTGCCTTTCAACAAGCCATTGCACAGTATTTCCTTTATCTTGCCACAGGATGTCTGTGTGTCCCATGTCCTCCCTGTCTGGAAGCTGCTCCTGGTGTGTGGCCATTCCTTTGTTGGCTGGGAAAGGCAATGGTCACTGCCTGGAGAAATGGTTTGGGAAGGAAGCTGGAGAGACACCAGGCACAGCCCTGTCTCCCTGCCCAGCAGCACAGCCTGGTCAGCAGCACTGGGAGGAGTCAGGAGCCCCAGCTCCCTTCCAGCTTTGTTCTTCTCCAGGGCCTGTGTTCCTGCAGCTGTGGCCAGCTGGGTGGCCCTGGGCTCCCTGTGCTGCAGAGGGAGAGCTGGGCTCAGCCCATGGGCCAGGATGAGTCCTCATGGGTGGATGTCAGGAGTTCCCTATTCCTCTCTTTTGACCAGGATGGAGGCTTGGGGCAGCAGATCAGCTTGCAGACTCTGGAAACCCAAACAGGAACATGATTGGAAGCAGATTTTTTTTTCAGATCTTTTTTGTCCCTACAGATGGGGATGTTTATAGACAGACTAAACAGAGCTGCAGTTTCCTCAGGGGGCATCCTGGGAAGAAGAACATGTGTGCCACCATCTATCCTTAAACCCTTCACACTAGGGACACATGGGATACAGCTCTGAAGGGCTGTATTTGGCCTCTTTAGCCACTGGATTAAACCCTATTTGCTTCCTTTGCAATCACCCATGGCTGCAGCCAGCAAGGCAGGGTACCACGAGCCTCACTCATCTCACTGCATGGAAATAATTGCCAGTCACGTAAGAAATACTTAGATCTGCACATGTGAAAAGGATCAGACTGGGTTATACCACCAACCCTGCCCTCTCCTAATTTAAAGTGACCAATTTCTCCCAAATTAATGTTCCAAATCTTTATTTGATATGCAATGTGTGGGAGCCAGATATCCACACATCCATCCTCGTGTCGCTCCATCTCAAGAAAACCAGTCTGTGTGTGTATCACACACTTGGATACTGCCTGGGGTCACAAAGATGCCACACACTGACCCCTCCCTCTCCTTTGGAGAAACGCCCTAATCAGGGGACACTCCTGACAATCACACAAGGACAAAGCAGCTCTGCTGCCTCCTTCAGACCTGACATCACGCCAGTGTCCTCCTAAGAGCAAGGCATTTGCAGATGACAAATAGGTGAGGGGAAAAGGGAGCGTAATGACAGGAGGAGGTGTGTGGGGAGAAAAAAGCAAGCAGCAGTGCTCATTAGAGACACAGGGAAATGCTGCCTTTCAGACCTGCTCGCTCCCTTTTGCTCCCTCCATTCTTCAGACAGATGAGATACCCACGGCGCACGCAGCGCGGGCGTGCTGCCTCAATTATTAATGGGAGATGCTTTGTTTTATTTAATGCCGTGGTTTTGATTAGTTTGTTCTCCAGGGATAAGCTTTTTCTTCTCCCCTCCCTCGTCTCCCTGTTTTCTCCTTTCTTTGATCTACCTCCAATCCATTTCCCCCCCGTACCCCCCAGGACTGATGCTGCTTTTGCCACCAGGTGCTTGGCTCAGCCGGGCTCAGGTGAGTCAGGCAGGCACAAAGGGCCCTACACTGCCAGAGCCCCTTCTTGGGAGAGAGTGAGCCTTGCTAGAAAATAATGAGAACTGGCAGCTCTGATGATCCAAAGCCGAGAAACATATGCCTGGGCTGCCTCTTTCATCTCTGTAATTGGGTTTTTCTACTCCTGTCAATTAGGGCCTTTTTCCTGTTCCTCCTGCCCCGGTGAGTCTCCTTTCTCAGTGTGAGTGTCTGAATGGCTGATCACAGGGGTGGCCCTGGGGTAACTGGCACCAGGTGATGCACAGAGGTAGGTTTGTACAGCATCACAGGAACCCACTGGAAAATCCTACAGTTACTTTGACACAAGAGGGAGGACTATTTCTGCCAGAGAAAAATGACATCTCTGGGCTCAAGGAAGCGCAGGTCTTCTTTCCTCTTATCTCCAGAACAGCCTGGCTGCTACAAAGACAAGGCAATTTTTTTTTTCCTGCTTCCACTTCTGGCTGTGAAGTTTATTTCCAGTGGAGCATTTAGAAAGGATTACTCCTAGCTTCAGCAAAGCCCACTGTTCCTGCACTGCTGGTCAGAGTGATTGAAGTAGGCAGCATCAGGTCTGGAAGAGCAGTGTCTGCAGAGGATGATGATTCCTTACCTCCCCTCAGTTTGACCTTGCACCTTTTCTCAAGCCCTGGCCTCAGTTCTTGACACCTGGGGCCATGAGGCTGCAGACAGCAGGCCAGAGAGGTTTTCTGTAATCCAGCCTGGACAACATGTGTCGTAATGGGAAAATGTCAAACTCAACAGCTCAGGAGCTGGTGAAAAAGGTGAGGGCTAAGTTTCAAATTCTGCCAAATAATGAATAGCTCATCTCATTGCTGAGCAGGACAAAACCTTCATGGTTTTTATTTCCAGCACAAACAGCTCATTTCAAAGGGGAGTGCAAGGCTGGGATCTTCAGCTGTCAGGCTGGGGCAGTGACTCTGTCAGCAATCTGTCACCCCCGTGGTCACCAGCACAGTCACCAGACTGCAGGAGCTGGAAAACATTGAATTCTTTCCATGAAGTGGATTTGCAGATAATTTTGTCCCATAAAAGAAAAAGAGGAAAACGTATTAACTTTGAATTTCTCATTGCTTGACCTTCCCCCTCCCCCCATTTTTATTGTAAAGGTAAAGTGAAAAAAAAAATATTAAGTTTTTCTTGGCAACTTCAAAACAAGATTCAAAAAGGGTTACTTGAACATCAGTGCATGCAAAAATTCCAGTTATAAATACAGCTGCAGAAAGCTGATAAAACCCTTCCTTCCTCTTGCTCTCTCCTTGTACTTTTTGATCCAGAGTTTGGAATTCTGTTGAAAGTACCTGATGTTTTGTGATTCGGGGTAGATGTGAGCAGCCAGAGAGCAGCTGCTCCATCCTGGACTCTGCATTTCATACCTGTTTGCAGATATGGATCCAGCTGCATCCAAACCCTCTGCAGCCTTCCAATTGGAAGGATACTAATTTTCCAGAAAATCTATATTACTACAGATTACAGACACTGCAGCTTAAGCTCTCCTCTCTTAACCATACACAGTGGAGTTGCAAATTAGACTTAAAAGATTGCTTTTTGTATATATATTAAAAATATATATCTGCATGAATTTTCCTGCCAGGTTGTTCCCAAAAGGGACACCTGGGGTAGGTGGCTGTGCACGTCTGTGCATGCAGGAACATGAGCCACATGCTCTTCATCCTTCACCAGTTTTTCCCCTGGAAAAAAAAAAAACACCCTGCACTGACCAAGTACTGTCATATTTCTTACAATATTCACCTTTGCACAACCAAATGGGTTTATCTGAGTAGCTGTCAGCAGCAGACATCTGGGGGTAGTTATACATCAGCCTTGCTGTTTAAAAAAGAAATAAAATGTGGTCAGATTCAGAGAAGACAAATTATTTCACAAGCCTCAAGACCAATTAAATGTGCATTTCATTTTCCTGTGATGTATTGCAGGTGTCTGAGGAGCCTGTTGCTGCCTCTCCCTGTCTGTGATTCCCTGGATCTGCTCCCTGGCAGGAGCAGTCAGGGAGATGCAGCAGAGGAGCACAGCTCCCTCCCCAAGCTCTGCTCTGAGCACACCTGCAGGGATGTGATGGTTTTCCAGCCTTTCATGGGCCCTGTGAAGAGGAAGCACCATTTGGAGGCCATGGGAAAGGGCCTTCCCAGAATCAAGCACTGGAGTAATTAATGCTCCTGAAGAGTGAACTCCAAGGAGTCTGTGACTGAGAATAGAGATGCACTGATGTGTCTGCTTAATCAGGGCAGAGTAATGAACAGATCCACAGAGTCTGCATGGATCAAATCCCACTTGGATGCTGTGACTGAAATTACACCAGACTCTGTTGAATATTGAGGCATTATTCTAATTTAAGACAAAGTGCCCTACCTGCAGGGGACTGACACCTCTCCAAATCTCATGGGAGCAGGTGAAAATGAGTGAAGAAAACTGAAACCACGCCTGAAGTTTTCCTATGACACACAACATATAGTTAAGACAAAAATCTTTAAAGCTATATCAAGGTAAATATGTTGCTGTTCTTGCTGGCCACTTTTCCTAGCCACCCAAAGAGCAAGCCATAAAATCAGTTTTTAACCTGGACCTCTGTATCTGTCAGAGGACAGTGGCCTGAATAATAAACTCAGCCTTAAAGTTCTAGCTGGTCCAATGCTGCCAACCCATTCATCACAAAGTGATGATCTGCACAATTGTTTTTGAAGAATTGGCAAAAAAACAGGCTATGTAATTTTAAAATCTAGCCCTGAATTCTCTTCATTAATAAATGAGGACATAATTTTAAGGTTTGGGCCTTTAAAACATTTACACCTTTTAAAACAAATACAGTATTTGAATAATGCTTTACATTTGCTGCTCCTCCTAAGCTTTCTCATTTATTTCCTCTTCTCCCATCATCTCAATTACCATAGAAAGTGGATAAATGCCAGTGAAGACAGACGCAGCTCACGACATCTCTGAATGCCCAGGAGGAAGGAAGGTCCCCGGGGGCAGGAGCCTGAGTTCAATGCAAATTTCAGGCGAAGTAGAGGAGGGGCCAGCACCTGCCTCTTTCACACTCCAGAGAATGATCTAATTGCTGCCTATTAGTCCTCAATATATGACTCAAAAAACTGTCTGTGCCTCTTACTAAATTTTAACCCAGGACATAATCACTGGGAATTAGAATTAGATGCTGGAATTATTTGGTGCTGTAAAAATGGCAATAGGCAAAGTCGGGGGAAGAAACCTGACCCTGTCCTTTATCTTGGAGATTGGTTGCCTACAGGATGCAGAATGACACAGCTTAAGCTTGTTTGGGCACAACAGCTTCAGGATTTTCAGCCCCAATTTTCAGGCACCTCAGATTCTGCTTTGGCAAGTAGACCTGTTATCCAGGAGAGCCACTGTTACCCCAGAAGTGCAAACATCAGTTTCAGAATTAGATTCCTGCTTCCCAAGGCTGTGATGCTTTTTTTAAGAAGTGTTCCCAGATGTCCAGGTCACATCCTCTTCTCTTCTAGCCAGTCTCAAAGAGCTCCCTTGATCTCACTTGTCTGAGTGCAGATCCTAAACAAATTCTGACCCCTAGGAACCACCTTCAGCCAAACAAAGGAGATTAAGACCACAGAACATACAGCTTTTGTAGGAATTAAGAGCTTTGCCATCTCCTTCAACTTCCACCAACCCTTGCTGAATAATACTCAATGTTCTATAGCCATAAAGACCAAGCAGAGAGGTTGATTTCCCACTGCAGCTCTTTTTTTTAATCTTCTTTCCAGCTTGTCTGAAAGCCTCTGATGTGGTTCAGTACTCCCTGACAGCTCCAGCTTGCTGGTGGCAGGAGAAGGAGCCTTGAGGAGCAGCTGATCCCTCCCAGCCCCGCTGCTCCCGGTGATTCCCATCTGTGCTGGGTGCACGGGGAGCTGTCCTGGGGAAGGGCAGCAGATGTCTGAGCCCAGCCAAGGGCTGAGCCTGGCCTGGCCCAGGAGCCAGTGTCACAATCCCATGGCCAGGCTGGGTCCCCTCCACCTGCTCTGCTCCCTTGAGAGGCAGATTCCCCTTTCATCCCCAAAAAACACGGGGAGGTCACGCTGTGCTGGTGGCAGGAGTTAAATGCAGCTCTGGTGTTCCATAAGTGCGAAATGTGGAGTCACAGGAGGCAGCAGGGAAGGAATGGCTTTGAAGTTTAGCTTCAGTGAGTCCCTCTGGGGTTTTTCGGTTTCTTTTTTTTTTTTCCTTGCACTCTTTTTTTTTTTTTNNNTTTTTTTTTTTTTTTTTTTTTTTTCTTTTTAAATATATGTATTTTAAATGACTATGTAAATAAATGAGGATCTGGGAGAGGATCTGCCACAGCACGGAAAGGAAAGAAGTTTCTATGCATCAGACAAAGAAATAAAACATGAGAGGATGTGGTACAGCCCCTTCCCCTGGTAGCAGTCATTAATAATACCAGGCTGGAGCAGTGGATGTTCACACCTTTCTGTGCTGCACTTCTCTGCACCCTCGTGTGTTTGCTATTTGCAGCTCCTAATTGAAAATTATCTCTTCTTAAAAGCCCCAGGGAGGAAATATCAAACAAGGAAAAATTTCCAACTTGCTACCAATCCCAAGTTCAGGGGGAAGCCACCCAAAACCCTTCCAGTCCTTCCTATGAGCTGTAGGGTGGAACAGAAAGTGTTCCTCCAGGATCTTTAGCCCAGGTGGTTAATAGATACTCTGCAGTAATTTGTCATAAAAGAAAAATAAGCAGAAAAAAAAAAAAAACAGTGAAAAAGGGGGGAAGAGGTTTTTGCTCTAATTCCATAAGATTTTATTTGTTTCCTAACTGAATTAAAAATCAAAGCAGAACATATTGTCTTCAAATGAAAGCAATTTTTTAAAGTTGCCTTTCCAAATTTTTTGGCATTTAAAAAAAAAATCAAAACAAATAAAAAGAAAGTGTTAATTTGCTTAATACCAACTGAGCAATGTGTGGCTGAGATCACTCAGTGCTGTGATAGGCACAGTACTTACTCTTTTATATCTTCTCCTCTCAGGCTGGAGACCAGAGAAGGAAAAAAATACTCATTAGATGATGAACAACAAATCAGAACTGCTTCAACACTGGAGCTCAACATGTTCTGAGAGATTTTAAGGTCATCTTGCTAGACAGAAAAGGAAATGATTACAGGAAATATTACACTTCATGCTTCTGCAGCTGGATTAAGTGTTTTATTACTTACCACTGAGGACACTTCTGTTTGACACAAATATATTTGTAAGAGTATTTTATTAAATTACAGCAAACATCTGAATTCAGAGTGGGGCTATTGAGAAGCTAAATGTAAGAAGAATTGACATTACAGTGTCTCAGCAGCAGTAAAGCTGTAATCAGTGTTGACAGATATTACTCATGTGCTTTAGGCTCAACAAGAAGCTGTTCAGATACCACCATGGAGAAGAAAAAGTATGTATTATCAGGAGTTCCCTAGGAACACAGCACCATGGAGAAAGGCTCTCCAGAGACACTTCTCCCTATTTTTCACCAACAGCTCTACAAAACTGAGGCCTGTATGTAAATAACTGGTAAATCCTTTGGCATTCAGACAGATTTGGCATATTTGTTAATAGTTCTGCCTCCTGACCAGACATGACTGCATAGACAGCTCATCCATCATTTTCAGGGTCTGCCCCCTGAAGCTGTAGACAAATTATAGGCAGAAAATGAAACTATCCCACTGAGTGTATTTCAAGCAAAATTTTAAGGCTTGTTTCATGGATTTTTTAATTACCATTTGATTATTTTGAATGTTTGGAAACATCAATTTTAGACCCTTGATTTTGCTGCTTCTGGCAGGAGAATTAGACGAGGAGGGGCTGGTTGCTGGTGCCTGCTGTACCCTAAAATCCCTTCCAACAGTTTGGCAGGACCAAATCCCATGTCAGGGGCAGCTGAAGGGCAGCAGCCCATTCTCTCCTCCCTTGGACATGGGAGGCAGGAAGAGAGGGATAAAACAGTATCAACAGTGGCATCCTTTTATTTAAGTAATTGTTAATTCCAGGCCAGAAGGAAATTCTATTCAGTAACAATTAAACCAGAGTTCTGTAACAATGTGGGTGCAATATGACCCATTTTTTTGTTAGCTGTCACATGAGAACTGCTGTGCAGGGAACATTTTTTACATCTCCAGTATGTTAGAGGCATTTTCAAAGGGTTAAAGGCCTCTTGCTCATCACAGGGCAATGAATTTCCCAGAGGAACGTTCTTAAGCTTATCCCTTATTCCTTTCACTCTGCTTTGTAGTCCTGGGAGTCATTAGTGCACAGGTACATCTCAAGACATTTTTGCAATACCTTAGGAATTGCACAACTGAGATTACTTCCTCTCTCCAGCATGCAAATCATCCCTAAAAAGGTTTTTCCTGGAAAACAATTCCTTACATTCTTTCCCAAGGGTATGTGCTCCTTTATTTGTCAGGGATCAAAATGCTTATGTGTTGATGCACAAGGAGATATTTAAACCCAGAGTACTTTGAGGTGGCAGCAGCTTTTTCTTTGCTTCATTTTTTTCTCATTCTTTTTCCCATTCATCTGCTGAGCCAGAAGCTCAGGGAAAAAAATAATCACATTTCAATGGTTTTTCAATGTCTTAATAATGCTGAAACCAGCCAGTTTCTCTGCAAAATTCACTTAGGCACCAGGTGTTTACCTGTAGCTTCTTGTTGTGAACAAGTTTGGTGTTTTTTTTCCTTTACAGACTCCTTGCACTTTTATTTTCCTTACTCAAAGTTTGCAGGTAGTCAGGAGTGTCTCTTACAGAGAGCTCCATCCCATGCAGGTCAGTGGGGCAGGATTACCCTCAGATGTCTGCAGCACTTCTGCTGAAGTCTTTTGACCACAACAAGCTTGTCCTTTAAGTCTCCAGCCTGTAATGAGCAGCAGGTGCCAGATGTATGGAACAAGGTACTACATATTTGCTCCTAATTAAAAAATCCTCATGAGTATCCAAATCTCTCAAGGGTTTCCAGGGGTCAAACCCAACTGAGGATCCTCACTCAATCCCATCTCTCTGAAGACAGACACAGGCAGCCTTTCCCAAAGTTAAATATCCTGGGTGGTGATGTTGGATGCATGCTCATGTTCCAGGGATTCTGGTAGGAATTAAAAGCCAAGACCCAGGTCACTGATAAATTGCAGTTTGGCCATTCACATCAGGACTGAGATTTACATAATTAGGCAAGAGGCAAGAGCTTTGGTGACCAACACACAGAGCATTTCAAAGTGTCCAGTAGTTTATGAGTTCAGACAGACCACCAGCTCTTTGGGCTGGTCTCCTGCTGGCTGTGCCAGAGCAGAGGGAGCTGCTCCATTGATTAACTCCACAGGGAGTCCTTCCTCCAGACTCTGTTTTGCTGCTTCACAAAAATAGAACAGTTACAGTTTAGGTGGGATTTCTAGTTCCTGGAAGTCTCCCTCAAAATGAAGCTGACCGATAAAATTCTGCATTGTTTTTTTGTTTTTTTTTTCCCTGGTGTTAGTGACCCTGAGACAAAGCCACTGGAAATGATAGCACCATGTAGGGAAGTTCAAGGGTCTAATGCAACAAAGGACCTGTGTGTTCAGCTCTTTTTCTCCTTTACAGGAGAAAAGTCTCATTCTTTTTTAGTTTCCTCTCTGGAGAGAGCTTTATTTAAAATTCTGTTTGTACATCCTTTTTTTTCTTTAGTGCCTTTGGGCCTTGAGAAGTCTGGAAGCTCAAGAATTCAAACTTCAAGGAGGCTGTTTAGAAAAGAATCTTCAGTGTGCTACAGCATTTTGTAAACCCCAGATGCAGGCTGGTGCCTTTGATTATTCATACATGCCATTCAGGCTCTGCCTCTGTCAAACATTTTTTATTTCCACACTATTGGATGAAAAATTCCCCATCCAGCAGTTGCCTCACGAAGCAGAAAATGCTAATGTTTGTGTCTATTGCAATGTACCTCTGGCAGGAAAAACAGAGGCTCTGTGCAGGGAAATCTTAGTGTTGTCAACCCCTCCTTTTCAGGTAGAATATGCACCTATGTCATATTTTAATATAAACACTGAATGTTGGTCTCAGCAGAGAACAAAGAGCTTAAATTTATGGCTTGCCTGACTGTGGTTGTCCCCTGCAGCTCATTTGACTATTCATCATGCTCCACACCATCAGCCCTTCATACAGCTGAGGATGTCACCTATCAGAGGATAAACCCTTTGGTCATGTCATAAATTTAACATTATACATTAAATATCTGTATTATTATAATACTGACATAAGATGTTTTATATGTATTAAATCTTTAGAACTCTGTACAAAGAGATTTTGACTGTCATGTCCTCCTCAGGCTGTAGCTCCAGTAATTATAGAATATTCCTCTCATAATGGGCCAGAGTTTCAACTGGTTCAAAAGCCAAAATCCATGCAACACCACTACAGCAGCTCTGCCAGTTCACACCATGATGGGCTGCCAGCACCTTCCTCCTCTTCATCCCTTGTCCAGCTCTCCAGGCATGGAGCCCCAGCCCAGCTGGACCTGCAGCCTTGGGCAGCCCAGCTCATCAGGCAGGGGAAGGGGGTTTGATCCTTGCATGGAGGTGTCCACCAGGAATATTTTCTTGGCTTGGGCTGCCATATATTTTATTTCAGCTGTCCCCATTTCTACTCCCCAGACATCCCTGGGAAGGGGTTTACCTCAGGTGACATTCCCCACTGGCACTTAAAATGGGACCAGGCACCAATGTTCAGGCAACTAAAATCTGCTGATGCCCTTACCTGAGTAAGCCCAAAAGAGGAACCCAGAAAAACAAGAGAGGCACCCAGCTGAAGGGTGAGGACTGTGGTGAGGAACTGGAACAGGCTGGTCTGAGAGGCAGTGAAATCTTCTCCTTGGAGATGGCAGAATCACAGAATATCCTGCAACAGAATGGACCCAGAGGGATCATTGAGTCCACTGACATAATAAAAACTCAGCTGGAGGAGGCGGTGAGAGACCTCCCCTAGGCTGGCCCCTATTTTAGGGTGCATCAGAGACATCCAGAGCTCCCTTCCAACCTGGATTATGCTACCAACTCAGGCTAACAGATGGGATAGGATGAGACCCACAGGACAAATAAGATTGGGGTTGCCAGCAAAAGGTCTTGCTCTTGACCCTCCAGAAGACATGGGGAGAGGGATTTGCATCTCAGCCAGTGTCATGTTATGGTTTGATTTTCCAGAGAGGAAACACAGCTTGAGAACAAGTGTATTTATTTGATTTTCATTAGCTAGGCACAAAAATATCCCATGTCAGCTGAACTCTCCTCGTGCTTTTCAGTTTTACAGATTTTTCTCAGAAAGCTTCCAAAATTTAGAAATATTCCCAGGCAACCTTCCAAAATTCAGAAAGCAGAGAATATTGAACGCTATTTCCCTTCTTCTAGACTCCCTCATTAATTTTAATCAGCAGGGAATATATTTTCAAAGTGGCACTTAGAGGCAGACAAGTCATGTTAAAAAGTAAGGGTATTTCCATCCCTAAATCACCATGACCAGCTTTAAATCATACCTGAAGGCAGCTCATTATTCTGCCCAGGCAGAGAGCAAGGCAGAGGGAAAACTCTGGGTGCCAGAACAAGCCTGAGGATTTTTTGCTTGAGGAACCCACATTCTTTGCAGATGCCTAGGAAGGATTCCAGGAGCAGGATCCCCATCCCTGGGACCTGTGTCTCACAGGAGCACTGTGTAATCTTTTTGCTGCCCTCTCCCTGGAGCACCCATTCCACAGAGCATCTAAGTCTCTGTTTTTTAACACAGAATGAAAGAACAGATGTTAACTCCACAGGCCTACACCTATATGAACAATACATCAGCCAAAATGGCATCTCAATCCATATCCATATCCTCTCACTCCACAGACAAGATGTCAGGTTAATTGGCGCTCTGGACTTGTGTTCTCGTGCTGCATTTTTGTTTTAATCACACCTCATTAATTTTCACCTTCTAAGCTTACAAAGAGCAGTGAGAAACCCAGATACTCCCATTTTTCAGGCACCTTCATTTCTTTCCATTCTGGGTACGTGGTGTGCACAACACATCAGCACCAGAACACTTGGTACCAGGGAGCTGAGACCCATGCACAAAAGCATTTATTCTGCTGAGTTCCCACTGAGCTCCGTGGGATGTTCAGGGTCTCACCAGGAGCAAAGGGCTACAGAGGTTGGCTGAATTGGAGCCTTGAGGAGGAGGCCAGGACCACACAGTGAGCTAAAAAGTGCTCCAAGAATAAAACCCAGGAACTTCCTGGCTCTTTGTTCCCATTCAACACATAGGATTAGGCTTCCTCTCTCCACTGACTTCATGCAAGAGCAACACGGGATGACACAGGAGCCCACATGGATGATTTGGGGATGGCCTGTGCATCTCTGCATTCACAGTCACTGATGTTCCAGGTAACCAACACAGAAAATATTTGAGGAGAGGGATGTGACAAATCTGAACATACCTAACTGAGAGAAAATAAAACTGCACAATGAACTGGCCCAAAAGCTAAGATTAAAAATAATTAAACACATAGGTCACAGTATTATCTGCTACAGTGATATGTGATGAAAACAATGAACTTCAGGGAATGTGACATTTGTAGATTTTCAAGAGTACTAACAACTTTGAATGAGGCTCAACACCACGTTTCCTCAACCCTCCTTACAAAAAAGAATGTTAATACACATAAAAAGGAACACTTAATTTTTTACAGAAGAAAGTGGCCCTTCAGGACCCAAAGCCACTCATTAAAGCTTTTTTCTTTTTTTTAAGCACAAAGGAAAAGAACAAACTACACATATGAGATGACCCAAACAGCTGCCTCTACTTTGTTTTGCTAAATGAGTTATCCTGAGGCAGTTTCCCCCTGGCACAGACACAAAACCTCACTGCTCTCACTGCACGAGCTCTGCTGTGGGCTCCAGTCACATTTAAACAAAATGCAGTCCTGGAGCTCCTGATGTGCAGAGGACCCTCTGCAAACATCTCCAGCACCACTCCCAGCACCTCCTGGAAACCTCTGACATTCACATGCCTGTAATGCAAACATCTCTGAACCTCAGTATCAGCTGAGATATTTCGGAACAGCCTTCGGTGCTCTTTCCATGAGATAACCCCACCTCAAAAGAGGTGAAACAAAATAATCAGTCAGCCATGGCTGGAAGAAGGATCAAGCATGTCTGCTAGTCCCCTCCTTCCCACATTTGAGATAATCATGGCATTTTGAAGACAATGAATGTTTTTTGAAACTTCCTTGGCTGAATACTGGCCTTTATGAAGACAGCTGCTTTGAGGGAGCTGCACGTAAAAAATGCCTTTACTGAATAGCATCATTAGAATATGCAGGCATTTTCTTAGATGATTTCCTCTTATTTGGAAGCTTAGCTATTCCAACATCTTCAATTTTATATTAGCTTAAGTTTAGGGATGTCATCATTGCTGCATATTAACTCACTGGTAAAAAACCCAATTACAAACTCAGCCAGAATGAAATGCAGCAGATAGGACTAAAATCTTTAGGAATTAGAATAACTGCTGATAAAAAGAGCCATTATCTTTTCCTGAATGCTTGGTTGCACAAATCCAACTCAAGGTGAGAACAAACAAATTCTGGAGAACTTCTTTGGCATAAACTTGTTGACAGGGGCCTATGAAAGCAGTTTTTCAGCAGCATTGCTCAGGTCTGAAATCTTGCAGCAAGAGGATGAAAAAGACATTCATGCTACTGAGCCTTAATTCCTTCTCAAGCTCCTCGATGCACAACCCTATGTACCAGGATGACTTAAAAGCTGGGAATGGAAAAAATACATGGACTGAGAAAACCACAACTTAATGTGGTCTAGAAGGGTTGAAATGCCCTTGAAATGGCAGGTGGAAAGCCAGGATCCCTCACACATTCCTATTTGGATGGGATCAATGAAAGAATGATGCTTTCCCTGGAGAAAATAGGGGATGCAGGATCTCTGATCAAGGCGATCTGCTACTGGATTTTCTTCCATTTCACTGGATAAGTCAACTTGGGTCAAGGGCTACTTTCTGTGGGCATGCCATGTCCCTGCTGGGCCAGCTCCTCTTGTCCCTGTCTCTGGAACATGCCCATGCTGAGGAAGGCATGCCAGCACCACTGGAGGTGGATATTGGGCAGGGAAGCAGGAGCTTCCTCAGCCAAGGTGAGGACAAGAACATCTGGGCCCATTGCTGTTGATGGGATTGCACAGCCTGGACTTGCCATGGAGATTTCAGCTGAGCCTTCACGGAGTGCAGGCAAAAAAAGGGCAGCTGGGAGTCTCCACTTATGGGAGCAAACCTCTCTTTGGTAAGAGAATCCATAACATTTACCAGCTTCCTTAAAGATATCCTCACTGCTGCCTTGGAGGATGGAGAGCTCAGCACAAAGGGACACTGTCCCCTGGGGTCACAGGAAGAACATATGTTTCCTCCTGATGGAAGAGTGGCAGTAGCAGCTCAGATTTGTCTGGAGCCTTTTCCCAATTATCAAAACCAGGTTGTGTGAAAAGTCCATCTGGACACCCAGCCAAAAACATTTTGCACCTAAAAGTCATTTTTAAAAAGATCAGTAGCTTTGGAGTAAGGGAGTTCTTGAACCCAGAAATCCAAGATGAACTGAAAAAAAAAAGGTTTTTAATCCAGAGCTCCATAAATAAAAAAGTAAATTTATATTGCAGTTGAGGCCACAACCCCCCACCCCAAATTAACAGTAGCAGATATGTAGCTCCAGCTGCAGCCAAGAGTGCAAAAAGAGTTCACTGCTAAAAGTAGCAGGAACTGCCATAAGTATTCTAAAGAGCTTTCCAATTTGCTGGGTTTGAAGTGATTTCACTGCAGTTAGTGAGGCTGAGATATAAATGCCAAGGGGCTGGAGAATTAAAAAATGAACACAAAGGTAATTTAAGGGAACAAACTGTCTACAGGTCTCTTTTGCCATGTACCTTACTTGTCAAACAAAAAATGTTGTAGAACACCTCCTCAACCTTGCCAGCCCACTCACTAGAGGAGGCTGCACTATCTAATATGTTTTGTGAAAACCCCAGATTTCTCCTGGCCTCCAGCCTAGGAATGAAAAATGGAAAATGTTAGAGGTAAAGCAGCAGCTTGAGCTGTCCTGAGGTGAGAAGATGGCAGAGGATATAGGATCATTCAGGTTGGAAAGGACCTTTAACATCATTTAATTTAAATGCTAACCCAGCACTGACAAGTCCACCAGTAAACCATGTCCCCAAATGTCACATCTCTGTGTCCTTTCAATGCCTCCAGGGAGGGTGACTCCAACACTTCCTAGGCAGCTTGTTGCAATGCTGGGAAAGTGAAGTGATTCCTTCTAGTGAAGAAATTTTTCCTAATACCTGATCTAAGCCTCTCCTGGTGCAACTTGAGGCCATTTCCTCCTGTTCTATACCTGGAAGAGGAGCCCGACCCCCACCTGGCTGTAACCTCCTTCCAAGGAGTTGTAGTGATAGGATCCCTCCCTGAGCCTCCTCTTCTTCATCCTCCACTCTCCCTGCTGCTCCTCACAGGACCTGTGCTCCAGCCCCTTCCCCAACTCCACTGCCCTTCTCTGGACACACTCCAGCCCCTCAATGCCCTTCCTGAACTGAGGGACCCAGAACAGGGCACAGCACTCAAGCTGTGGTTCCTGATGTCCCTCCAATCTGGCATTATCCCAGGAGCCTGTCCTAGGTTGTTTGTTTTTTTTATTTTTTTTTCCCAGCAGGGAGGTTAGAAATCCTTGTGGTGAGTCCTGGGGCAGCAGTTTGCCCAAGGAAAGGGCAGCAGAGGTGCAGCTCAGGATGAGGAGCCTTGTGCCTCACTCTCTCTGCCAGAGAGGAACTCACCATTTCCACCTGCATCTTCCAGTCTGCTGCTGCCAGCCCACATAGGCTTGGAGAAAGCAGTTTTAAGTGGAGCTCGTGATCCAGGGTGGAAAAGCCACCATGAATGTCAGCTGGTAGGGCCCTCAAGGATGGCAGGGCTGGTTTCCCTGCTCTCTGCAGGATCAGCAAGCCCTGCCCACACCACCCTTGCAGTAACAGGGAGGCTTTACACAGCACCAGGGGGTATCCCTGGGCTGGATGTGTGGCTTAGGCACAGGGCACAGACACCCTGAGACTCAAATTTAGAAGAAAATTCTTTCTCCTGCACCTTTGTACTTGACACACCTTCCAGCTTTCAGACCAAACCAGGATACAACCCTGGACATATCTTTTCCACTGTATTTCAAGCAATCCTCCCCATTTCAGTTAATAATTTAATCTGCATGGGGTTTATGGGCCAAAAGAGTGGTGTTTTATCTCAGAGGGTATGTGGGACAGTCCATGTGGTCCAGGTCATGTGTGTGGACCTAGCTGGAGGGCTGCAAAGTATGGACAGAGGGGAAAGGAGGAACATGGGGGTACAGAGGGCCAGCAGCTCCCCAAAGGGAGCAATCTCCCCTTTGCAGGCAGATGGCAAAGACTTGAGGAAGAAGAGAAAGTGTTCACACCTAGGGAGATGATTTGGATGCAGGCAGGGAAATGTGGCAGGATCTGGCCGATTTGGCTGGGCTGCTGCTCGTTGTTATAGCAACAGGAGGAGTCTGCTGCCAGCGAGAGGATGGAGCCAGGAGGGGGGACATTTTTAGAAAGCAAAGGAGAGAGTTTGAATGGGGAGAGAGAGAGAGAGGAGTAGGTATGGAAACCAGGATGGCAAACGCAGGCAGATGAGTGGGATATGTGGGAAGGGAGGATGGATTCTCCCCAGCTGCATTCTGATGGTCGCACTGCACTCCTTCCCTGGGGCAGAGGGTGGGTCTGGCTGGGGTATGTCCTGCTGGGAAGGGCTGCCAGGCCACAGAGGGCACATCAGTGCTCTCTGGGGTGACAACAGGATGAAAATCTGTGAGTGGTGAAGGCGGTGGAAGGGGGCAGAGTGGGGGTAGCACAGGGGTGGAATTGCAGCAGGAGCTGAATCCTCCCCAATGACCCCAGACTGCAAGAGTGGTGGCTGTCACCACAAAAGGCAAAAGACCAGCTACTGGAGAAGGCTGTTCCAAACACAACCCTGGCACATTCGGATTTACCACATCCTGAGAACACCTTGGCTCTCCGCAGGGATCTGCTGGTGGACAGCCCTGGAGCAGCCATCACAGATCTCTTCATGGAGAACCACTGAGCTTGAACACAGGACACCAAACACCCCTTGGTGAATCCAGCTCCCCAGTCTTGAAACACACTCAATCGAGGCTTTTAAACACGGCGAATCAGCGATGTCTTAGCCGAAGCGTTAATGACATTTACAAAGAAAAATCACGAGATAATAGCGCACTCCCCCAAGAAAGCACCGGTCATTCAGCATTTTTAGGAGAAACGTTCGGAGGGGGAAGGAGAGGAAACCCCTCGATCCCGCTCCCCTTTGCCCAGGAGAGGGCAGCAGGCGGCAGGAGCTGAGCGGGGCTGCGGGAGCGTCCCCGCCGCATCCCGGCCCCGGAGCTGCGCGCTGGGAAAGGACCTGTAAGGAAACGGCAAATCCTCCCAGGAGGCTTTTTATGGCTCTGAGGAGAGCAAGGAGAGTTTGCCCACGCGTTGCTTCTGTGTATTTTAGTCTTCTTGCTGATCATAGAATGACTTGAGTTGGAAGGGAATTTAATGATCACCTAGTTCCAACCCCTTCCACGGGCAGGGATGTCGCCCACAGGCTGCTCAGGGCTCCATCCAACCTGGCCTCGAACACTTCCAGGGATGGGGCATCCACAGCTTCTCTGGGCAACCTGTGCCAGTGACTACCACCCTTTGAGTTAAGAACTTCTTCCTAACATCTAATATAACCCCCTCCTCTTCTAGTTTAAAACCATTCCCCCTTGTCCTGTGACTATCTGCCCACACAAAAAGTTGGTCCCCCTCAATTTTATAAGACCCCTTTAGGTACTGGAAGGCCACAGTGAGGTATCCTCAGAGCCTTTTCTTCTCCAGGCTGAAAAAACTCAGCTCTTACCTTCCTGGGAGGGATTCCTACCTTCAGAGCATCTTTGTGGCCTTCTCTGCACCCACTGTAACAGCTCCATGTCCTCCAGAGCTGGATGCAGCATTCCAGGTGGGGTCCCACAAGGTCAGGGGCAGTAGAGGGAATCAAGGAACAAACTTCTGCCACTCTCCTTTTCACCCCTATAGGGTTTTTCTCATCATGGTCCTCTTTTAAGTAGGGCTCTGAGATAGAAGCTTTGAGATGTCTACATTGGTTTCTCATTTGTGTTGTCAGAGAGCCACTCAGAATTTTTATTCCCACCTGCTCCTGGTCCTTGCATACCCAGCATTTCCCATCTCCACTCCCCACAAGCCAAGGGCTTGGGCTGGGTTTCCCTTCACGCTGCAGTAGCCAGCCTCAAACACCCATTTCAGGATCCATCCCAAGGATTCTTTGCTAATTAAATGCCTTTCATTACAAACCAGCCCTGGGAAATAATCCAAAGGCAAGGAGGCCTGAATAGGCAGGAAGAGCCTTGGGGTGAAAGGAAACAATAGGAATCAAAACCACAATGAGGCTTCAGGGGAAATAAGAAGGCACATGGTACATTAGGTGTGAACACAGATGCAGGCTGTGTGCATCAGCCTCAGAGCTGCTGTTTAACCTTGGGTACAAGGTGGAAACCTTCATCAGTCAGGCACTTGCCTTGACACTGCCTGTTCCTCCTTTTAGCACCTCCTTTTTTCCTTCCCAGACAGCAACCCCTGCTTCCCAGCATCAGGACTGAGTGGCTCTAACTGCAGAGGGGGCTGTAGGTAGTGTGCATCTCACCTCTTGTCTGGTTATCATAAATATTTCCTAATACACAGGAAATAAGAGTTCCTGGTATAAAGCAGAAGCAACTCCCTTGCAACAAGAAAATAATAAATGCAAGATCTCTGCTTGAAGAGAATTTATTCCTTGGAACTTAAGAAGTTAATTCTATCTGTACTAGAAATGAGAGTAAAATTTCTCCAACAAATCAAAGATGGTGACATATGGGCCCACTGGGCTTAGCAAATTCCCCAAATCCACTTTGATGCTGAGCTCAGCTCATGAAGGGGGTTCCCTGAAATTGTATGAAGCAGAATTCACTGAAAGGATTAGCACCAAAACAAAGCTGGATGAAGACAAGAGCTCAAACTGCACATTAGAGACAATCACCCCTTTTGACCCACAGCCATAGCGATGAAGAATGTTCCAGGTTTAACAATGTAAATTAAAGGTGTCTCTATTTTTCTGCTGCTACTGATGAAAGCAAAATCCTGATCAGCTTTTCATCAGAGAATCTTTTAGGCTTCATTTACCAAAGGAAGAGTTCAAGGACAGACAACTAGGTGGACACAACCCCTCCTTCAGGGAGGCCATTTCACATGGGCTGGGTTGCCCTGTCCTGACTCCACAGGCAGCTCCCTTTGCCTTTCTATACCAAGCAATACATACCTTAAATGAACCCCACTAAGGGGCTTAGGCTTTCTGGGCACTCTTTAATTTTTGAGCACAATAAAGTAGACTTGGCATTTCGATTGCATTATTAAAGATTTGTTTCCGAGCAGCTGAAGAGGGGAAAGAAACGTTTCTCCTTCCCATCTAATCAGGCTGAAGTTTCCATGTGCCAGCCTCAATCTGTGTTAAATTGCTCATCCTATCCACCTGAGAGATTAGACTTGGGTGCATAATGGAAGTTAATTCCAAAAATTATTACTAAGATAATTAAGTACAGCGTTCCCTTCAAGTCAGGCATTGTGGGCTCCTCCACAGCCAAAGGAAGGCAACTGCACTCCACAGGGCTGATTGCTCTGCACTGGTATCAGAAGCAATGCCAAAACATGGAACACAGGCACTGGAACGTCAGTCAGGACATCTGTGCTCTATTTCACCACCAAACACTTCCTCTGGCCACAGTTTCCACCACTTCCATTGAGGAGAATTGTCCTTAATATTCGTAACGGCATCACAAATCTTTACTCTGAGAGATGAAAGATTCCAAACAGGATGAACAGTTTAAACTGAAGGGGGAGGGAAAAAGTATCTTGTATTTCCACTCCTCCAGATCTCATCAAGTGTTTGTGTTCTTTCTATTGCAAAGGCTTGAGAACCCAACTTGCCCTCCCATTCTCACCCCTACCAGTTCTGATCCTATGGAAACTGCACAGCACCAGCTCTTTGGTCTCCAGTTAGTTTCTCAAGTGCAATTGGTCACCACAAGTGCCACCAGGTACTTTATGGACACTATCCATGGACCTTGTTAGAGCAGCTAAGGGACCTCAGGGTACCTCTTTCCACGTAGCTATGGCATGATACAACCCATCTGCCCATGGCCACAGGAGCACAGGCAAAGCCCCCAGTGGACTTGCAAAGCCACATGACAAAACCTATTAATTCAATGCAATCCAAAAAAGCAGACAGAAGGAGGATCATCTTTTCTTCTGGACATGCTACAAAAGCAGATCACATGCCCTCACCATTTTCTTTCTGGAGCTGGAGTGAAATATCAAAGGATAATTCAAAACACATTTGGCTACAGTTGAGGTAGGAGAGCACAGGGCAGGATCTCCAACAGGCCATAGAAACTCACCCCTTATTGACTCTCTGTTCTATTTTACCTCTCCCGCATCTGAGCTCCTGGAGTGGGTCCAGCATCATTGCATCAGCAGCACTGCCAGGACCCATTCCACATGCTGAGCACTTTCTGATGGAAAAAAGCATTTCCTGACATCTGTTCTGAATTCACTGCCCTCCTCCTCCCTCACTTCATTTCGCCCCATGCTCCTCTCCAGCTCCCCCTCCACTGTCACCTGCCCAGCAGAGCAGGGCTCACAGTGAGAGCTGAGGATCTCTGTGGAGAACTGGTGGCACACATCTCTTCCAGCCCTGTCCCTCCCCTGCTACCCTCCCTATCTGCTGTTGACACAGGATTTTGTTCTTTGGCACTGAGCTGTCTGATCCTAACCCAGCAAATCATTTGTACCTGCAGCTTCTTTCTCATGCCCAGGTCTTTCCTACTAGAAGCACATGTTGAAGCACTGGCTAAATTAAAAGGTGCGTTGTAGGACTAGAACCTCCCAGCAGGCTCGTTGCTCTCTTCTCATTCTCATTTTGGAGATATTGCAATGCTGGTAATTCTAAGAGTCAACAGGGAATGATTTCCACAATTACTTGACTCCCATGGGAAGTTTTCCCTCATGCTCTGCCTCACCTTGGATTACCTGAACAGCTGCACAGTCCTGTTAAAAACTTTCTGCATCAAGCATACTCTAAGGATAACACTGCTTAGAAACACAGCAAACTCTTTCTGTCAACTTTTGCACATACAAACAGAAATGCAGGGTTTTAAGGAATCAAGAGTCATCATGATCTGGATACTTCCCCCCCACACTGCAGAATTTTAAACAACCTGGATATCTCAGTGCAGCCCCCAAGGTTTTGTTTGCAGCAGAATATGACAGACACCACCACATACACCAAGCATGTAGTAGATTTTATTAAGCATAACTTTGGTTCTAAGTATTCCACCCTCATTCTCGTAATACCTTTAGTTAAAAACAATTATACAAGAGCAAATACAAAAAATATTAAATTATGAAAACAAATCCATTAAGGCTCCCTTTTTATATTTATATATATTTATATATGTACACTCAAACAAGTGCAGATATTAACAGAATGTTAAAGCCACAAAAATGCTAAAAAATTACTACTATACTATCAAAAGCAAGAGTTTTTAAAAAAGTACAAAGTGGTAAGTGAGCAATTTTCAGGTCACTGAAGTATTTGCTGGATTGCTTCAAAACCCATATAGCTGAAGAGCGGAGCAGGAATTGCTTATGCTCACTGCCAAGCAGTTTGTTACTTGAGTAGCTGCACAGGACACTTGTGGTGTGACTAACTGGCCACCCATTGAAGGGTTGCCCAATCCTGACTTCAAATACAAGCTTTTGCCTGTAAAAATTGATATGAAGGTGGCTGGGGTTCTTAGACTAAAGGATTAGCAGGATTCAAAGATGTTCTAACACACACATTGATGTTCTGTTCACACAGAGTTAATTCCAATGAAAAACAAAAACCAACTTCATGCTGTATGTACAAGGGAGTTTTCTGGCCTCCTGTGTTTCAGAAAGAGAAACTCTACCCTGAATCACAAGCTAACCTGGGGAGAAAGCAGATTGCCTTTAGCCTTGAGGGCCCAACCCAACACACCCACTCAAGCCAAAAGGGGTCTTTGTCCCCCAGCACTCCCAGTGCCACTGATTTCACTTCTCAGTTTATGTGTGGTAGGATTGCCATCATCACCAAGGGGAAATGGAAAACACAAAATGGTCTGCTCAAGCCAGAGGAAGGTTTCCTCACTCACTCCTAGACTCTTCCAGACTGAGCAGAATGTGGAGCTGAAACCAAGAGGCAGGATGTTTGGTAGGCTGGGAACAGCTAAGATGAAGCATGAGCAGGGTGTGGAAGGCTCAGACATAGTGCTGTCTCAACAACATGAAACAAAATCAGTGCAAGTGTTGGAATGATGATGCCAGAGAAGATCCTCTCCTGTAAGGAGAAGAGAAGAAAAGAGGGAAGAACCTGCAGCATTCAGGATGTTCCTTTGTTGAGATAATACATGGAAGAGTCTTACATTTGGCCTCTGTCTTTTGTATGTCCATTACCTGAACAGTCTGTTGGACAATCTTCACATTTAATCTTCTAGATGTGAATCACACTGCAAGTCTAAATCAATGGCAATATGCTTATCACAATTCAATTTACCCTCAATCTGATTATGTGCTCACAAAAAAACGCCTGTATCTTAACAAATTAAAGTCTGTATCTAGGAAACATTTCTAATTGTGAGTGTTTTGTCCCAAGTGCTAATCTGAAATTGTATTTAAAATGTCCAATACTTACAGGAAAGGCAAAAGGAACTATAAAAACCAAACCAACAACCCTCCACCACACCTTTACAATACAAACATGCCACTGCTGATATTAACAAAAAGTGTTCTCAAACAGTTATGTCCAATGTAATTACAAAGTAGAAATTATTGTGTTTAGCATCCTAAGGCAAAGGCTAGGGATTAGATCCACAGCAGGTATGTATGAACACAGTTTCAGTTAGAGCCAGGACTATCCTGACCAAGGAAGATGAGGATTTCTCCTCAGATTGTGAAGATATATCTGCACCCGGGTAAGAATCCAATCCTATGATCCTACATGAGCAATCTGTTCCCCATTCCTCATCCCAGGCTTTCCTGGATAACTAGTAGTCATAAGCATGAAGGATCAGATTCTGTCATCCCTGTGCAAGCTGAGCAATATTTTATGTAATGGCAAGTCACAGGGGCAATTTGTGGAAAGGCAGAAGATGACAGAATTGGACCCAAAGTCTCAGTGGTAACACACTTCCCTTCTTTCTTGAGGCTGAATGAAGGATGGGATAAAATGAATTTCATGTTATGCCTCACTTTAGGGAAAAAAATTAATTTTCAGTAGATTCCAATAATTGGTTTGGTCTGGTTCAAACACTTCTGTATTGCAGAAACTGCAACAAGAGTCTGCAAGCCAGAGAATAGGAACTGATGGCAGATCAGTTCCAGCAAATGAGTTCAAACACTACCAAATGATGTGTTACCACTGCCCTCTGTTCAGCATGTCCTTGGAGGAGAAAGGCCACAACAACAAAGTAAGTGGGATTTCAAAACATGAAAAGTAGAAGACAGATCATTTTGCTTTGAGAGGTAAATTCACAGGTAGCACTTCACAGGCCTGTACACAACAGTGTAAGTTTACAGACAGAGATAAATCAGCCTCTGGAGTCTCCCTGTGAAAGGATCATCAGATTTTCTCTTTCATTGCCCAAATTCCACATGCCAAACAGCAAGAAATGGGCTTTAAGGCTGCTTCACTTTTCACTGCTGGTGAATTTTAAGCATTCTCATCTTGCCCACACCTACCTATCCTAGTGGGGAGGGGCAGTAGTAATCAGCACACCTCATATCCTCCTAGATTTAATAAAAATTCCAACTAAATTCTTGTGGGATATACAGAAGCTGTAGGTCTAGATGGAGGAAATCTACCTGCACAGCAAAGCTTGATATTTTTGTTCTGTTTTAAAGCAAAATATAATCTGTGTATCTCCACTAAACAAGGATCACAAGAGTTAAAGCAGTGCAACACTGAAGGAGTTTCTCTAGTATCCCTGGTTAAAATCTCTGAGAAAGCATGTCAGCCTGGTCCTTGACACTGAACTGACAAAGACACTCCTTATCCATTGATCTCAGGACTGTATTTGGCAAGTCGATCTGTTTACGATACTGTCTTTTTAATCCACACATCCCAGGAATTAAAAATCTCATCTTCAGTAAGTGTCAGCTGGATGCTGTTATTTTCCCTCTTGAGGGGCAAATGTGAGACAACTTGCAAAAGCCTCTCTCTGCAGGAAAGCTGGAAGTCTAAGCAGGTGCTGGCTCTAGGAGTCTGGTGCTTCTGTTGCTTCCTGGACCGTCCTCCTCAAGTTGCCCTTGACTTTGACAAATTCAGGTGCATTTTCCTGCTCTTCCTGTATCTTCTGCTTCTCCAGTTCCAGCTTAAAAGGAAAGAACATGTTAAAAAAAAAGAAGTCTAGAAAATACATCATTGAAATACAAGACAAAAAACTAAAGGTTTCAATAACTGGCCGTGCCAAACTCTTTAAATTGCTTCCTTTCTTTGTCTCATGGAAAAGATAAAATTGCCTTTCTTTGGGAGTATCTGTTCTCATAAACAATAAATCTTTTCAAATCCTTGGCTCTAGCTTGCTCCAGATGTCCACCTTCGCCAGACAGACAAAAACTCTGCAAGCCCAGTACAAGAACAAGATTAAGCATTTCTTAAGGAATTCTTGGACATGTTCATTAAAGAAACAACAGTTAATTCCCTTCTCTGGCTTCTACAACAGAACAAGGAAGAATGTGCCTCATGGGAGAACATGTGAACAGCTACTACTGAGCACACTTGCAGAACTGATCTCTGAATATTTAGGTAGGAAGTTCTGTATCTAACTTGAGCCTCTTTAAGAGTATCTGGTTTGTCTATCACAAAAAGCAATCAAAAACCCCAAAATCTTCATTGGCCCTTAGGCATTAATTTTTGAGAGCCCATTTAGTGACTTTTTTAACCAAGTTGGAGCTCCTGGCCATGCAGACACTCAAAATTTCCATGTGAGGAATGGAAATGCTCTGTATGGCAAGGCCATGCAGAGCCCATCCAGCACAGGCTCATACATGGCACAGAGTATGAGATTGCTTGGTGACCCTCAGGTAAGGCAGAAAGAGAGAAAAAACCCTTTAGTAAACTAACAAAAGTGCCTGAAATGAGCTTTTTTCTTTTTAAACAGACCAAGGTCTCCCTGATTAATGGGGACCACATATAGCTCACCTAAATAATCTCTGCTTTGTCTTTGTTTCACCAGCAAGGGACGTGCCTTTCTATAAATCACAAGGTCCCTCTATGAGTCATGATGTCAATTAATGCCATTCCTGTGATGTTTACAAAGCCACAGCACTGGTTGCAATGGGCAGGCTTTTCCTCTTCTAACAGAGTTTTCTAGTCTACAGAATCTATGTTGGATGGCTCAGTTTCAAATCAAATCTTCCCATAAGCTGAACTATTCAAAACTGGGCCCTTAAGAGAGATAAGAAAAGTGACAGGATGATACACTTAAAAATACAATAGCTTTCTCCAAAAATATCTCTAAACCTAATTAAAACAAAAAAAACCCAACCTATAATAAAACCCTAAAACCTATAATGATTGGATTACATGTAATTTTAACAGTAATTATTTGGGTTAATTGATTTCTTTTGAGAAACACAGGAGGTACTGTTTTAAAGCCCTTATTTATAGTATTAATTTATTTTAAAATAAATGCATTGCTTGATGCACAGTGACTTCTCTGATGAGCTCTTCAGGGTAGAGATATTTCCTCTCAGGCACACACAGTGCTTCCAGAAGCACAGAGACATTTGGCTGGCCCTGTACCTGGCAAAAAGCTTCACCACGAGGAACTCCAACTCCACGTCATCTCCATGCACAGGGTCTGAGGACTTTTTTCTTTCACTTGAAAACACCAATGGGCTCACATGTCTTAAGACTACAAAATATCTTTTAAAGTTATCTAGTTTCTTACATAACCCAAGAGAATCAATGGATTTTAATTCATTAAATGTAATTTTGATGCACTACAGCCTAACAGCCATTCTTAGTGGATCACAGACTACAAAAATTGACTAAATCACTGCAGTTTCAGTGATTAAACAGCATCAGTTTAACCATCATCAGCTCCACACACATTCCTGTTGCCTGGTGCAGGATTCATTTGACCAAAGGCAGACCCCATATGCAGTTCCTATACAGTAAGTGACAACAGGTAATTAAAGAGCGTGATTTCACTTATCCTAAGAGATATCTGAATTTAACTAGGGGAAATATGCCAAAAATTGGCTGCTGCTTCTTTTCTGTCTACAAAGGGAGCCTCAGGTGAGTAGCTCAGATGCAGATGTGTAAATGTCTGTTACTCCTCATCTTACCTGCTCCAGTTTCTGCTGCCTTTTCAGTAGCTCTATTTCCAGGTCTGACTTCTTCTTTTGTGCTTCCTCTTCTTTTTGTTGTTTAATAACTTGATCTCGTTTCCTTTTCTCCATCACCTTCTGTAGCTCTGGTTTGTTCTGAGGTGCAAGACCCCTTCAAATCACATGAGAAAAAGATCAGTTTCAATTAGCAGGAATTCACACAGAATTGCAGGCAGCTTTACTGAAATCAAGTACTTGTCTATTTAGATACATTGGGATGCAAATAAATAATTAAAAGGAAAAAACATGCAGACATTTGCCTGATTTCTAACCAGCAACCTAAGCTAGAATTTAAGCCATATAATCACCAAAGATCTGCATTTAATGCACATCTATAATACTAGCACGCACCCTTTAATGTGCATGCTAGTATTTCTCCTGTAAATTTCATCTTTAGTCTTCACTGTATTCTCTCCATTCCAAAAGAATGGACTGAAAAAAAACATCACAGATCAAGACACTATCAGAGCTAGAAACAAATTTTGGACAAGAACAATTGGCTTGGTGCCTGACAGCTCAGAAGGACTGCATTCAGACAGTCCTGTGCAGGCTATTCTGCCCAAAGAAGTCTGCATGGACAGAATTAAAGAGTGGTCTGTCACACTGCTCCTGGAAATCATGGATTCTCAACTTTCCTTGAAAATGTGACAGCTTTACCCATGCCTGGCTGTGAAGGTATTTCCAGTGAGAGCTCCAAGCTACATTAAACATCACAAAGAGCCTAAGACAACAAAAATCCAGAGTCAAAACTTTGCCATCACCTTGGAGACCAGACAAAGCCTGGAGGATTCTCCCTCTGACAAGCCTTTAGGTGCTACATGAACTGAATGTTTTGAGCCTGTTCAGCACAAATTGCTTTCCAAGCCAGCTACTCTGGAATGAGAAAGCTCATTCCTTGGGAAGATGCATGACGTTATTTATTCAGGCACACACATGGATACTCACTCCTACTTATTTTTGTGACTTCAGTGATTTCTTTTATCTCTGTAATGCTATGAGGGTTTCAAATTTTTTTATAAGATTCAAAGCTCCCCCTGTTATTCAGGTATTAGTGTCACTTAAGGCAGAGCAGAGAGATCTGAAATTTGTTATTGTTGTTTTTCCTGTGAAGACAATTATATCAAAGCATCCAGCATTAAGTTTAACATCAACCATTTTTTATTTCCACTTTAAGAAACCCAGTAGTCTGAATAAGGTTTCAGAAAGCGTATTTTTACCCTGCCTACTCGCTGTACGTCTGTGGTTGCCTAATTATTCATTAATATGCATATCTGACAGCATGTCCAATAAAACATTAAAATGCCATTTTATGGTGGTATCTAGGAATGACTCCATATATTATGCAACACTCTATCCCTGTACATACCCTGACAGCAAAATCAAATATTTAGCAACACCAAATGCTGTTCCCTATTTCTCATAATAGATCTCATGGCCTGAGTGCAACAGAAGCTACAAGACTGTGTTCATATTTTATGTTTCATGCTATTTTAATTACATTTTAGCACATAAAACTGAAGTCAGGCAGGAAAAGCTGGAGTCATTTTTTACTACTACTACTACTACTACTACTGGATTAGTGAGAGCAGAGTCAGTGGAAGCTTCCACACTGGCAGTCAGCAGCCACAAAGCAGAGAGCAGCTGCTCAGTAACATCACTGTTGCTGCTTTTCTCACTGAGGTTGCACCATAACAAAGCAGAGGCACAGACTGGTTCAGATGTGCTCTAACAAAGGGAGCCTGCAGAAGCTACAAGTAAATACCCAAACCCAAACCCCCTCAGTCCAGCCAGGTGGGGGTGGCAGATCTAAAAGAAACTATAAAGTCAATCCTGTTTCCACTCTTATGTAAAAAGGCAAAGCAACAAACTGGTGGATACTGGATTAACTGGGGTCTTGTATCACCTCCTTGTGACTGTTCTGGTTAAATTACAATTCCTACAACTTTGATATAGAAGAAACAAAGTGTGTTACAACACAAATAGGAGCTGATAGGGTTAAAACCTCTGGAAGGGACAGCACCAATATTCTGCAGAGCTGAGGTTGACTCCTAATAAGTGAAAACAATTTAAGTTACCAATGCCTTGAGGTAGCACCACCTGAATCCATTTTTTTTTTGGGGGGTATTTTTTGTTATTTTTTTTCTCCCCAAAACAACTACCCTTTCTGCAAGTCAATAACTATACCAGTTCTAGACCTGACACTGATCACAGTGGGTATGCAGAATGACTGGACCAGTACTAATATATCCCAACATCCATTTCTGGTTGTTCAGAGATGATGGGTCCTAAAAGTGAAGTTGCTGATGTCTACACTGAGTCTTTGCAACAAAATAAGCAGTGTGCTCAGCAGGCTTCTATAAGAGCACTGAAAGTCCTCCACACATTTGACAGTTTGCTGCAACAAACCAGAACAGAGCCTAATATCTACTCTACTGAAAAGCCTCCTATCAGAGTTAGTACAGTGACACAAAGCACAGAAGACTAACCCTCCTCTAAAAGATATCAATTTTTCTGCTGGTGAAAATCCTCAAAGAATCTATTTCTGCACCAATAAATAAGAATCTAAAATTAACAGCTGCAGCTAATCAAAATTACAATAAGAGAAGAGAGGGTATTGAGGTCTGCACAACTTTTCTGTGTAATAGGATAGTTTCCAAAAAGAAAAGAACTCCATACTATTTAAAAGTGCTTTATGCTTTCATAAACTTAAAAGGAAAAAAATAGTCTTAATTTATTGCAGCCTGCACATCCTCTAGATTAAGATCATCAGGAAAATTGTCAAAGTTTTCTTTCAATGACTATAAACTTCTCGGTGCCAGGAACTGACTTTGATGTTTAATCCCATTAATGAAAAATAGGACAAACACCTATTTAGGCCAGTTTCTTCCAATTCAGTTGGAATTCTGTAAAATATCTCTCCTTCTCCATTACTAAAGAAATGCTATATTGTGTGTGCAATTCATTTAGAATTATGTCTCTAAGCCCAGTATTTGTGAGGATTTTGCTATTACACATAAAAAGACCCCTTCTTGTCTCAAAATACTACAATGCCAAGGACTAAAAAAAGAAAAGAGGGAGAGAAAAACTGCAATAATGTGACTCTTCCTGCCAAACAGACAAATCTAGTCATGCTGGAGTAGCTAAATTCATAGCTTTTACCTCTTCTTTATCAAGGTCCTAGGTCTCAAAAAGTCAGAGTGGCTGATACCACCAGCATTCTGCTCAAATCCAATCTGAAATACTGTTCTTCCACTTCTATTTTATAGATCCCCACACCCTGCCTTTGAAAAGTCCATTTTGGGTTTCTTCAATGCACCAAATCACCAACTGATATCATAGTTGGTTTCTGTTGGTTTAAACAAAGGATCATCAACAGGCTTAGTGCTTTTTCCTCCACCAGGTGGTCTGGTGGCTATTTTCTTAATGTGTTTTCTAAATGACTTCTCTGTTGCTGAAGAGATTTAATAACAGAACTTCAGATATTTCTGGGCCAGGTGCTTGTGTCTCTGAAGTTGATGAAATGAAGACATGGTTGTTTACATCTCTAAAAGCAATATATAGAGCAACAGCTGTGCATCCCATCCCAGAGAGGAGCAGGCAGCATTTGCAAAACACACAAAGAAACACTTGTGCAGCAGCAGAGCAGGCACCAGACTATCACACTGCATTGTGAGATCAAATAAGTAGAGAACAGTTTCATGTGAAATAAACTACATGATTTCTCTGATTTAAAAGTGGCCTAATAAACTCAGTGTACTGGGAATGGTGAAAGCCCACAGATTTTATCATCCCGCTGTCAATAGCAAAATTTTGTCAAATACTTGATAACATTAGGAGTACAAGACAAATTACAGTGCCCAGGTAACTCATATGAAATGTAATAGAGGAAAACTGAACTGCTCTATCTCATAACTGACCCTCTGAGTATCTACTAAAACAAAATAAGAAACCTTCTAAGGCAAGCTTTTGCATTGAAATTCACACAGAAATGAATGCCAGGGTTAAGAATCAGAGTCTTTCAATTTACAAGATCTGAATCAACAAACAGTGCCTGCTGGGGTTTAGGGACAACGTCCTTTTGATGAAACTAAAACTCAAGCTGTGTGTTTGGGGTGGGAGGGGGGACAAGTTATTTTTAGACTCTTACCTTTTCTGATTCATAAGCAGCTCTCTATGCAGATCTTGATGATTCCGGGATGACTTCACAGGATTAATTAATTTTTGAGGTCTAATTAATTCAGGATTGTCATCATCTATGTAGTCTGGTTCAGCCATAATCTTTCTTGGAATGGGAAATGGATCTTTGGGTTCAGTGTCCTTGTTCACAGTATCTGTAAAACAGGAAAAACTGTAGTGAATCTACTCTGAAAGGCCTTTAAAAGACATCCTAAACCACAAAGGCAGCATATTACATTGGCAACAGTCATGCTTTTGCTAGATTAGTTTTGTCTGTAGAAAGTAAAGGCTCTCAGAGCAAACACCAGTAGCATTTTTTTAAATATACAGCAATTTTATAACAATGGCATCTCCAGCCTTCATCCAGTGACTTGGAGAGAAGAGTTTCCCCCTTTTCTTCATTTTTTTCAGGTTCCCCCAAGAGAATTTCAGAAATAGTTTAGTTTAAGTATGTGAAGACTCTTATTGATTTTAATAAGCCTATAAAGATGAAAGATTTTTGAATCAGTAGTGCTGAGACCCTAAAGACATTTTAAATACTGACTGTATTAAATACTGTGAATTGGTATCAAAAGCAGAGTCTCATTTTGTGCTGTCAGTGTCATGTCAGCTGTGGGGAAAACATCTCTGTGGATAAGCAAACCCTGAACTGTATCAAGCAAAAGCTTCCATGTGGAAATTGCCAGATCTGCAATTGTTGTGATGGGGAACTGATTTGAGTGGAAAAATAGAAGAGAAAAAAGTTAGGTGAGGTTGTTTCTTAAAGGCCGTATTCCACCCAGTGAAAATCCACAGAAATCCACTGACCTGAAGGCAATGAATTCATGAATTATTTAATTTGGAAAAGTGGCACTTTCCTATCTTGCTATAGAAAACTTTATCTACACATCAAATCACAACATTTTGAAACAACAGCTGACAAGTAAACTATGTCTTTCAAATAATTCATATATGACCATTCATACCCCTTTCCATTAAAAAGCACCAATCACAAGATGACCAGCATCCAAAACAAAGCATATTCAGGGAAATTCTGTCTCTTTTCACTGTTCTGAAAACCTGCATGCAGAATTTGCAGTTGTCAGTTTGATGAAATGTTGGCCTCTCAAACAGACTCCCAAAAATAATCTCACAGCATGTGGGTTTACAGAGATGAATCAATGGGACATGAAAGGCGAGAGGCTTCCATTCTCCTGACTGGCAGAACAGCTGAATTCTGCACACTGTACTCATGGGGATAAGGGACAAATCAGAGAATCACTGGCATTTGCTGTGCTGTTTCCTGTAAAAGCTGAATATGTGCTTTAATTCAGATCCCACTGTTACCAGCCCTTCCCTCCCTTTCTCATCCCATGGGCTACAAAACCTATGCTCAGCTGCAGTTTAATCCCTGAACTATTTTCTTTCAGTAGCAATCTCAAACTGTTGCTTGGGTCTGATCAAATCCACTTGATACAGCAGAAAGATTTTCACTTAATACTTCAGTAGATTAAAACTGAGCAGTACCACCATCACTGAGCTGCAGCTGCCTTTACATGAGGAAGGAGAACAACATGGAAGTTTTCAGCAGATGCAAGGAGGATACTCCATTTTTGGATGTGTCCAGTGGACCTGGAAAGATCTTTCAGCTTCTCTTTTAGAATGGATGATGTGAACTGTGTTTTAGTGGTGCTACATCTCACACACCAAATTTCTGTCAAGCCAGCTTCAATGAGGAACAGCTCACCAGTGTGAGCTGCTCTAAGGGTGGCTCCTTCATCAGTTCTTCAAGGCAAGTTCATATGAGGAATTTTTGAATTCTGTGGATGTGTCAGGTCTCACAGGGACCTCTGAAATTACTACGAAAATTGTCCACAGTTCCAAACTATGGAAATATATTGCTGTACATGGCAGAAACCTCTTACTGACACTGATCATGCAATAAGAATACTTCTCCTGTCACTACTTTAGAGTCCTCCTTGCTTCAATCAAGCAACCAGCTATCACCACACATGTCAAATATAAGGGATCACTGGAAAACAGGTCAGAAGAAGCTTGGAAAACTTCTAGTTCAACCTCTTCCTGAGAGCAGGAACAGCTATGAGATCAGAGCAGGTTGTTCAGAACACTTCCCACTAAGACTCTGAAGATCCCCAAGGCTGCACAGCCCCTGTGGATGGCCCTTCTCACCTTTCTTCATGTGGTTCTCCCTTACACCTGCATGAACTCTTGTTTCAGCTCCAGCCTGGTGCCTCTCATGCTCCAGCCAAGCATTCTGGTGAAGGGTCTGGGTCAATCTCCTTGGGAAACACGTCCCAGACACAGGGATGCTGTTTGGTGCTGCCAAACCTCTGCTCTGGGCTGGGGCTGCTGTTTGGTGCTGCCAAACCTCTGCTCTGGGCTGAGCCAGCCCAGGTCCCCCAGCCTCCACCACACCCATCCTGGGGGTCCTTGGCTAAAGTCACATCTCAGTCCCTGACTGCTCCATAGCATGCCATATAAAAACTAAAAATAACCTCCCAAAACCCCTCAACACACACCACACAGCAGCAGCATCAATGAAACATTTATGGAGGTCTATTCTCTTTAGCACAGATAGTGAATAAACCACCTGCAGTTCTTTTCTTACATAAGGACATAACATTTCACTCTTCCTCAGTGTTCACATCAGGCTTATTACAACTAAAATAACTCAAATGTTACATATCCAAGCTCCACCCAAAATAAACCTCCTCTGTAAATATTTGTTTTGCTTTACTCCTCTATCAGTTCTGTTGCACTGATAGGCCTGTGAGTCTTCTAGGAGCCTTTTGTCATCAACAGCTCTCTGTTAAAGTAAATCCAAAAATAACCTCCTGCTTCTTTAAGATAATTCTTGTTTGCTTAGGTGGAGATGAAAAATGCAGAATTACTCTACAACTGCCATGAACAATGTACAATTTTCTTGACACAAGCCCCTGAAAAACAATTTGATTCAATCATTTCTCAAAGTGTGGTGCTGTATTTTACAGCACATCGATTTGGTTTGAGCAAGCCCTTAAAGTGAAGTTTATTTATTCTTCTTTCTTCTGTCCCATCACTATTTTTAAAACATGTATTCAACTCAGAGGTCAGGAATTGTGGTTTCCTACTGTAACATGAACTCTACTAGCAGCAAACATGAATGAATAAAAACTCCCCTGGGAAGAAAAGAGTCTTTCCATGTATGATTAAGCTGCAAATGACTTCAACTAGAATTTCCAAACAGAGCCAGCAACACAGGGTGCCCAGTTCCCACTCAGTGAGTTCTCTCACACCCTCTGCAAACCTCAGCCTGGCTGGTGGCCACTGACAAAGTCCTGCACAGTCACTGGGTAATATTATATGCAAACAATACAATTAAGATAAGGTGATCTCTACCCACACCCTGTGAAAGCTAACATTTACAAAAGCACAGGCAAGTGTCACATAAAAAGGAAACTGAGGCACAAAGGATTCACCACACAAAGGGCAGACAGGAACAGAGCAGTTTATCCCCAGAATTTCATTCTGAGGTTCAGGCTCACACCATTAAACCAGTCAAGCTCGTTGACAGAATCCCTTAAAAGTCCTTAAACAAGTTTAATCAATGTTCAAGCAATAACAATTAAAACATTATTAATTCCATGAGTCTCTAGTGCTCATCACCACAAAAGTCACAGCCCATAAAGCTGCTTTCAGATCATCACTAGGTGCTACAGTGGGACATTAATAATCCAAATAATCACTTAGCAGGAATATGCTGCCTGAAGAGCATCCGAGAGGCTCCTTTTAACCATCTGCTGTTACATGATCGACTGAGAATGCACAACCCATTGCTGTGTTTCCTCAATACCTTGTTCCAAATAAAGGAGATTTGGATTCAGGGGATGTTTTAGCTGAGCTTGGCTCAAGTTTAATACACCCATTAATTTGGCAGGTGCTACCCCAGTGCATTTGCTGAATTAGCTGTTGCTGCAAAAGCAGCACAAAAACATTTATCTACCTGGTTGTGCCTGAGTAACTTGCACAGTCTTTGTCCACAACTTCTTCAGTATATGTGGATTTTGATCCACAGAGAGAAATAATAAACTGGGGATCCTGCATAGAAGAGGAATTTTAACTCCTCAAACAACTGCAAGGACATTTCAACATCCCACTAAACAAAGAAAATGCCTCTGTAGAAAAAATTACTTCAAGTATCTTCCCAGACAGAAGTTTAATGTTCCCAGACAAAAAGATGATCTTGGAGTAATCAAGAAATACCTCAGCCTTGAAGAGCCAAGACCAAGTCAGCACATACTTGCAACTCTCTCATTTAATTTCCTTGGAGCACAAGTAAATTAAAGGAAAACAGAAAAGAACCCTTCAAAAGTTGGTCCTGCTAAAGAGACAACCAAACCAGAGCATGCCAGAAGCATGAGTCACATTTGGGGGAGTGTGTCCAGCAGATACCTTTGCTTCCAATGTTATTTATTTTTTTACTCTATCTACAGAGGGTTTTTTCCAGCAAAAGTCCCTTAATGGTAGCAATACTGGAAACACATGTAAAAAGAGAACTACAGACAGAGTGTTTTTAACAGGTATCTTAACAATGCCAGGTTAAGGATTCAGGAGCTGCCAAAGTTTTTGGTACAACAGGGCTTCCACGGGAGAAAAATATTAACAAAAAAAAAAAAAAAAAAAAAAAAAAAACAAAACAAAACAAAAAAAAAAAACCACCAAAAAAACCCTCTCATATTTATATGGCATTCAGGGAATTGCATTTATTTTCTATCTGATACTCTTCATAGCAGAAATCACCCTCTACATATGGAATCTGAATATAAAAATTCCTATGAGACACCATATATTTATATTATTACACATATATATGGCATTTTCACCCTTCAAATGATTCCCACAATTATTTCCAGCTGTGAAAGCAGAGGTAGAGTTGAGGCCCCTTTAAAAGCAGATAAATAAATGCCTAAAAATACCAATGGACATGAAAATAATAGACTGTACTAGATCCAAAATTTACATTAAGACTAAATTCACGTGATTTCCTTTTTACCTTAATAAATTCTTGAACTAATATCTTCCACAGGAGCACTAGCTCAAGCACTGAATACCTCCTGAAGATCTGAGTCCCAAAAAAGCTCCAACATCTGTTCTGAGCTGTACTGTAAACCATCAAACACTTTAAGAATTACATTTTTACCTTTTTAAACTACCGCGCAGACTTGCAGTTTGCTACAAGTAACCCAAAGGCATTCCTCGGGAGAAAAAAAAAAAAAAAATCTTGTTTTACTCTCCCCTTTCCAATTTCAAGAGGAATTGAAATAAAAATTCTTCAGCATGTCTCTGCTCAGATGTTACACGACCAAGCACCCCCTCCATCAGCTTGGGTAGAAAGCCAAAGAGCTACTTAAATGCAGAGTGTGCTTTGCAGGCACCACCTCAGCACTGTTTGCACATGAAAGCTCACACCGCTATCGTCTTTATCTGTATGCTCTCGGTGCAGTAAGAGGCACTCGACTAGAGAGATTTACTTGATTAATCCTTGATTATAGATATCATTAATAACTTCCCACAGTTCACCCTTTAATTCAAAGTAAGAGTTCCTGAAAACAGAATACCAAATACTCTTCCCCAGCCACAATGCTCGAGCCAGCCACCAACAAAGGAATTTGACTCTTACACTGTCTTGTGGCTGAAAGGGAGAATGGAGTTTGGGCCATGGCAAAACACAGCTACACTGCCTGTGGAGGGAGAGGGGAGGACCACAGAGGTCCTGGTGGCTACAATTCCTCCCAGCCCCTCGTTCTTTGTTCAAAAGGCTGCCAGTTCCTCATGACAAGAGCTTTGCTTCTAGACCTGAAGAGCAGCATCCTCACCTGACTCAAAATCAAACACGTTCAGGGCTGCATTTACCTGGGATTGACCACTGAGTACTCTCCTGCCACCAGGTTACTTACTGCATTACTATTCTTCAAAATTAACGTCATGGACCTTTTAAATCCTTTAGCAGGCTTCTGGCTTTTGTTTACAGCTCCACACATAAAAGAGAAGAGCATCTTAGAAACCACCACGCGTTTCTGCAAGGCCAATCTCGCTGCTTCTTGTCGTGCACTTCAAAATCTCACATCCCATCCCAAGGCTGACAAAGTTCTGTCCCTCCCATGCCAGGACAGTTTAACTCACAGAACCCCCCTGACACTTGTTATCATGTCTTCATTAGTTCCACGGCTGCCAAAAGACTGACAGACAGAGAATTCTCTCAGGAACAAGGGCTCACTTGATATGGGCAGCCCAAAGCAATCTCAGTGATGTCAAGGATGTGGAAAGAGGCAGAGCTTGCTGGCTCCTGAAGCTGTTCCTGTTGTCACTTTAGACGATATTAAAATGACCTAACCCACTCAAAATCTGAAGGAAATCCAGTTAACACTCATTTTCTTCCCTTAAGTACTGCTGAGAGTAACATCAACAAAGCACAGATAAAACATCCACAAAACTGAGAAACCAGCAGAAAGAGGGTCATTTTAAAGATGTTTGCATTGGCACTGACACCTAAAGGAAGGCAGAGTGCAAGATCTGGGGCAGTGCTCCACGCTGTTACAATTCAAATGCAAAAAGCTGCTCATGGCTCCCATTCAATTTAAACAGCACGGGGCAGTCTCTGTTCCAGAGCTTTGAAGTTCAGTCAAGTCTTGGGTGCGGAGGGAACAGCCTTGACCCCCAGAGAGGGAAAGGCCTGGAGGGCAATGCTGGTAAGGACAGAATGGCTCCTTCCTCTTGGTCTATAGTTTACTTGGGAACGAGATGTAAGAAGACACAAACAGCCTTAAGAAGGGCCTCACACCTTCCACTAAAAACCCAGGAACCCCAGTGAGAGGAATTTGTATTATCCTAAAGAAATTTTCCTCAGGCTGCAAGATCTGCAAGGAAGTCCTCGGCCATTGGCTTTCAAACCAGCTGAAAGGATCAGCTCTAAAGAATTGCATTTCTTTCTTCTCTTGTTCGGCTGAAATGCTGAAGAGGTGTCAATGCAGGTGTGTAATGAGAGGCAGAGGAAAGAAAGTGCCTCTCCCCTCCTGCTGCAAGGAGAGATCTGCACAAGGTGCTTTAAGAATACTGAGAGAGGAAAAGATGGAGACCTTCCCAAAGGTCCCCTTTTTGTCAGACTCAGGCAAAACTCAGATTTTCACTTTCACTGCAACAAACTACTTAGCACCTAATTTTGAATAGAGGCAGTAGAAAAGACAGAAAGACACAGGATGAAGAGCAGCACACCTAACAGCACTCGTGCTCCCAAATCCTGGTCTGTGATCCACCCACTGTAACACCAGGGTTCCAGTCTGGGACTAACAGCAGATAACACACGCTGTGCATCTTACATCATTTGTCTTTCCTAAATTCCCTACATATTTCTTAAGGTCTTTATATTCCCCATACTCATTTTGCTTAGGATCCTATGATCATCTAAATCCCAAGACAGGGCTGAGGGTATGGAAAGCCATTCTGATGGCAAGGAGGAGACCCAGTGTGTGTTTTGGACACCTCTGATCCAAAAGGCCCTAAGTGAATATTGTGCTTTTGCCCTGCAGAATAACAGCAAGTCGTGCACACCTCACTGTCTTCTCATCTACGTCAGTCCTTTGAAAGGAATAAATCACGACTGGCAAAGGCACACAACTGAATATACACGTAACTTTCACCAAAATGCTACACAGGTAATTATAACAGTGCAGTAACATGATTTTCAGGAGATGATAATTGAAATTATGCCTCTTAGGAAAGGCACTCAGCAGCACAGTTTGTAACTAGATTAATCCCCAAAGGTAACAAGCAATTTATTTATACACGGGTCAACAGTGATTCACATGCAATTCTGGAATGACGCATTTATTAAAGAGATTTTAAGAGCAGAAAAGCAAATAAGATCAGTTTATGCTCCCTGCAGTTACAGTGCACCATCAGTGTTGTAGACCCATCCGTGTGGGCCACTAAATTAAAGATCAGGGAAAGTTTGTTTGAATCAAATTTTACTACATTGAAACATGGGATGCCACATGAAAAGTGAGCCTTGATTTAAAATCAGAAGTCCAAAGAGTGACGGGCGAGTTTCTTCAGGGCTTCACTGGAACAAATGTTAACAACTATCAAACAGTGGCACCCAGTGGTAAAGGGCTTCCTGCAAATAGGAACATGAGAGAAAACCATGGGAGGGAGAAGGGGGAAGACTGACCCAAATACATGTTTATATACAAAATTGCTGAACTGAAAGAACAAACATACTAAATCTCACATGATTTTAGCAGGAACTCTTACTCTTAAGTCATTCTATTTCTGCAAACATCAGCATTAGAGAATAGTGATTCTTCAAATATAACAATGTTTAATGTTAAACAGGTATTTCTGAGGGAGAGGGGGAAATCCAGAGCAGCCAGCAGCCCCTTATCAATTGGGAGACTGTGAACATTTCAAGCATCTGACTTGAGATATGTAAAAGGAGACTGGTGAACCTTGAACACTCTTAAAATCTAGTTCACAGGACTTCAGCAAGATTCCTCCAGGGAAGAGAGAAACATATTGATAGTGGTTGTTTTTCCACTTGTTCTGTATCTTCTTCACATGATCTAGAGAGAAATTATGAGAGACTAAAGTGTATCCCAATGAGGCCCAAGAACAGGAATCCTCTTCTAGATGCTGTGATAATTATAAGGATGTTGATGATGGAAGGTCCTATCAAGCATCCAACCAGGCAGAAGTTTATATCAGATACAAGCCAAGAAAGTTAAAATTTCCTTTGATACATGTGAAAAATTTTGGAGCAAGAGAAGAGGCAGGTTACTTAGCAACCCTGTGAACATGACAACAGCAAACAAACTGCACAGTGAATGAAGTTTCCTTTGTTAAAAAGAAATCATTAAGTTAAAAAGCAAATGGAAGAGGAACATCTGCAAACGGGAGAACGTGCCTTATATTGAGGCTGTTCTAACAGTTCTGCTCATTTGATTTTTAAGAAGTGAAGATCAATACCAGCCTAATAATTGTATAAGCAACAAGTCTGACAATGCTTTGAGAAATTTTGATGACTGGGTGTTGAGGCTAGAAAACAAATTCCCTAAATAAGGAGCACCCTTTTAAAGTGAGGGGGATAAAGCCACCGATTTAGTAAAAGATTTGTGTTCAGCTGCACGGAGAGACCAAATTACAGGATCATAATTATCCCTTCTAGTTGTACAAATTTAAAATCTATGAGTGCAATTAATAAGTGTTTGCAAGGGGGTCAGAAGATTAAAATCTCTGCATTAATCAGGTAGTTATGCATTCAGTAGCTACAGCATCAAAAATGAGACCAAGCAAGTAAAGTATTTCTCATGCTGCCTGAGTTACTGCAGTGCTGTAAATCCCCAAGTCTTGCCAAAGGAGCGGGGGTGCTGAACCAGATTCTGATCCCTGCCACGTGCTGTTCCTTAGGGCACAGCAGCATCCTGCCTGGAGTCAGGGCACGGCACGATCTGCTGAGCTGTCACAGCTCCCCTCCCCTCTGGGGCTTTCTGAATGGCAACTTAAAAGGAATTCTAACCACCCATAAAAGAGGGCCATTTGCAACAAGTTTAAATACACTGACATAATGAAAACCACACAGTCCACTGCAGCTTGGCAACTTCCTAAACAGACTCATAGGTAGTTATGTAAAAGTTAAGTACTTCTTCAGACCGGGCAGATATGTATCAATTACCTGCCAACTCAACAGCTCAAGTTCTGTTCATTTTCCAGGAAGAAACCTTTTTCCTAGGAGGGAAAAAAAAAAACAAAAAAAACCATGCACTAGCAAAGATTGCTTTTTTTCCTTCTCTTTGGTGACAAATGGCTCAGAGCAAGAACCCAGCCTCTGTTTTGATTTCTTAACACAGGGAGATTTCCTCGAAACAAACAAAAGGAAATCAAAAGAAATAATTTCCTTAAACTTATTGCTACTCCAAACTAACACACTCCCAGCTTAATCACAGGAAAGAAATAAAACCTTCACCTCAAGGAGTTAGTCTTGGCTCAGACAACTACATCCACATTCCAGCCTGCACTGTATCCACAAAGAGAAACCCTTCCTTGCCCAGACCTGTTTTATCCACTCTCAGCTGACACAGATAAATTTCATTATGAGGTTCTGCACTGTAACTCCGTGGAAAAAGAAACCACTACAAAGTAAGGAAAACAAGACCTGAAGGAAAAACCAAAAATGAGGACATCAGTAAAACTGATGACCAATCTTCCAAAAGTGAGGTAGAGTAAGAAATTTTTTTAAAAGGCCATTCCACACCCTACTCATGACCTTAACCAAAAGCACGATGCTCTAATGGTTTAAAAGGATTGAGTGGGTGTAGGAATGCATGGCAGCCAGCACAAGCCTCCTGGAAGCTACAAGTGGGCTTAGGACAGCCAAGCCTGATACACATCACTATTAAAATGCAGCAGTGATCAACAGGCATCCTGCAAAGAACACAACATGCCACGGGGCAGGTAGAGGAACATCATCTGCACACTGATGGGAAAAATGAGAGGTCTGAAAAACAGAAACTTACAGAAAACAAAAATGGAGAAAAATGTTGACACTCAGCCGCATCTGTCAAAGCTGGTGACTTTTCACTGCCGCTCTCGATGAGCAGCTACATTCAGCAGCTTCTCCTGCCAGCTGATAAATGAGGAAGCTGTGGCACCAGGGCAGGGCTGAGTATCAGCCAGAAGGCTGCACATGAAAGGGCAGGCGGAAGGGCGTTGTTCTCTAAAGAAACCAGCCTCCATCTGAACAGGATTGATGTGTTACTCACACAACTGAGTTGCCTCTGGCTTCTCAGCCTCCCTGGAATGAAGAACCCAGAATGTCAATACCTAAGACAAAAGCAGTCACACAAGCTTAGCACAAACACAAGGGAGATTTTAGCATATCCTTTGGCAGAACAATTCCTTGTGTATGGTAAGAGACTGTTTCTAGGATGTTTTCTGTCAATTTTTTCGCTTTTTTGTCTTTTTAGAAAGACTTGAAAGGGTTCAGGAAGGGAGAAACAGACCACCACTCCCTAATCCCTCCAGAAAGGAACTGTTTAACAAATTCCAAGCAGTTAGCAAAGAAGAGTAAGAAACCAGAAGGATGACCCCAATGCCTCAACAAAGGGATTGTTTGTTGAGCTTGTGAACGGGTGGCAGGAAAGGAATTTCCTACAATTGTTACCTTTCTGCTTGAGAGACCACCTGGAGGAAAGTCTCAGGCTGTCCTTCCTCAGCAGCACTTGTGAAGAGGGTGAGCTGGAGTTTGTAGGACCCCCCACTCAGCTCCTCACATCCTTCTCCAGGGCTTTAGAGAAGGTGGCTCACTTGCTTTCTGTCCTACAGAAGTGGAACTGAACTGGACCTAAACTTGAAACGCTAAAACTCTGAAGCATGTCATTTGAACAAGAAAAAACTCTCAGTAGTCCTAAGAGGCACTACAAGGATCTCCATCAAATGGTGAAAACAAACCACCTGCATCCCAGAAAGTCATAGACTAGTTTACACTGGTCTCATAAAGGAAAATTAAATGTTGGTACTCTTGCTTCTTCATGCTCAAAAATAAAGAAAAACCTTAAAGAAGCCCACAACCAAAGGGCTGCAAAACAAGACTTCGGTAGAGGCAAGAAAGGGGCTGAAAGTCTTTATCATAAAATGCCTACAGCTGAGGAACAAAAGCAGTGTGAGGTCACAGCTTGGCTCCTGCTAGTCAAGGTTCACAAAAACAGCACACAGAGCTTCCAGAGAAGTGAGTGCCATTTGTCATTCACGGACAGGCACCCGGCAGCCACGTCTCTGAAAGAGGCTGCTGCCAGCCCCAAGAGAAGAGGGCTTGAAAAAAAAGCCTCCTCACAAGCCTTGGAGCGCTCTTATTAACATCATTTCACAGGTGACTCAGCTTACTCTACAACAGGGAGGCTGAAAAGCTGTCCTCTAGCTGGGTTTTACAGCAGCAGCTTAATTAATAGGATGAATACCTATTGATAGGCAATCATAACCTCCACTGCCAGCTGCATCTCTTCATGCCTGAAGCCAGCCCTGCTCTTTGTTCTGCTGCTGAAAACACAACTTGGGGGCTCTGAGCACCTGCTAGGCCTGCAGCCAAAGAGGGGAAAATTTCATGCAAGCAAACTTTCTGTGTTGGCAATAAACTGCAGTTAAAGACTCCTTAAAAATGTCACCACGCAGTGTCCTCAGCAGGTTATCATCTCACTGTCTCAGATATTTGTAGAAGGAAGGGAGAAATGGCAAGAGGTGTTTCTGTCATCATTTTTCTGATCTCCTACAACAACTAAATGGGCTATTAAAAAGCCCAACAAAAACAAGAAACAAACACACAGAAGAATTGTAATTAAATTTCCAATGAGCCCATGTGGCCTCCAAGACTTTTAAAAGAGCACACCCCTGTTTTCCAAACAGAAGCACTCCAACAAATGGTCACAGATGAATAGTCAGCACTCCAGAGGACACTGTGCCATGTCACATCACACAAGCACTGCCTCTCATGCTTCCTATCACTAAATTAATTACTAGTTTTCTCTGTGACTGCCTAACACATGTTATGGACTTTGTAGAAGACCTTTCTTGATGACTAAGGGTTAAAGGTGAATTGATATTTATGTAGGCATCTCATGCACTGCTAATTCCTGGGGTTGCACCTCACTGTGGGAAAGGTGATCTGCAAATGTGAGCAGTATCTTAAAAAAAAAAAAAAAGAAAAAGAGATGGAAGCCCCTTTACTGTAAAATCTTAGGACCTGTTACTAGTCCCATAAACCTGAGTAAAGCAGACCAAACTGCCACGACACTTTCAAACATTTTAACTCAAGTTGCTCAAGTTCCTACATGCACCACAGTTGTCTATCATCTTACAACACAATCACTTTCTCAACCTGCTTGCTTAACAAGCAGTGGGGAACTCGAGACTGCAAAGTACAACATTACATCTGCTTCTTCTTTTAATTAGACAATCATATTTTGCCACGATTCACTGAGGAATTTTATTTTGTAACTTAAAAAAATTACTGAATGAGGGGAATTCATCAAAATTTGAAGTAGCACTGTTCATTATAATGGGCTTGGTCACATCAGAGGCTCACTCAGTCAGTAGGAAAGCTGCCCCACAATTACAGTGAGGAACTCAGCCATGACAGAAGAGAGAGGCTCTATTCTCAGCTCTACCAAAAAACTGGATTTGTGATGCCGAGCAAGTTGCTGAGCCTTAAATTACTCTGGAACAAGTGGTGGTTGTCAGCACAGGACATGTTGGATACCAAATGCAGAGAGAGCAAGACAGGCCTTTTTGGATGAGCAAATCAATAGGAAACATCAGAAATTACAACAACACTATGCTTTGTTCTATTACAGGCAGCATTTTGTCAGACGTTTTGGAGCCATTTCATGTTAACCACTCTCTTTTTTAGGATTGAACAAATGCTTGCTTTAGAATCAAGAGACAAAATCCAAACAGGTAATTTGCTGAAAGAAGTTTAGAAAATTAAATTGATGATGTTTAAAATAAAGTACAAAGTTATGGATTAAGAGATATACAGAATAAAATTTAGAAAGATGTTAGAATTAATAACACAGAGGCTGTGAACTTCTTGGTGCTACAAAAAAAAACCGCCAGGGATTTAGAAGTCTCATGCCTAAAGGATTGATGCTATTTTCACCCCAAGCCTATTTTTATGAATTTCTTCCTTCCCAAGTTGTTACCAAAGTCCCCAGTGAATTTTTGTTGTTATTTGTCTGTGGATTTATCATCTCAACAACAAAAAGAGACACATTAAACACATGCTTTTTTAAGCTGCACTAGTAAATATGTTCTCAGAAATGACTCCAAGACAAAAATCCACATTGAAAAGCCAGAATAAGAGCTGGGAGCCTGAGGGCTTTCCTATCCCACTGGTGAATACAGCATGTTCTTTTTGAGCATGTTCATAGTAAGACAGAGACCCATTTGTCAAAATCTGTCCTCTTTAAAACAGCATGAATTCCTCAACAGCCTCGGTGCTCAGCAGGGTGTAAATATTGCACCTTCAGCCACTTCCCCAATGTCAGTTTAACATGTACATTTAGTGTTTAAGATTGAAGCAAAGGTTTGCTACAATTAAGTCCAATTTCATCTAAGAATGTTAATAGTCATCCTTTAATGTGAATGTTAACAAACCAGCCATAACTTTTTTGTATTGAGATATGTGATGTTAAACACAGGATTCTGACCTGACACACTGAACCCAGCAGCCTGCCTGCACAAAGGATGTTGTCCCACTGATCTCCACAAAAGTTCAGAAAAGCTGTACAGAAACACAGCAAAAGCAGCAATAGGATCCAACTGGAGTTTAAAAATGCATTTGTTTATGAAAGCTGGGCTATCAGAAGTAATCCAGAAGCCTTCCCCTGCACAGATTTGTCATTAATATGTCTTGTTTTCTTGCTTGTGCCTTTCCAGCACCGCTGAGATCAGGAACACCATGGTACCCATGCCAGCACACTGCAGCTGGCAAATGAAGATGGTGAATATGGGCTGAACAGTGTCTGCTCATCCAGATGTGTGTCTTAGGCATCTTTCCAGCAGACAACAGTCTGCTCCAGCCAGTCCCAGCTCCTCACACTGGAGAAACTCTAGAGCAGCTTGTGCTGTACTTGCATGAGCAAACAGCCCTGCAAGGAAGCAAAACCCTGAGAAGAGACAGGCACAGTCAGCTGGGACTGCAGCTTCTGTGCCATGTCCTAGTGAAAATCAGCACAGGGATCTATCTGTATCAGTATCAAGAGAAGTTACTCCAGACTGGGAACAGCTGTGGCAGCAAAACCACAAATGGCTAGAACAGAGACTCAGATCCCTACAGAACAACATGTATGAAAAGATAAGAATCCCAGTAACTCTGAAATGACAAAGTATCAATCCTATTTGATTTTCATTAGACCCCATGGTATCCATTTATTTTACAAATGGCAATTGGAACAAAAATTAGAGCAACCTCACTGTTCACACGTACTCGAAGGAGTCACTATGCACCACAAGTCTACACAGACAACTGAATCATTATTCCAATTTTATATACTCCATCTTCCTAGGAGCCAAGGGCCTTTGGGACTTGGAAATAGCAGAACTTTTGCAAATTTTACTGACTGTGCTCAGCCAACATTGTGTCCTCGGAGAGAGACACTGTCAGCTCATCACAAAAAGGTAACATCCCGCTCACATTTTAAGTAACGGTTCAGCTGATTTCCCAGATAAAAAAGATGCTGGTTGCCACCTTTATCCCCAAACCTGATCTTGCCAGCACTACCAACCTGTTTGCTGCAAACTGGTCTGCATGAGATACAGTATTACGTGTCTTTGAGCAGGGTGATAGCCACCCCAGGAGAGCCCACCAGCACGGCACCATATCATACGTAGCTAAGCCATCAACCACACAGTTTTGGGTGAAACATCCTCTTTTCAAGAGCCATTTCCCTCTTACCAACACATGCAACTACACACACACCTCAGGGCCTAGTGGAATAAACAGCAAGTCCTTGTGGCTGGGCAGGGAGTGAAGGTTTTGATTCAGGAAGTCTACGTCTACAAATTAATTTTGATCCACACCCTACTGTGCTCATTGCCTTCCTATGGCTTCCATTCAACATAAACATTAACTACCATTGAAAACACAGTGCTTCCAGGAAAACAATGTTTAGTTAAATTCACACAGTGATAAAAAAAATTACAGTAAGAACATTAAAAGTTTGAAATCAATGGATGAACTTTCCCACACAGTAACAGCATCTTTACTAAAATTCATGCCAGCAAATATGCCTGCTCACCCTCAGAAGTACTACTCTCTCACCAGTGGGGAGGTAACACATTTGTAATTTTATAGTAGAGCCAAGATAGGTAAGTTGTAAAGGCTACAGCACAGACTCTTTATCAGGAAAAGAGATCTATGCAGATTTCTGAGTTTTTTATCCCATCCAGGGTTTTTTTCTATTGCTAGAAAGTGCTGACATCAATTTAGCAGAAAAACCTCTGAATATGTCTTTTAAATATCCCTTTCCAAAAACCTCCCATGGGATAGCTTCAATACTTCAACAAGTGACTCAAGATGCAGAAGGAGACAGTATATTAAATGAGGAAGGTAGACACAGAAGGCCAAGGCTACAAGAATTTCATCCAATTTCTCACACCTCATTCTACCCTTCCTTACATCAGATGAATCAGTGTTGTTCAGCTGCAACTGCCATCTCTAAATCTTACCCAGTATCTCAGCTAAAAACTAAAGACATCAACCACTTGTCTCTCTCTTGCTTAAGACCTTTTGTACATCCCACTCTAACCCTTATTTACACCATTATGATTATTATCTAATTATAAACAATGGCTTGATTAAAACATACATATTTATAGAAGCATTCATGTCACCTACCTTTAGGCTGTTAACTGCTGCAGCTAAAATGGGAAAGCAAGCTCCTTATAGCATTAGCATGGTTATCCAGAGGGCAAATCAAAGCAGCTATGTTCAGCACTAAAGTCAAATATCATCACTCTCAAGCAGCTTCCAGACACTCTCTCCTTCCCCCTCTGGTTATGAGAACTCCAGAAAATTTAGATTCCCAAACTGCTTTTTTTAAAGCAATGAGCAAGGCCCCTTCAAAAATCAAATGAGTTAGAAAGTGCAGCTTAAATTTCATAAACTACAGCAATACTGAATAAATCCAACCTGCCACTGCTTTTTACACTACCTGCAGCATGCCCGTTACTTCCAGCTTCACATGCAGCTTGATGTAAACCCACAGAAAATACTCAGTTTAATCATTTCCTGTATTGTTCTCCACATTGTGTGCAATACCTTGTGGATTAATCATCCAGATAATAAAATGACTGCAAGTGCTGTTAATGTTGTTGGTCTGAAGTAGTGATCTAAATAATGAGAGCACTGTGCTCCTGTGATCTATAGCATGAGAGATGAACTGAAGGAAAAACCTCTCCTACCCACTACACATGAGTGAAAAAGGACCCTTCCTTCCTACACAGGAAGGTGAGAAAACCACTAAGCAACTGTGGAAAGTCCCAAAGATGGGGAAAATCAAAGAGAGAAAAGGGCTTTCACACCTGGAAGCTAAACTAATTGAAAGAATGGAGAGAAAGGTCACCAAGGAAGAAATGTTTTATAATGAAGGTGGTGAGACACTGGCATAGGTTGCCTATAGAAGCTCTGGATGCCCCATCACTGGAAGTGTTCAAACTCAGGCTGGATAGAATTCTGAGCAACACAATCAGGTGAAAGATGTCCCTACCCACTGAAGGGCAGCTGGACTGGATGAACTTTAACTGTCTCCTCCAACTTAAAGACTTCCATGACTCTCTGACTGATGACATTTATATCAGGGTGGGATGAACACATTTGGGGGTGTTTGTAGTGAGGCACAGAAGCAGTCCAACAATGAGAGAGATTCCACCCCTCTCCTGGAGCCAGGACATGCACACAGGTGAAGGAAGCCCTTAAGCAGAATTACTGCTCTCCCCAGCCACAGATGTGGCCACATACCACTACCTGTAACACAGCTGGAAACAACTCATGTCTGTGTGTCCTGGTTGAGCAAGAGGCACAAATTTCTGTTTGAAAGCAACCTAAACCGCACCACTGGAAATACCTGTAGAAATATTTCTGTTATTTCCAGGCCACCAAACACAAGTAGCACTCACTAGTTTACTATTCTGGTTTCCAATTTAAGAAATGCCTTTAATGGAAGCACTTTCTTGAACACATACCAAATGCCACTGAACATAATTGTGCCTAAACTGCACCTCCTAGAGAGCTCCATTTTTAAATTAACTCTGAGCATGTTGTAACCTAAAAAAGAGAGGAGAGGAGGGAATTAAAAAAGAAAAAAAAAATAGGAAGAAAGTCTCTCTTGTGGCATTTTTCTTTCTCTGAACACAGGAAGAAACAGGTGTTGGTATAAGCAGAAAGGAAGACATCTCACAGATTCAAAACCAAGTGCTATCAGCAAAAAGAAGAGATTACTGAGGCAGAGAGAGAGAGGAAATTGCAAAACTGCTTAACATTTCAAGAGGATATGAGGCTTTTCACTCAGTGTTGTAGCTGGAGAAAACAGACACACACTTTGAGTATCATACAGAAGCTTGGAACTTAGATCATCTACTTCCAACTGAATGCCATGGGCAGGGACACCTTGCACTAGGCTAGAGTGCCCAAAACCCTGTTTAGTCTGAATTTGAACACTTCCAGGGATGGAAGCAGACACCACTTCTCTGTGCAACCTATTCCAGCAATTCACCACCCTCACAGTAAAGAATTTCTTCCTACTTCATAATCTACACCTGCCCTCCTTCAGCCTAAAGCCATTCCACCTTGTCCCTCTCCCACTCTCTTGTAGACACTTTAGATACTGGAAGGGGCTCTAAGGTGCCCCCAGAGCCTTCCCTTCTCCAGGCTCAACAACCCCATCCCTCTGGCCTGTCTCCACAGCAGAGGTGCTCCAGCCCTCTGAGCATCTTTGTGCCTCTGGGTTCACTCCACCAGGTCCCTGTTCTTACATTGTGGGCTCCAGAGCTGGGGTACAGTTGGATTAGCAACTCAGTAACAACAGTCAAATAAATGAAATGCATCTGCTGTTACAATTAAATTAACCAAGTACTGGGAGAGACATGCATGTTTTCCCCTTGTGCACCATGCCCTGGGTAAAGATGTTCTGTAGTTGTACATATTTCCTGTGTTATAAATTAAACACAAGCCAAATTTACCCTTCCTGCAATGCTATTAAAAATCAAGGGCAATTACTCCAGGGATAAATCTGGCCTAGTAATGTTTTTCAACAAAAATGAGTTTCAGAATAAATTCAACTAAAATAAATCTGTGTGGAAATACTTGAAACGTTTTCCTTTGTGTTCCCAGAGCACTTGTTTAAAAATAAACTGGAACAGAGTTCCCACTATTAAATAGATGGAAAATGTCAAGACAGTGTTTCAGAATACTCTGTTTTCAGGTGATCAACCTGATATTCTTACTGTCTGGTTCTGTGGGGGGTAGTTTTGTTGTGGTTGATGTTTCAACTTCTTTGTTTGTTTTCTGTGTGATTTTTTTGGGGTGGGGAGGGATTGCAGGGTTTTTTGATTGGTTTGGGGGGTTGTTTTGAGTTTTTTTCAATACCTAAGTATTTGCAGTTTTTAATAAAGGCCACCTTATATATGCAACTCGGGTTGTGTACCATGAATTAAGGAGCTCAGAATTTAGGTGTACATGGAAAAATCAGACCCATGTATTCAAGATTTCAAATTTTTACCTTACACAATCATACAAAATACAACTACAAACAGTATCAGGTTAGACTCTCAGCTGGAGCTGGAGCCAATCTACTAAAATCAATTTATCTTCCTCAGCTTCTCTGACTCCTTAGGGAACGTGGGCAATATTAATACTGCAGCTCTCCACAAAGTCACACATGCAGAGGTGCTGCAGAGAGCAGTGGCCCCGGGGAGCCTCACACGATGCTGCAGACCCACAGGATGCACCTGTAACGCTGCTCCCAGGGGAGACTGCATCAACTGCAGTGATGGACACAGCCATAAAACACACAACAGTTGCCAAAAGCAATTTATCTGCAGCAATTTGCACAGCCAGCAACCACTGTAATCACATCTTTGTAGAGACATGGAAAATCGGGCTGGAAGGAACTTCAAGAGGCCCCTCACCCCTTCCCTGCCCCAGGGCGAGCTGTAGCACACCTACACACCCCTGAAGTCTGATCCTGCCAAAGAAGTGTTTGAGCCAAAATTTTTCATTCTTGATTTTAATCCAAAACAAGATGTGATTTAAACCCAGTTGTTCATCTGATTTTAAGCCCCAGGCGTTGACATTTAATGCTAATGAATATACAGAACATCAAACTGCCTGGTTAAGCTCCGATGTGAGCAGAGCTGAGTCTGTGCTAACGCGGGGACAGCAGAAGATACGAACAGGTTGATGAACAATGTCTTTAGAGCAGGAGTCAAACATAGCAGAAATTTAAAAATCTGTTCAACAGATTTTTCTTAATCTCCATTGCAGGAGATATTTTTATACCCACATCTGGAGGAGAGCACAGAGCTCATGAGAAAACCTGCAATGCTCTCATTGTGACCATCATCTCCACGACAGGCACTGAGAGGCAGAAGGTATTTCCCACTGCCATACAGAAGAGGCCACTCTTCCTCTCTGTTCCCAGGGAGGTCTCCTCTCCTGCCTTGCACTGACCAAGTCTGGTTTTGACCTCCCCAGCTTTTACAAGCTTGCCATAAAATCCCCTTGCAATGGCAGAGGGGCATGTACCTCTCCTTCCCTCTGTTTTACCACCAGAAAGTCACAGACTCGGGAGAGAGTCCCATGGAGCAGAGAGCTCGTGGCTCCTCTGACCTCCAAACCTCCTGGGCCACAAATTTGGAGATAAAGAGTCTGTGCAGGAAAGAAAGGGGAGGCTGGCAGGGAAAGCCATCCAATAAGCCATTTTGCAAAAACAGTACTTGGGTGGCTCTCAGCAGAACAGAAGGACTCGGGACTAACAGCTACTGATGACACTTCAGTGGTAAGGTAAAGGGAGAAGGGTCTAGTCATGAGATCCTAGGCTTAAAAAAGTTTTAAATTATTAAAGCAAGGCCTCAATTCTTGTAACAAGGCACTGCAGCTTATTTAAAGAAAATAATGTACTAATGAGAACATTTATTTCCTTCCACATCTTCCAGGCATGGAATCACTAGGATCTGTTTGGAAGTGTTTCCACTGCTTCTGCCAGTTCTGAAAACAATCATGTGCTCATGTTGAGATGCAACCCAGTTTTCTCATTGTGATTCTAAACCAGAATATATATTGCTTCTATTTTTCCCCTATATATTTTTTTTTGTGCAATTATTCAAACAAATCATACTCCCCAATCTCCTGGGACTCAGTTTATTGCAATAATTGAGAGGGCTTTTTTCTTTTCCAATGTTCTGTTTTTCAGGGCAAGATTCATTTTTCTGTGTATGATCCTTTTTTAAATTATGCAAAACCCAAAGCAAGAGCGTAATAAAAAATGCAATGACCATGTTGCTTATTTTTATATGCTGACATTTTCATTTTATGTCATTAATGAGTCTAATCAATCTCTCTTGCATTACACACATATCACATTCCTAACCAGTAGCAATTAGAAATAGATAGCCATTTGCCTTGTCACAGAATTGTAGAAAATTCATGCCACTTGTCACAAAAAGGGTTCAGACTACAAAGAGCAACACACAAAACACTAAGTATTTTAATTTGACACCATTCTTCATGCAGTTCTCAAATCAAAAGCAACAGTGTTAAATTCTATTATTAGTCTCCTGCTTGGATCACCACTTTGAATAAAAGCATTAATGAGATGGAGACCTGCAAAGCATTTTCTTAGAAACCAGAGAATCACTAAATTAAACAATTTGGATATTAGCATTAAAAATCCCCAGTAAATTGCTTATTCACCAAGAAAGGGCAAAAGTACTGAACAAGAAGCATCTGCAGTGGCTCTGTCACCTTGTGTACAAGTGACAGGCAGGGTATCTCCCGTGACCCATAAGTGACATTGTACCCACTGTAGTCAGGAGCTGCACTGGCAGATTTCCACCCCAGAGCTCAAACTCTCACAGCTGCCCAAGCACAGGACTTTGCCACTCTCCCCCAACACACTTCCCCTTGTCTTTGGAAAGGTGACAAGCACAGTTGTCCTGGTTTAGCTGGGGGTGTCCTGCACCAGTTCACGCCCTCCCAAAGGCACAACCAGTCCCACTGGCAGCTGCTATAAAAACAACTGCTCTCCATGTACAAGGAGCATCCAGTTGCTCTGTCCCAGCTGATGGGAAGGGGAAATGGCAATGTGTCCTTATATTGATTGCAGAAGTCTTGCCTTTAATTTAATTTGAAAGCTTGCTGCTATATATTTTGGTTTATTTGGTGCATGAGCCACTGATTCCTTAAAAATTTCAAATGCAGGAAAAAAAAGGATGTAGGAGCTGGAGTAACACTGATCTCTTCAATATCTGTATCACTACAAGTGGCTGTATCACACCCCCTCAGAGGTCAGAAGGCTGCCCCAGTACCATTCCCATTGTTGCCTGTTGCTCATCCATGTGCTGTGACATACACACTGTGACAACAGCAAAGATGGACACAGAGCACTGGAAACTCTGATTCAGTCTCAGCTCCCAACCACCTACACAGATGTCACAACCATTTCATAAACAAACCTGCCTGTTCTGCATCTGTGTTAATTGGGAGAGAAAAAAGCTGAGCCTTGCAGAGCTCAGAGAACAATAAAACAGGTCACTGATCTGAGAAACTCCCCAGGTGTATTCACAGTGAAAGACAGCACAAATATTGTTCCCTCTCAAGGTAACCAGACAGACAGACAGTGATGTCTACTGCAGATCTGGCTCACAAAAAGGAAGTGAAACCATGTGGGATCCAGGATTTTGCATACAAAGCCATTTAAGCTGAATCCCATAGAGCATAGGTAGGAGTGGATGTCCAAGATGTACAAGAACTGCACAACTCTTAGCTGCCACAGTACCTGAAACTTGGATAAGATGCACATGGCTGGCCATCCCTGAGATTTCCAGGGCTGAGTTAGGGGAAGTCTAACAACTCACCAGCTGCTACTAAAACCTATGCTCCATGAGAGGCTAAGAAAATGCCAGATGATTTCTTCTTATTAGGTCCCAATTTATTACTGAAGAAAGCAACAAGACAAGGATCCAAGGAATCTCCTTTATTCCAGAGATCCCTTAAGGCCCAGTCTGTCCAAGAGGGACAGAAAGCTTTCAGTAGTGAGCAATTAACCTCACAGTCACCAAAATGTGAAGTTTCATTTAGCACTAGAAATTGTTTATGCCTTTCTAAATTCTTTGCACAATCTGTGCATTAGCAAGTGTGGGTTATAGGTTTTTGCTTTCATAAAGTAAACTAAACATAAAACCAATAGTTAAGACTGAAATAAAAAAAAGGCAGATTTTGGATACTGGTTATGCCTCAATCATATTGGTATTATCTTCCAAGTGTTGAGTAGATCAAAATCCAGGGAAAAATACATACTGTAAGCCAGATCTTTCAGCAGGTGTATGGTCTGAACAACTCTTCATATACAATTACACTGCCAAATACTTGATGAATTGAGTGGATGTTAGCATATGCTTCTTGTAAAACAGACAAGAGGACCTTTGTCAGACAAGAAGTAAATTAAGATTCACTATAGGAACTGTATCATAGAGTTAAAAAGAAAACCACAAACACATGTGCAGGCCTGAAAACAGGGGTAAAAAGCCTGAGGAGAAATGTCAGCTGAGGTCTGTTCCTTGCACAGGAGGAAGCTGAACAGCAAGGGATACTATAATCCATTGCATCCAGAGAACTGGCAGGCTTGCTGCTCCAAAGCAGCTGCTGGAATATTTAGCTTGAAAGGCAGACTATTCCTTGCATTTTCTCTGGTGTGGCTTTCAGCTCCACAGCCAAATGGCACCGTGCTTCCTGCGGGACCAGGGCTCCTCTGGCCTGGGTACAAAGTGCACGTGGTCCACAGGGCACCCTCAAGGGGAGACCACAGCACTGAGGCCACAGGGGCCTGGAAGCTGCTGTGGAATTTCTGAGCATGGCTCAGTAGGTTCACATCAGCAGGGTGGTTGACATGACCCATTCTCAGTGCTGGCTATTCTGTCACAGAGAAAGACAAAGAAGGAAGGAAGCAGTGAGAGCAGCAAAGGGCTCCTACTCTGAGAGATGCACACAAGATTGGTCTGTGCTTGTCAGAGCTGGGTATGACAGATAATAACTCCAACAGCCTGCATCAAACAGATACCACGTTTGCAGCCTACACATCTGCCAGTTTTCTTGCTAGGTACTGAAAAGCAGCATCCATCTAATCACTCACCAGCAGTAATTCCTTTCCCTGCTTCAATCTTCTGTTACAGGCTGTCACCCAGTCCCAGAGACTTAAAATGAATTAACAATGTCTGACTTTTGTGTTGGAACAGCGAAACAAATAACTGATAAACTGAAACTTTAAGAAAAAGGGCAACAAATTTAATTTCAGGAACTGAAAATGATTTGCAAAGCAGTAATTCAGCTTAGTGTGCAATTTTGCACACATGCAGAGACACAGGTTTTCCATGTATTAAAATAATGCTACTAATTAAATGCTACTAATGAACAAAAGATGTGCTCAGCTCTCTTTTGAAAAGCCTACCACGCAAGTAGACACCTAATTAATACAGAGACAACTGTAGTCAGACACAATATGGCAATTTCATTCTAACACAAATCTTGCTGGCACGGAGGCTGAAGTCTCACATTTTCAAGAAGAGCTTCCAGACTTCTTCTAGTGAGAATATTTAATGTTTTGAGAGAAGCAAAATGATTTTGTATTTAGAAGTTACTCCACCAGAAGCACTCACTGTTATCTTTAATGTTTAGCTTTAAATTTTGAAAAATCAACTTGTAAGACTGCTCACAAAAACTCCAATCCCTGAAGAAGCAAACAAGAACTCAATCAGAAAAGCTTTGGGCAAACAGGATTACCAGTCTGACTTGCAAGGGAGAATTGCCTGTTAAAAAAAGGCAGAATCATGTTTCCATGTGGAAAATGTTGAAGTTATTGTAACTAAATATAACAACCCAAATTTCCACCCCCCTGTTTTATTTCCAATAATACACACACTCATCTCTGCTTGTTCCATTAGATAACAATGGGTAGCAGAACCAGTTCTTGCTCAAAATCCTCTGGGATTTGAGCCCTCCTTCCCAGGTTCTCCCAGAGGGGAGCAGCAATGCCAGGACCACAAGGAAAAAGGCAGGCACGTTCCAGAGAAAGAGGAATAAGAAATATCTGCATGTGGCTTTCAGACCCATCTTCAGCACAGGCCTAAAAATATCCACAAAAATGCTGAAATTCCCATACAAATATAAACAAGAGAGGAGGGAGGGAAAGACTCAAGTATCAGGATGTTCCAGTTTGGAAATCTCATTAAAAATGATAATTTTGAGCTAATTAAATGGGAGAAGTAAGAGGGGGGGTGATGGGGAGCATAACAATCAAGCAAAGAATATCCATGTCAGATGTCACCTAGATGGCAAGAGAGGAGCATTTATTCTGCCACACTGAGACATTCTGTATTCACAGTCACTGCCACAGTGTTGAATGATGTGCAGGAAAGTGTTGCTGCTTCATCCTAGTACCATTCTTTGTTACTGCAGCCTCTGCCTTCCAAATTCCCAGCTCCTCTCACACCTTTACAAAATGTCAGTGCAGAGACTTTCTAGGAATTTGGGCCAAGTTCAAGAATCCCCATCTGCTCCTGTTGGAGAGGGATGAGATCAGACTGTAAATGAGTGGCAGACTCCTAGCAAGGAGAAACGTGAATACAATTTGGACACGTATGAAAGTCAGTCCCAGCCTTCTTCATTTAAATTAAAAACTTTAGACTCTCTCTGTCTCTCTGTAATGAAACATTCATATAATCAGTTATTCATCCATTTAGGTTAAGTGCATGTATAGGCAAGTACTCTCAAGACATTTCATTAATCTACATTTATCTTAAAGCTGTTTATACTTGCAGACGTGCATGCACAAGATGAGTTCTCCAAGACTTAAAAGCAATTAGGTCTTGAGAAAAGTGGCTTTGGTGGCACATATTCTCACAGTTATTTAAATAAATTTAAATCAAATATAGGTTTAAATCTGCACAAGACTTCTCATTAGACACTAGTGTTATTTCAAGTTTCCAGAGCTTTTCTGCAGTGCTTTGCACTGTGTATGTAGGAGCATGCACCTGTGCTGGCAGTCACCTTGCAGGAGGGCAACCCTTGCAAGCCTACACACATACAACAGGGGTTCATAAATTGAATTTATAACACTTTCTTGTTATAGTTGGTAACAATATGGAAATATACATATACAAAAGGTGTCACTTTCTGGAAGTATTTTCTCCCCACCTGACTGGTTATCACCATAGCCCAGAGCTAAAGCCAGGAGCAGGAACATGGTGTTCATCCACTAACAGATGGAGTCCAATTTACCTTCATGGCACTCTGGAGAGCTGAGATCGAGCTTCCTTATTTTGCAAGAAGATGAACATTAAAAAAAAATATTAAAAATCCAAATCAGAAATCAACTTACTTGAGGAATTAGGTAGAACAGGAAACTCAAGGTGGACCAGGAAAGTCCCAAGTGAGCCCTGTAAAATAAAACCTTCTGCATTTAACCAATTCTTATGCATCTAGATGTGCAGTAATTTCAAATCCTGCCTACTTAAACTGTAACAGAAGACTCATGAATTTTACATCATTGGAAAAAGATGACCCTAACTGTGGCAGAGAGTATTAGAATCCCTTATAATCCCAAGAGTCAATCTCGCTTACATCTCTTTGTTTTCCTTTTAAGTCCACAAACAGACTTAAAAGGAGAATAAACAGTCCATTTCTTGGCCACAAATGTGGCCAGAAAACCACATGTGATTACATTCTGTGTGTGGGTAAGGCCTGCTGGTTTGAAACATACACATAAACACACAGATACATATGCACATACATAGTCACACATACTGCCTTTGTAAATAATCAGAGCAGATCTTGATGAATCACCTCTATTTGATATTTTTACAATGTTTCTTGTAAAAAAACATTCCTTGAATGTGCAAACTATTAAGAAAATATGTGAAAAACAAAGTCTGATTGGCAGACTAAAGTTGGAGGCTGAGTTACATGTAAGCCTGTTTAGCATTAGTGCCAGAAATCCCTTCGCACTCTAAAAATCTGACACATCATTTGCTTTATTAGTTCTAACTCAACTAGTCACTTAATTTACATTAAAAATATGAAATTAAAATTAATACAAATAATTTAGAATTGAAGCAGTACAAAGACAGCACTTGTTTTTCAATAGACTTTCATTTTGGAAATGAATATTACTGCTGAATTCCTACAACAGTCCACAAGGCCAGCATTGGAAGTCTGTCGATGCAACCATTAAGATTTCAATCACTGAGAGCTGATTAACTCAAGTCTTCCTTCTCCACTGATTAATACCACAAACTGCCTCCAACTCTTGTGTGCTTAGATCTGAGTGTATGAGCAAGGAATAACCATCTTACACACCATGCAGAATTATAATTTCACAGATCCCAAACATTAAACCTTTTCAAATCAGAAGAAAATGAAAGGCAAGATAGGCCTTTACCCTACTCAAAAGGTCACTCAACTCAGATTAACTTTGAATTCATGAAACTCTAGTCAAGTAAAAATGAAAGTCTGACCCTTACAAAGGCCAGATGTCCCACTAATTTCCTCTTATATTTTAGTCAAGCACATGGTTCACAGTCACAGAAAAATTTATTACAAGTCACAAATATGCCACCAGTAGAGATCCAAGAGTTTCCTTTCCAAACTAGAGACAATTCCCAACAAACAGAAGACAACATTTCAGCATCAAGCCAAATAAAGTGAGCCAGAGGCCATCAGCAATCCCATCTAATGGAAATGGCCATGCAGAGGAACAGCTCTGCAGGCAGATCCTGTGGCTGGAACAGCTCCCAGCACATGGGGGTGGTGAACTCCAGCAGAACAGCATTTACAGCCACTCCAGCCCCTGCTCACTGCAGGAGCCTTGCTAACATTTGTGTTTACTACCCCAGGTCAGAGCCAACAGCTCCACAGTCCTCACCTAATGAAAAATGCTGTCCTGCTCTCCCTTTAACCCCCTCCATGTTCCCACTCTGCTAGGGACATGTCTCATATTCCAAACACCTTAAACTCCATCTAAGACCATTGTAATCACACACACAGAGGCTTTCTTCCCTTTCAATATTTTTACTCTACATAACTTTAGAAGGGGTTGAAAATTTCTCCTTTCTTAATCTTGACAAAATCCTTTCCCACTAAGTCCTCTGTAACCAGGCTGCAGCACAGCACCACACCTGGAAATCAGGGGCTTAGAATGGAAATGCTGAGCTAAACCTTAGACACAGCATCAAGCTGCAAGAAAACCCTGTCATGGTACTGGAAATAAAGTGAATTTAAAGCCTAAGAGGCTCTGTCATCACGGTAAAATGCACACACTGCTGCTGCATGCTTTCAAACTTTATTAACTGGGCCTGGGCACAGCAGCAATGAAGTGCAGCCCCCCTGACTCTGTACAGTGCATGGGCTCATTGCCACCACCAGCTGTGACCACCTCCATGCTGACAGCAAAGGGGAAGAGAATGCACTAAATTAGAATCAAGTTTTGTGATTACAAAAGGAATAGGGGAACAAAATCAGTCAGAGTAGAAGCCAGTGCTGGAGGGGGACTCAGTACCTGGCCATTCCTCACTTTGCTGTTCTTTGCCAGCATTAACACCTGCCCACTGCCCAGCCCAGGGACTCTCGTTATCACCTTCATTCCCCTGCCATTACCGAACCTGCCTTCCCCTGGGGAAGCTCCATCAGCTGCGATGAACGCTGGCCACTCTACTTAGCATAACATTTGGGACTTGGAAATTAAGACAGTAAATCACCTCTATCTCCACATGTAAGAGACAAGTCCAGATGTGACAAAGATCTAGTGATGCTATTTTATTAAAATAATAAAAGAAAACTGAAGAGAAGTGAATGAAAGTTGGCCTTAGTGAACATCTGAAAGTTAATAACTCTACATTAATAATCCCTATGAGGACTGCTTTTAGAAAGACAAAAGCCTACAGGAATTTAACATTGGGCAAGTTTTATTAAAACTATACTTCCACCTAAAGTGCTTTGGATTATTTAAGATTTATCTGAGTGAGAGCAAGGAGACCTCATCTAATCAGGAAAATGCTGTAATAGCCTCTGATTCAGAAGCCATCAATTTACTTTGTGTTCACAGACTATGTAAGATACCATAAAATGAAATAATAAAAAGCAGTAAAATAGAAGAGATGATAGGGAAAAAAACCCCCAAGTAGTAGCAAGGGGGAGAAAAAAATTATGTTTTAAAGACAAACTACCTACATGCACAGTTCTGAAACTATAACTCCCAATGTCCCCATCACATTACTGTGTGAGCTGCAGACGAAACAAAAACAATGGAGAATAACAGGGCCACATTGCCTCTTTTGAAAAGAAAACTTCACCATCATGAAAAGCTAATAAAGACAATAAAAGCAACAGGCAAGATTAAGAAAGCAAGAAGGAAAAGTAATAGTATTGATTTAAGTGGTTTATTTTTTATTCATGGATATTCTTTCCAGTGGATATCTCAGAAGCTTTTTATGTTTAATAGGTACCACCATTGTGCAATTGTTTTCTAAGCAAAAAGCCCCCACCCTTTACCAAGGCAATAAATGGCTTCATAGCAGACAGCCCTATGAAGAATTCAAGAACCAAAATGTACTGTGGACCATGCAAAACATAAGAAAACTTATCCTCAATGAAAACCCTTTGATGTTGAAAGAATTTAATAGAAGGTGGGGGCTGCAGATGATATGTTTTCATTTGGTAGCCCTGTTGTCTGTCAGAGATCCTAGACTTCTCAGAGAGAAGGTGTGTACTATTGACTAAAAAAACCAACAAAACCAAAACAAACCCCTCCACTGAATACACAAGTCCTAGTCTCAGAGTCTCACAGAGAGTTGCTTCCTACTTCTCCCCATTCCTTTACCCCTTCCCACTGCTGGTTTAAATTCTTGCAATAATTAAGTTTTGAATATTTATCCCAAATGCAGCCTATTCCACAGACTTTAACTATAAAATCTGATTCAGCTGAAAAATTAAACCCTGCTATTTATATTACAAATTTTAATCCATAATTAATATGTAAATAAAAAGTCTCTATAGTTATACTACAAATTTTAATCCATAATTAATATGCAAATAAAAAGTCTTTATTTATTTTGCATAAATTTTTCTCCTCCTTCCCCAACCTTCATGGGGGACCATGTTGTTTGCCAATATTTTACTTCATAATCTCATTAGCAGCCTCTTCTTCCCTCTCCTATTGGTCAGGTTTTGTATTCAGATAGAAATGTCTTAAGATACTGCCTGGTAGCATCCTGGAAACAATCACATCCAGCTGGAATTGGAAATGTTATTTAGTCTACTGTGTTTTTGTTGATATCAAATATTGAGATTAGCAGTAAAGATGGTGGTGGTCTGGAAATTGTAACAGCTTTGGAAAGATGTAACTTGGTACTCATTTCCTCCATTACTGAGCAAACACGCTGCCCCTGGGCAAAGGAGTGTCAGATGGCTAATAGCCTCTGTGCCAAAGGGAGCCAGCAAGCAGACTGTTAATGAAGCCCAAAGGGTACTGGAAGGAGGCACTGGGACAGGACTGGCAATCTTGCAGAACCCAGAGCATCCCTGGTGCAGCTGACCTACATTCTCCAACTTGAAGGCCAAGTCAAAACATGCATAAATAAAATAATGGCTCCGTTTCAGCAGGATCTCCAAGCATCCCACGCTGGTGAGAAGAAGTCATCTCCTCCCATGTACCACTCCAGCACAAGCCACAGATGCTAAATATGATCCCAAATCACTCAGTCTGAACTTGCAAAAGGCCCTTTGCATAGCAGACCATACTTTGCCAGAACCTTGTGTTAGATTGCTATTTATTGACTCTGGTGGTGGTGTGAAATCCAAGGCTTTAAATGACCAACATAATCCCTGCCTTTGAAATCTAATTCAAACTACTTTTATTACTTCCTTCTTATGAGTAATTCCCTTTATCCAGGCATCTATTAGATTTAAGAAAGAAATCATAGCAAGTTCCAATTTTCAAACTCATTTTCTACCCAGTGTAATCTTTCCTTAAAAGACCACAAATTTTCTCCATGATCTGCACATCTAAATATCTTCTTGCACAGCCAGGGGCAATGTCTGCATATCGAAAGCTTGCAGTCTGTGAGTTTCACTTTTTTACATCAAGAGAAAAACACATGCAGGCTCAAAATAATGCCATGCCTCCATTTTTATCTTCAGCTAAAAAGGATTCAAACGTGACATATCAGAGGAAAATGCACTGGTGTTGCTTTGTATTCTAAAACTGAACAGATGTTAAAAAATGAAAGTCATTTAAGCAGAAATCTTGATTGCTATTCTCTGCAGAAGGGTTGCTGTAACATGAGCCTTTTGTTTGCTGAAAAGGCAGATAAACTGCACCACTAATTAGTCACATATAACACACACTTACCCAAATTCTTCATTACACATGGAAAATTACTCAGTTCTAATACTCTAAATGAACACACTTTCAACTGATATTCCTATCAACATTGCATTAAGAGAGGTAAGCAAAGGCAGAGCAGGTCGACAAAAGCATCAAAGCAAAACTGATTTCATTTACTCAGCTAAAACCCCCTGAAGCAGGCTGGGCACAAAGTGGAACAGACATCTTGTTTACAGATAAAATTTATGAAAGTAATTATTATCTCAAGTTCACAAATTGATTATTTTTGGTCCTAATTCCAGACTTTAGAACTACTAGAGCTATCTTTTTCTGTCTTAATCACACTCCTAAGTTTTCATCACTTTCTCAGCTTTGGAATTACTCTTTATTGAATTAAAATAGCTAGAATTCATTGAATGTAATAAAAATCAAGAAAATACCTCTGAATTTGAAAGATTACTGTGACTTTTTGCTTGTTTCTAAAAAAAAAAAAAAACAAACAACCCTGATTCTGACCTCTTAACCAGTAAATTTCAAGAGGTAATAAAGGGGGAAGGAAGCCTGAAGCTGCTTAGAATGGGGCAGGTATGGAAGGTTGTTAGGCTGAATTATTTCACTATGGCTAAACTACACATTTGTTAAAACTAATTTACAAATAATATTTTTCACCATTACCTTTATGTATTTCTAGTCCAGTTAAAATTAATGTTTTGACCTGCAGAATCCTAAAGAACTACCCCCATTTATACTTTAAACAAAATACTTGGAAGTTATCACAACGTGGACAAGCCAAGCCATTCCACCCTACAACAGATTTTTGCCAATCCTGAATTCATAGCGAGCACCTAAGTCTTATCACCTCAACTTGAAATCTAAAGAACCCTCCCCTGACCTCACTGCTGTACCACAATAATGGCAGGATTCCTGCATGGAGACAAAAGCACAAATGTAGTGGATGCTCCCATACACCTCCTGGCACCACCAGCTCAGCAGCAGAGCAGAGCACAGTGGCACAGCTTTACCACTCACCAGGTACCCAGAGCAGGATCACAGCCACCTCAGCCTTAGGTCTTGAAGAAAGGCTCTGCTCACATGTATTTTTCTGGTCTGGAGAAGTGGAAGACAAATATTTGAGGCAGACCTAAACTCTTCTTGCTACAGCTGAGCTGCCTGCACTGAGGCAATGGATGCAGGTATAGGATGGCCCCTCTTTCCTGCCCACCTTTTATCCCCACCCCTGGCAACAACAGAAACCACCTGGCTCCCTATATCAGGTAGCACAAGCTGTCCTAATCACCCTGCAGCAGCTGCCACCCACTCTTTTCCATGTCCCTGCACCAGCCCAGCTCTGTCCCCAGGAAGTGAGGGACACACCCTGGGAGGTTTCAGTGCCTAGAGCAGTCCTGCATGGAGAGGTGGAATCACCTTGGAATCTCAGCCCCTGTTGGCTCAAAAATACCAAGCAAACATTGGATATTGTGAACTTTTGTGTACACATCTGGATACAAGGAGGCAAAGATGGTCAAAAAGATACATCTGCCTAAGTGAATGCAGAGCTTTTGGCACAAATTCAGGTGTGCCAGGGAGACAGGGCAAAGGCTTGGGAAGCACAGCAGATGGACAGCCAAGACAGACTTGTTACAATGGCAGGAAGCATCAACACTGCAACAGAGAAACCTGTAACTGGGCCCTTCCCCTTATAAAATAGTTATAAAAAGAAATGTGAGATTACAGGACCAGCTGAAACTGCTTTGCTAATAAAACACAGGAAACCATTGATCTCAATAACGTTGGCTGAATGCTTACTGAGAAACAAGTCTGCAGGGCTAAAATATCTTACTAGTTCTCATTAAATGTTTTTAGATATGCACAGACTCTTGTGAAAGTCAAACACAGCAAGTGGACAGAATCCACACCCAAACGATTCTGCAGTGATAGTGGGTTTGCTGAAATTCTGACTGCAGGAGATAGCAAAGGTTTTCCTGCATAAATGCAAGACTGATAACTTTAAAAAGCTGCCCACACCCTGCCATAGTAACTTAGTATCACCCATCTCAGAAAAACAAAAGCAACATAAGGAGTTCAGAGAAAAAACTCAGAAGTAAATACAATTTCTTTTTTCCTTCACATGATTGACTGTACAACTCAGATCCCCTTAAACTTAAGCATTGCTAACAGATTAGCCAATAGCACAGAAACCTAAAAAGCAAAACTAGAACACAGAAGAGGAGATGGAATTTTCTTAACAAGGTCACATCTTTGCCTCAGGAAAATATTTTAAAAATGGGAAAGACACGTACCCTAGTTTTGTAAATACGGGCTGATGCTCACACACCACTACTCAGCATAACATGCAAAAATTCACCCTTGCCTCAGCTCAGATGCACACATAGCCCCACAAAATCATACATTTGTGGCAGCTTTTGCCAGAACCAGCCAGAAGTTTTTCTTTATGCCCACAGCTGATGAGGTACTATTGCATACGTACCTACCCTATCGTGTCTGAATTCTCCTGGGTTTTGAAATGATCCACACTTCCTGCTTGGAGCTGGAGTAGAATGGATGGCTAACTCATTTCACAAAGAGTTATACATCTCCCTTGATGAAAAATTTAAATTGCTCAGCTAAGAAGCAGTGTCTTTTTACCCCAAGACTCTACTCCAGCAGGAGTTCAGTAAATAATGCGAAACAAAACCAGGGAAAGGAATCAAAAAGTGTTTTGTAACTAGAACAGAAAGGGTCTGGGGTTTGTTTTCACTAAGTTCAAACAGAAGTTTTATGAGTCAAGTAAAAGGAGTGTGAAAGGCTTTGGAGAAGGAAGGTTTCCATTAAACAGACCTGAACTGGTTCAACAGTAATTGGAGCTCTCTATGAGCTCACTTTTTGCTGTGCCACTCTCAGCAGTGAAGCAAAAACTTCACAAAACACAGGAGGGAGCTGATGACAGATGAGAGGGCAAGAGGCAATGCAAGGCCAGCTCTGAAATAGTTACTTGCACTGTATTACAGCCTGCCACAACAGAGCCTTTCCACATTTCTAAAGCTGCAAACGTAAACACCACTTAAAAGGAAACTTACGTGAATGAAAGGAATGAAAAAAACGGGCTGGAAGAAAAGGATGAGTTCTCCTGTGCCCCACAGAGCACCCGGGGAAGTCCTGGCCCTCAAGAGAGAATAGTGGTTACCAGAGCTCTCCATTTGTAGGGAGTGGGATTTCAGGATGGTGTTTCCTTTCCCCCACCCTCTGCAGGCTGTCAGGACAGGCTGCTATCAGCTGTGGCAAACCTGCTCTGGGACACAGAGATGATGTAAGGCAGTTCAGGACAGCTCATGGGCAGAAAGCTCAACTGCTTTGGGGGTCTGGCACAGACACCCCGGCTTAGGGAGTCATCCTTCACCTGCATTTAAGTCAGCTCTGATTCATGGCAGAATAATCATTTTGATGGTGAAAAGCAGCTACTAAAAATGCTTTCTTGCAACAACACTGCCAAGAAAAGAGCCAGGAGACTCTCTGACAGCATCTGCACTTTATGGGAAATGGGCAATCACGGAGCCGTTGTGGGGAGGCTCAGGGGTGGGAAATGCCAGCACCTACAATGCACAAGGGCAACCTGGGCACAGTCCCAAAAGTTCCTGCAGCAGGTGATGCAGGTAACTCCTTGGAAAGAGGGGCCCACAGTCCCACAGTACTGACCCAAAAAAGGGTGACTGGGGAGAGACACCAAACCTGCAGCTCACAGGAGTCCCAGCTCCTGCCTGGTGCCAGGGCTGCACTTACAAGGGTGTGGATGCTGTCCCTGCATTCTCCCCTACTGGGTTACACACAGGGTGGCACCTGGGTACTGCTGGGCTCTGCAAAAACACAGTGACATGTGCTTTGTCTGGTGGGGATCTAACAAGACACCCCTTCATCTTGGGCAGCACAGCAAGACTCCCTTATGACAGCTTAATGTTTGATCCACAGATCTGCACCTAATCAGCTCAGTGTTAGGATCCACAGTTAAACCCCATTTATTTATTGTCTGAGCCTGAAGATTAGAGACAAAAACCAGAAGATTCTGGAATAAAAAGTAAAGCAAGGGAGGCAGTGAGAACTGTTTTCCTCCTCATTACACATGACTGTAAATGCAGCCAAAGGACATCCACTCACAGGCAAAACTGATATTGGTTCAATCCCTTCTGAACAGGTGAACAGGCTGTTACTGGTCTCCAGCAGAAAAAGTTGGGAGTTATTAAAAACATCACAGAAGTTTGGAGCAGGGAGGTTCATTCCTCCTAGGGGAGGCAAGATGAGTCTGCCACCATCTGCAGTGGCAGCCCAGCTGCCCAATTCCTGCTCAGACAGTTTAAATCCTGAGTAGTGAACAGCACTTGCAGCAAGACATTGCATCAAGAGAAAGCAGGTTAATGGTACATGAGGAGGCAAGGCACAGGCTTTGCACAGCAGGAGCTCTCCTCTCCCAGCAGTTCTGCACATGGCATCCTTCATATTCAGCAAATCCAGGCAATGCTGGAAGTGTTCAAGGCCAGACTGGATGCAGCACTGACCAAACCTGCTCTGGTGGGAGGTGTCCCTGCCCATGGCAGGGGGTTGCAACCAAATGATCTTTACAGACCCTTCCAACCCAAACTGTTCTGTGATGCCACAAACCCTATGCAGATCTCACCAGAATGTCAACAGGAATCCTGGTATGGGACTCATACTTTGCATATATGAAGGCAATTTAAAATATGGATCGGATTGGATTGATAAAGGCAACTCCTCAGCACACCAGTGCAAACATGCAAGTGTAGGGAAGTGCATAATCTGAATAACCAAGTTTTCTTTGCATACTGTACTTGTCAGCCAATTCTTCTTCAGGCTTCACTGTAAATGGAAACATAAGTATTTTTAATAACCAGCAATGACTTCGGAGAATCTGTCTGATTTTTATATATTACATGGGCAAGAAGCCAGACAGAGCATTTAGTTAATTAAAGTTTTATTGATAGTGGTAAGTGGTGCATTTCTGACATCCCTCGTTTTTTCTCCCCTATAGAACGTGACCCTCACCTTCCTTGATGTACAAAAAAAATAAGAAAAAAAAAGTATGTCACTTCCTTCAAGAGCCAAGTAAAAAGCTACCACAAAAATAAGTAACAATCAAATTCATCATTCAACATAGCCATACCCATAGAAAGACGAATTTGCAGATGAAATGGGAAAGAACTTTGCCTAGGCTGCTAAAGAGAAATTAGATAGATACATTTCAAATAAAAAAAAAAAACAACCCAAAGCAGGAAGTAGGAAAAAATAATGAGATCCTTATACTCTGTAAGTTGGCCAAATGTATCAACCCTTGTTATATTTGGTTTTCATGTGTTACTCACTAGGCCTGTTCGTGCACTGGGAAGAGAACCAGATAAAACATGTGGTTATTGGCCCACAGAGATATCACAGCTAGAATGCAAGCTCAGGTCTGCAGTAGCTTTCCTTAAGTATTCTCTATTTAAGCAAAGATTGATCCTACATGATGTGACAGGCCATTGATACAAATAAATTGCTTTATGATACAATCTGTGAGCAGTATATTCACCGTGGGCTGACTGAATTCCATGCTAGCGTGCCTAAGTTTCCACTTCATGTAAAATTAACTTTTATCTCTCTGTAATACAAGCCAGCAGTATGCTGAAATCAATGCTTAGTCTTTCAACCCAAGGCCTGCAGCCAGTTTACAACTCCATAATTTGAAATAACAGGAGTTTCTGATCCATTCCAATTTTCAAGCCTTTGTAATGCCCATGTCACTGAATTGCAGGAATAGCTCATGCAGTTACAGAGAGCTTCTAGAAGGAACTGCTAAATGAACATTACCCTTTACAGCTGTAACCAAATAAGGGGACTGAAATGCACTGGGTTTTTTCCCCACCTCCAGAGCTTTACAAAATTTCACGTGGTTCACTGGTCAGAAAGTCAGCAAGAACAAAATCTTTATCTATTGTTCCCCACTCACTACCCACAAACTGCCAGTTAAATAAAGCTGAAGGAAATCGGTGTGGTTTGCTTGCACTACAGCCTTCCTAAAGAGGTAGCAACCTTGTAGCAAAGCATTTCCACATGAGGTAGGACTGGAGGATCCCATTCTGATGCCCACATCCTAACAAAATCAGCAGGGCTCTAGCAAAACCATAGCCACTATAGGGAGTTCCCAAGCAAAGCTGCAAAAACACATTCAGGGAGATTGTTCCATAAACAAGTAGCAAATATAGGGCCAGGTCAGGAATTTACCTTAAACAACCTTCTTAGATTTCTTGTATGATAACATAAGCATGCACATGCAACCTGCCCCATAACTTTTGGCCAGTATCAGACAAATTTTAAAAGATGTGAAGCCTCCATGAAATTCTCCTAAACTTCCTGGAGGCTTCACCAGTAAACTGGTGGCTGAGCAATGAAAGGTGCCAGGAGTCCAAGCTCTGACAGGCTTCAGTCCAGTGCTGCCAGACAAAAATTCCAAGTAACAACCCTTGGCAGAATGTTAAAAACAACAACAAACAAACACAGAATTTGAACAGCAGGAAATGAATTATCAGAAAAACAAAACCAAGGTTTATGGAAAGCAAAACTGAAGGATCCCCACACTGACCACATGTGAACTGTATGACAACAGTTATGCAACACAGGAGAGGTCAAGTTTGTGATGATGCAGTGAAAGATCCACACAAGTTTATCTCATGCAGCTCAGGAACAAAGTGTACAGCTTTGGGATGTAGCAGAAATACATACTGTACAAACAGATATATCTCTTCTTTTTTTCTGATTATTTCCCTTCACTTTCTTTACAGTCTAACCAATTTTCTTTCAAAATTTATCAAACATGATGAAAGGATCACCTCTAATGTATGTACCAGCCTCATTCTTTCCAAATGTAGGTGTCCTGTAAGACAGTTCTGGTTTCTGGGGAACATCTAAAGAAAAAAAACCAAACACACAAAAACCCCATAAAACAATACCCCCAAAAAACCCAGCCTAAAACAAAACAAAAGCCCCCATCACAAACAAAAAAACCTCAAGAAGCCAAAATTATTCTGGTTTAAAATACAAATACTGCTTCTATCACACCATCAATGTGATGAACATGATCAATATTTCAGAATCTTTCAAGAATCACTTCCAGTCATTTTACAAACTTCCTGTTGTTAATTACAGAATTGACATCTAATATCTAAAGCAGCTTTCACTTTAAGGAAAAAAAACCCAACCTACTAACCTTTAAAAAATTGCCATATATGGGAGGAAACTGTAACTGGTGCAATGAGAATAAACCCAGTTTAATCCTCCAAACCCTAGATTAAATTATAAACCCCAAGCAAAGGTAAAGAAAGCCCTTCTCAGAATGCCCTACAGTCCCTTTTAAGAACTTCAAAGTAGTAACACTTAAATTTAGTCTAGACTTTCAATGTCCCAAACTTGAATGATTCAAGCTTTGCAGCTTCTATTCAACCACTCCTCATTCAACAGTTTGTTTACAGAAAGATATTTAAATTGTTCTAAAGAGCACCACAGCTTACTGTAGAAGCTTTTGATTCTCTAGCAGGCACTATCACTTATTTACTTTAGGTTTTCCATTATTCAAGTGCTGGCTGGTGCACATTCAGATGAATCACAAACACCAGAACAAACAAGGCAGCTCAGGCAAAGGAAGGCAATTCAAACAACATGCAGTACAGAAGACATTTAAAAGCCCAGTAAACTAGGAAATGTTTGGTCTGCTTTTAACTTAGCAAGTTTAGAAAATTTTTTTTCATTACAAAAGTCTGAAATTGCTTTAAGTTATACAGAAATGCCACTAAAAACTTGTGTCTCTCAATCTCTACCAGTGACACAAAGGCATTGACCAAAACCACTGCAATGAATAGATACTGCAATGAATTCTTCCCAAAATTCCTTCGAAATTCATGTCCAGAAAAGGAGGAGAGAAATCCCAAACCCTGTTACAGGACTTCACTGTTCTTCCAAAATGCACAAACACTGGAGTGGTGCAGAGACCATGTCTGTGCTACCACCTCAAGGGTGCAATTTAGAGATGTAAGAATTGGGCTTGCAGAGCCACCATCCTTTCCATTAAAAACTTAATGATCATGGGTGGCCCTTGTGATCCAGGAAACTACCAAAAGAAAATCTGCTATGTTCAGTCAAAATTACAATGAAAATTAACATCTGACCAAGACAGGAAAAACTGACATTTATTGAAGCTGCAGCTGGTGACATCCCATAAAATGATGCCAATCACTTGTCTCTGAGTCAGCTCATTTCCCACATTTAGTGCAAGCTCTGGCTGACTCACACCAACCATCTACCTGGGACATAAGGAAAGGAAATTTTGAGCATGATTTTGCTGCAGCTTTTCATGATGAAGTGTAAATTTGCCTGGTTCTGTTCATTTGAACTCAAATTATTTGAAAATTTAATTTAAATTCCAGATTGTTTTTAGGAATTTTCTCAGAAGCAGCAAGCTTAATGGGGGTAATGCTAGATGCACAACATTGGCAAGTAAAGAAATGATCTGATCTAAACAGATTCTGTTTTCAGCAAGAAGCATCTTTTTAGGCTGCTTGCTTGCCTAAAGGCATTTATGGAAAGATGATTTCTATATTGGGGTAGTGAGTTTATGCTTAAAATATAAAGTTTATATTATCTTTTCATTATGCTTCCATTTGCAGTGTTTCATCTTGTTTGTTGTTCTCTTGGTTCAAAGTCCCAAGTTCACATTCTATCCTTGCATTAATTAGTTATAGCTTTAGGCAAGTCAATTCAGCCTTTGTTTCTTAAGCTGTAAAAGAAGGACAATAATAAATATTTATGTGCTTTAAATAGATACTGGAAAGATGTGTTTACCCTGACAGTTAGTTTTTCAAATACATCATTTTATAAAATTCTATGCAAAAATTACCCAATTTACCCACATTAACTAGAATGGTTTTAATTTTTCTAAATGGCTTGTGGAACTCCCTATTCTTTCCTTCCTTAAGTACATTTCAAAAGCCTCCCATGTTGCAAACCATGCTACCCTGAGCTGAGTTCATGGAATCTTAACTATGACAGTCTAAAAAAATTTTTGAAAAGAAAGAATGCATTGATTACAGAGACATTTAATCTTAGGAATCTGAGTGACTGTACATACAGTACAGAATTTTTTTCCACTCCTTTTCGTGGGGGAATATACAGAGGAGTAAGAGCTCTTTATGTCATTGCTTTTACAGCAATAAGTTTTTTGTGATCTCCAATGTTTTGTTGATTGGTTTCTGTAATCTGGGCCTTCCTAAATCCAGTCTTTGCCCAACTTCCTCACACGCAAAACATCTGCACTTACAAAATAAATTAACTACATCTGTGCCTGTTTTACCAGTCAATTAATCAGCTTCCTATTAGGGGGAAAAATACCCTAAACCAAATGAGATTCAGGAGATAAAATAAAGATGAATCTGAAGCCTTGAAAATCATCAAACCTGAGCAGGAGATCAGCTGAGGCTCCTTCATCATTAGAGCTAAAACCAGGAATAATTACCACTGGCTCAAACTTTAATTCTTAATTCTACTAGTGCTGATGCTACCTGCAATAAAGAGATTAAGATCCAATACTAAAATGGGAGGAAGGAGTTGAAACGATCCCTTAGAGATTTAACAAAACACCACTTTATCAATGCATGCCATGCCCCATTTGATTAATTACTTCAATTTCAGTTTGGGAAGGAATAAAGTCCTTGAAAGCACACATTTTAAACTAAACACTCTACTTTAAAGCTCATTCTAAACTCTTGCACAGGACAGGCATTACACATGCAGCACTCCCCTGTATTCCACCAGATGCTGTCAGTCAAAAGAATTAAGCATCAAAACAAAGGCTTCCATCAATACAACAAAAATCCTCAGGACAGTAGAACAGGTGACATGTGGAAGTTGTTCTTGCTCTTCAGCAACCTTTTTCTTTCATCATTCTGTGGTGGGGAATGAAAACTAAAACGATTTGGAAAACAATTTTACTGAGAGCTGATATGAGGATGCTTCAGGAGTTAAGGATTTTGTACACCAGACACCGAGATATTAATTGGCACAGCAATATAAACCTGGGCATCCTTCTGGGGCAAAGCTGCTGCACATCACACCCTGAGCCCACCTCAACCTCAGCACCACAGAAACAAGAGCCTCTCCCTGCCTGCCTGCAGTCATCCTGCACTGCTACAACACTGGGACAGCCCTGGGACAAGGAAGAACCACTTAGCCACAGGAAATCATGGCAGTGGATTAGGAAGAGACTAGACAGACACAGGAATTAGAATTTGAGCAGAAAATTTAGCTACTTAGGTATCCATATGGCCCACTGCCATATGGAAGTTCCCCAGGACTTAAATAATTCCCTGTCCTGAAGTTCTTCCTCCAGTTCCATTAAAAAGGTATCCCAGTATCACTGACCTAACAGAGCCCTGACTGAATTTTGAGCTGGCTCCCAGTTTAGAGTCATCTGCTCTAAAATTGCACAATTAGACTGACAGTTTTGGAAGTTTTCTAGAAAAAAAAAGCACTGGTCTAACTTGTATTAAGCCCTGCTTTTTTTTTGAAAATTAGATTTACTATATAGACCAGTGTTTCTCCTCCCTGCAATATTTTTGGCTGAAGCTGGCAAATGGATTACATTTAGCTAAAGTAACATGTTGTCTTGGATTTGTTAATCCTATTAGTTACCTGGAAACAGGTACCAAGGTTGAGGAGATGCTTTTTTAGTACTTCTATAGAGAAAAAAAGTAGGCCTAACTAGCTGGAAATTATATAGAACCCTCTGGGGCAGATTACAGTGTTAAAATTTCTTCCTGTAGTGCAATAAACATGAGCAATGAAGCAGCTTTATACAGATACATAATGCTACAGTGGAAGTTTAAGTAAAAATCTGTCTCTCATCAAAGCAGCTGTATTCATTGCAAGAAAAATTTTTCCACTTCAACCCTCACACCAACATGCTTCACCTTTTTTGTGTCTCTAATATCCACTCACACTCTTCCTTACTTCCTTCCTTAAAGTGCAAGTTCTTCAGAGCAGAGACTGTGTCTTTACAACAGTGATAAGTGGGAAGGACCCTCAGGCCACTGGAAAACAAAATGATAGTTGGCACACTTATTTTCTAACTTTGTGTGCTAACTTGTCCTCAAATCCTGGAGCACAGAAATTTGTTATTTTGCTTACTTACTACACTGATAAAAACCCCAACCAACAAACCAAAACCAAACCAGTCATTGCACACTCACTAAGTTGCATTTATAGAGGAACTTTGAAAGTACAGCACTTTTGCCCAATTAGGAAAAGGATGTCCAATGTATCATGGCCAGGTGATGCCTCTAATCTCTCTCTCTTTATGTCCAGATGCATCAGTCATTATCTGCAGACAAAGCAAGACAGGCCCAAGAACTCAGACTGGAGCTTCCCTGAAAGAGAGTTTTGATACAATGGCATCTGTAACACTGCTTTGACCTTTTAAACTAAATCTTCCACCTAAGACTGACAGGCACAGACATTCATAAACTCCAGTCTTCATGAAAAGCTTCAAGGCTGGCTTTGTAGCTGCTATATTTTGGAATTTTTTTTTTTTCTGAAAAGATATTTTCTGATTTTTTTCATCTTTTCAATAGGATTTAGTTCCACACTGAGAGATAAATGCTTTCTGCTCTTCAGAGACTTTGATTTTCTTGAATTCTAAAGCTTGCTTTCAAGGTATCTTCTGAAAAAGGAAGAATATGTTTGCTCATATTTTGTGTAAGAAGTTTATGAGTTGCTCAGCCTTCTTGCACTTGAAAGAACAAAGAGATAAATAGTGAGTAATGGGCAGACTAACATTGCCTTTGCAGAGGCACAGCTCCCACAGTTGCCATCTGTGGTAACAAACCAGTCAGAGCAGAGCCCTTGCCCAGCCAGGGCTCCGTTCCACAACACACCAGACTGCCTGTGCCTGAGCACCTCTGATCAGGTCCTGAGTCCCTGAGCTGCTCACAGGGACAAAGGACAATGGGGGGACAGTGCCAAGGCACCTTCCAAAGGTCACCTCTTGGTGTGGCAAAGCCCCCTGCCCACACCCTCAACACACTGGGTACAACCCCCAGCACTTGTTTGCATGTTAGACAGGGATGGCCTCAAATGTACTTGAGGCTTGGAAGAAAAGATTGGTTTTCTTTTAGATACCAAAACACCCCCTTCCAGACAAGAAAAATAGCAAAACTACCATGACTCTTTATCCTTTCCTCCATTCCCACCCAAACTTGTGTATAAATTTCTGACAGACTGTTTTCAGGGAGCAGCAGTGATGTGCTAGGTAATATGAGACTTAAACAAGTGTATTACAGCTTGCCTTGTATGTCATAGATCTTCTTCAAGGACAAGTAACCTCAAAAAGTTCCAGGATGAAAAAGAACCTCTAAGCATAGAACCATGAGAGAAATCATAACCCATCAAACTCTTCCTCCCTATTCTCAGCAAAAATAAACTCAACAAATCCCAGTGGCTTCAGATGAAAATTGGATTTCTTCTTCTACCAGCAGCCAAGCTCCAAGCTGCATCTCAGGCTGAGGCCAGGCACCCACTCTTCCTTGAAGGGCACCAAGGAGCTCAGCCACTGCAGCAAGTCTGAAGGACATGGCAGCAATGCAATGTGACATTCAGCAGGTCATCTTTGTCCCCAGTGACACTTCAGAGCAAACTGAGATAGCAGAGATGTATTTCAGTGAAATAGCAGAGCAGTGCATATGTTCAAAGGGCTGCTCAGCAAATACATTCTGCCAGAAAGGAGAAAGTTTACTTTGACTCAATCTCTTCACTCTTCAGAGGTACTAAACAGTAAAGCTGTACCCCTATGGTCCTTCTAATATGCAAAGCTCCTCCAGAACCACTCACTCTGAGCCCTGTCCTCAAGTGCTCCAGTCAGCTAGAGGTGCACATCACCCAGCTGACAGCATAAACTCCAGCTTCCCTGAAATCTTTTCAGCTTGTTTAGAAGCATCCAGCACAGGCACTGGCCTAGATTAGGAATGCAGTTATGCACACACGAATGGTCTTGACCCACTTCTCGCCACATCGTCCTGGCTACTCGGAGCTGTGAACTCTATTTATTATTAGCACCAGAACAAAAAAAACCCTGTGTATGTACATGAGGTCTGACAAATGCCCACTCACTGCACAGGCAAGGAATGAAAGGAATTGTTCTATTATTTGCCATCATCATCCTCCCCTTGCCAACCCACTGAATGCCATGACTATTGAAATACCTTTGATGGGCAGAGTCTGCCTCCCCTTCAGGGCAGACACTGCTGGCCTGGCGAGGTAGTTAGCACCAGTGGGCACAGGCATGGTGAACTGGACATCTTTCAAGGGGCACAGGAGAACTCTAAATAATCAAATAAGGAAAAGAAGCTCCAAGTGAGTCCCCCTCTACAGAATAACACTTTCAAGACTGACTTTCTCCTGCCTAAAATATACTATACTACAAAGCAGAGCAACTGCTTCAAATGAAGCCAAACATGAGGGCAGTTTCTCCTTCAGAAACATTCCTGGGGTTCAGCTCTATAGCTAAAAAGAAAGGTAAGTAATTCCTCAATACAAGGTAAAACACAAGATCTATCCCACCACAACAAACAAGATTGTTTTCCAGGATATTAAAATACCCCTCATAGCAGCAGCACTTTTCATGCTTTGTCATCACAAGCTCTCTACAGGACTCTAATGCAGCTCACAGAGAGGCTGTAACTGCAAATGGCTGAGATTTGCTAAAGGACAGCACAGAGGTTTTACAGTTCATCCTGAAAGCACCATATGCTGCCAAAAATTGCAGCATAAATGTAAAAATAAAGAAATTGAGCTCATCTAAATGAAAGGGATTTGGCCCACTGTTCCTAAATGACTGCACTATTTCTTGATGAGGAGCATGTACGTGCACAAAAGGCAACCTTCTGCCTTCCTGTTGTCAAAGACATTTTAAAAATGTAAGCAAATCCAGGAGTTTTGCTCCTAGGATAAATAAAGCTAAACAAGGCAAAGGCTATTGCATTTGTGCTCCCTGCTGACATCATAAAACCAGGATCCTTGTCCCAGCTAAGCAAGCTGAAGATCTGCTAAAGACTCAATGAACTACATTGCAGACTAGACCTATGCTACAAGCAAACTGCATCAAGTCACCACAAAACCTGTCCTTTCAGCTCCACACACAGGCTAAACCAGTGGAAAAAATACTGATTTCAAAAGTTATTTAAAAATGTGACACAGAGCAGCAGACAGCACTGCCCACAAATGCTCCAAAATCTTTGCAAACTTACTCTTTTATAGACACAGCTTGGAAGCACTGTTCTCCCACCTGTGAGAGTCCCACCCCTCATTGCACAAAACTTAAAGGACTGGCCTAAGCACAAGCAGCCTGGCAGCACAAAAGTTGTTTTGAAACCAAAGTTACAAACAGGACTGACTTCACAATTACAACCATCAAGCACCAAACACAGCACTGTAAGGAAAAGCGTTAATTCAGTTTTCCCAAAGTGGCAGAGCACAGAGGCAGCAGGTAAGCTTCAGTGCTTCGAGTTTCATAGAAAAGGGAGAAAAGACCACATCCTTCCTTTTTTTGCATACACCCCTGCTCATACAGCCCCATAAGATTTCTGCCACAGAACTGCCACAGGCCACTCCCTGCAGTCACGAAACACCCACAACCCTTCACACCAACAACCCAAAGCAGAAAAGCAGCCAGGTGAGAAGAGCAGCTACGTGAGGGTCTGTGCATATCACAAGGAAGAGCGGCCACCCCTTTAGAAAACACTTAAAAAATAAAAACCACAAGCCCCGTCTCTCAGGGTAGGGATCTGCACTCAAACCACCTCACCCAGCAGTTGGGGTCAAAAAAAAGGCAGCTCTGGTCTGGCCATGACCCACCTGGCTCTGCAACATCTCCTACACACAACTGTAGAGTGGGACAGATGAAGAACCTCCCCAAAGACCCAGCTAGAGACTCATCTGTAAAAACAGCACCCGCTATTTGAAGATACCTACAGAAAGGAGAAGAAAAACATCCCTTTCTTTTTTCTCTTCTCTCCTGTGTATGCTGAGTCTGTTTAAATACTTATTACTACAAAACTCTTCTGTTTTCCACAGTCCAAGGAAGAGCAGCATGGTTGTGATGGGAGAGCAGTCAATCCCTGGTTACATCACAGGTAACCCAACCAGTTTTCACACTTTGTCTTTTCAGCTGTGCCTCTTCTCCCACTCCTTCTGCCAGGGGCAGTACCTTCATTTCAACACTAGCCAACAGCTCAGGACACATGAGACCAAGTTCTTCCACCACTACACAGTTCCTGTGTGGTCACAGACAACTCATTTTCTTACTTTGTGCTTTTATTCCCCATCTGGAAAGGAAAGGTGTCTTCCCCACAATGGGAACACATGGTATTCCCCTTCAGCATGGTTTTAGATGGATTAATATAAATGAAGGATTCAAAGAGATAAGCCTGCCAAGAGCATGCAAGACATGGGAAGCAGAAGTATCACTGATAAATGCAGTTCTAAACAGATAATTTATCTTTCTCCTAAAAATATGTTTTTCCTATCAAATCTGCAGCTCAGGTTAGCATGTGAACAATTCTCTTTCCACATCTGAATCTTTCCACTGCCTTGTGTCAAAACCAAACATCAAAACCCTGGCTAACATGCCTTTTAAGTAAACACAGAAGAGTTGCAGGCTCTTTGCAACATCATGTTGCAAACCATACTTCACTGACAGTCAAAAACAGGTCTGGCCAAACCAGAACAAACTTTAGACTCATAATGGAGTTGAAGCATTTTCTTCCCCTTCACAGTGAGACCGTGCATGTATCTTACTCTTTGATGCTGTGTCAGAACAGTATCAGCCGTGGCTCTGTGTTCTTCTGAGATGCAAAAAGATCCAAAGTTGTACAGCACAAAGATGTCAGATACAAAATGGTTCAGCAGAAGCTGAGCATTGAAACTGGCTCTGTTTACAACTACCACAGTCCCAGAACAGATTAGGAATTGGCCACATGTATTTAATACTGTTTTTAATACTGTTAACCACGTACAAAGATAACATAGCTTTATTCAATAAAATATTTTCTTTGAAACTTTGATAGAGCCAAAGTTCTGTTAGAGCCAATTACTGGTTAAACAGTTCCACTCTTCTTCCCACAGCTAGTAAACATGATTATTTCCTTCTCTCTTTCCCCATTTTTCCTTCCGCCCTGATTTTTAGGTAATTTCCCTGTCCTTACTGAAGTCATGGAGTGTTCTCAAAACCAATTTCTCAATGTCCTGAGTATGGGCAATGCATAAAAATTAAGAGACTCCCCCACCCCCAGCCCAGTCTATCACTCTCTCTCAAGCCAGGCTGTTCCACTTGGTGACTGACAAACAATCTGCCACTTCAGCAAATGCACTGACCAGAGCCACCACACAGATCAGATTGTGAAGGAGAGCTTGTGTGAGAAAGATTTCCCAAGTGCAGCTGCCACACAGCTCCTCACTTACCCACTCCTGCAGGGTTCAACACAGTCTCAAATCTTTAAATGCTTGGAGGTGAACTGGACTTCAGAGAAACTTCCTAATTTTGAAGAGAGAAAAAAGATGCTAAGACTGAAAAAGAAAGAAAAGAATAAATTCAGGGATATGAGATGTGAAGCAGAAAGGAGAAAGCAAGCAGGAAATTATTGTGAGGACCTGATGAGATGTTTCTCCCACTTCTAACTTTTGGGAAGCATCAGCATGCCATTTTAATTAACAATACTCAAGTCCTAAAGACAATATAGTGACACTACTTTTGAGCACTAGGGACACAGAAGTGACATTTCACCTGCCAAAATCATCCCTGGCAAAACTCCACCATCATCAGTGGAACTATACCAAGCATGAAATTGGCCCACAGTTGCATTAAGACAAAAAAGGCTTTGTCTCAGGAGATATGGGGAATTTCTGGTTCTTTATAATAAAGCTCAGCAAACAATTGTTTATTGTCCCTAAGTAAATATTGCTGACACCAAACAAGCAGCCATCACATTCACAGCACACTGTCTGTCCATAGGAAAACATCCATCAATAAAGCAACAGCTTCCCAGTGTCCTGTTCATATCACAGGGAAATTAAAGACAGTTTAAATGCTTCCCAAATTGCCGACCAGATCCACAAGCAACCATTCTCATTTTCAGCAACTTCCACACTCCTCTGCCAAGTCAACAAAAGTTGAATGTCCTGACTGCTGCTACAGGACTCTGCAGACACAAACGTACCACAACGCTGAGCAGCTTCACTGCCAGAGTTACTCAACAATGCTCGCACCACAAACTATACACTGCGGCCACACTGTGCTCACATAGAAGCATCTTTTCCTCCTTTTGTTACATTTTTGTTTGACCATGTGAATTCTCAATGAAATCCCACAAGTTCACATGTTTCTGCCGTTCTCTCGAGTTTGCCACAAGCATGCCCTGGGCTTACAGGGCCACTCTGCTCCAATGCCAACCACGGCCGTACACTGCATTTGCACAGTATCGATTTATGGCAGAACTCATTAAGCTATGAAAAAATTCAGTGGCTGAAGCAAACAAGTAGTTCAGGCACACAGAGCTCCCGTCCTGCACCCCCTTCCCCTTATGCACCCCCACAAGGCGTTTCTCCTCCAGTTTCCCTGGCCAGCTTCGCAGCCTCTCAACCCAATGCACAGCAAAACCTGGACATTTGAATTTCCGAGCTCCCTGAGGAAAAGTCTGACAGACCCAGGTGGGAGCGGTGGGAGCACAGGATAAAGCAGCTCCTCGGGGCTTGTCCCGCTCCCAGCTTCTACTTGTTTTAAAGATCTGTAAGAAGACATCCACTGTCCACACCAGAAGTTGAGCTGCTCTGAATGATCATTTTCCAGAGCACCACGTATAGGAAATAAAATATTTATCTTTTTTATTTGCTTTTCCAACTCCTCTTCCCGCCCACCACCATCCATTCCCCCAGTCCTGCCAGCCTGCACCCACGGATCCCGCGGTATTATGGGGGTGCTCCCACGACTGCAAGAGTCACCCAAGGATCAAAGCTGCCCACAAGAACACGCCGAACACCCCACGGACACAGCGAACACCACCGGCTCCACGGCCCCGGCGCGCCGGGGACACCCCCGGGGGGCGGCGGGACCGGCAGCACCACCGGAGCCCCGCA